>OY757937.1:49813466-49910966 GCA_963585895.1 Sepioteuthis lessoniana | reverse complement strand
CTCATAAATAACGAATGTTCGAATCATCTGTGATCTTTAACTTTTCATCAGAAGTCATAATCAATGGGTCTTTGTTCAGAAACCCTCACAAGCTTTCAAGGAATCGAATTAGTCATCCCGAGATTGCCAAGTGGGACACTGGCCATATCGGATAAATATATAGTTATTTTGACTTCCTCCAGTCATCTATGGTTTCTTCCTTCCTTTTCTAATTTTTTTTTTTGTTGCAGGAGGGTGTCATTTTGACTTTGTTTGAAGTTTTGGTTGAACACTGACTGTATTTTCAGTTATTTCAGCCTCTGACCCTTTAGCGAACTCGTCCGTTGTTTCAATCACTAAGCTTAAATATACAAATAGAAATAAACTAATTATTCAATTGAAGTTTAAAACGTATCCATAATCACAGAAGGATTTAGGTCACCTCGTACGGTTAGCAAGCTTGGTTACCAGAAAATTATCTGACCATTAATAGAGAGTTCGATTCCCACTGGATACTTTATACTTTTGGCCTTGTGCCTCAACTCAGCTAAGTGTAAGAGAGGTAGTACCTCCCTAATGAGTCCTGGATATGTCACTAAACTGCATCAGATGGTGAGACTCAAGTCCTGAAGCTTTGGAGAATGTGGAGCACCGCTTCATTGCCATTACTCCCAGGTCCACTCTGACTTGGATCGGTAGTAACTGTCAGGGTCACATCTATGAGTCAAACAGAACTGTTTGATCATTTAAATGAGTGGAAACATATGACTGATGTTAACTTTAATTGCAATATTTTAAACCATCTTGGTGCAAATCGATGACTGATATTAAAGAGTATTATCTGTATTTGATAGGAATACTTGAAACCATTTAACTGAATGCAAATGAGCTTTGAATTGTTAAAATGGTTTTCTGTAAAATATGGGTTTGCAAATCATATATTTATTATATGTATAAACAGGATTATTAAATAAACTACAAGGGTTTATATGTCATAAATACCAAGCAACCAAGCAACCAACCAGTCCTTCCTTTTGTACACAACAATACGTTCTGAATTTTGGAAATCACATGTGGTGTAACGGTTGGCAATCTAGATGAGCAGAAAATTGTTAATGACTTCGACTCTCACTAGCAGCTCCAGATTTCCAATATTGTTCGACAAGTAAGCTTTGCTTGCTAATTACCTATACAAAAAGAAGTGGTTTTTTTCATTGGTATATCAACGGTAGTAGGTTATTTAGTGCCTAATCCATTTATATACGTAAAAATAGTTCTATTTCAAATAAATCAGTTTTGTATAAATACAAAGTTTAAATGTAAAATATTTCTACTTCAAACAATTCAGTTTAGGATAAATACACTTTAGTTCTATTTAATCTATAGAAAGGACCCTATCAGGTGTTAACACACCAGGTTTTTATACTTATATATATATAAACATATAAATAAAACTCATAACGAATAATACTCATAATATATATATATATATATATATATATATATATATATGCATATATATATACCCAGTATATATATATATATATATAGGGAGTATTTGTATATATTAACACAGATATTTGTAAGAATTATATATATATATATATATTTATATATATAAAAGATAACATACAAATATTCATTAAAGAATTATCCCAATTTGGCTAAACACGATGATAAAATAAAATTCATTGAAAAAGTTTAAACTTTCTTAAAAATAACGGAGTTTGAAAGCGTTATTTTCATTTTTTTAAAAATGAGAATAAGGAAGTATTTGAAAGATTTATTTTATATCTTGTCCACCAAAATCTAGAATATATTCGCTGTTTTGAAAAAGACTAGGAAAATATAATTAATAAAATGAAATCTTGAATATTTAAAAATCGGATTTAAAAAGAAAATAAACGTAAAAAGTAATTACATAGTTCCTCCGTGTGTGTATATATATATATGTGTGTGTGTGTGTGTCTTTGTGGGGTGGGGAGTCTCAGTGGAGTAGTAGCTGACATGCTGGACAGTGGCATTGTAAGAAACAAGTTCCAACTCTACTCGCTCCATTACATATACATATATGTGTGTGCGCGCGCATGCGCGCGTGTGTGTGTGTGTGTGTGTGTGTGTGTGCCTAAGGTTGTGTCCTTCTGAACGTTAGTATGCTTGTATATGAGTTGTTGCTCGCGTGTACATATATATATATATGTGTGTGTGTGTGTGTGTGTGTGTGTGTGTGTTTGCGGATGTACTGGCGTGCATATATGTATAGAAATGGTCCTCACACTTCTTTCATCAGTGTTTCAGTGCTTGGATGCTATTAGTAAAAAAATCATCACCATCAGATATAACGTCATCAGATATGACGTCATCATATAAACTTTTCAACCCATCCTCGTGTATATATATATATATATATATATAATATGAGAGAGTGAGAGAGAGAGAGAGAGAGAGTGGGGGTTGGTTATTTAGTTTCACAACATGTCAATCCTTGTTGGTTTATTTAGCGTCATCACCGAATAAAATTTAGCGTCATAGCCAAGATACAATTAATCGAGTAGTACAGGGTAATAGGCCCAAGTACTGTAACACACGATGGGACGATAACCACCATATTCCACTACTTCCTCATTCATTTCAATATCCGACTATGTTCACAAGTTCCATCTTGTTTTCCTGTCAACCGACATTAAAATAGTATATACGAGATAGAAATAGAGTATATTAAACGGTAAAGAGCAACTATACTTATATTGCGATAACACTATGGCTTCAACATGAAGATTAACATTTTTTTCACGCCTCAGGAAAATCTCCATAGACACGCTTCAAGTTATTGACGATGTAAAATTCCGAGCCAACCAAGCGTTAAGTTCTATCAGTTTCTGACAAAGCAGACTCTAAAAACAAAGCATAAAATTCTAAAATGGCGGCTGCAGACCAGATCGAAGATAAGTGAAAACCTCATTTCCCCTCGTCCTTTTAAAAGTTCGCTGTGTCTTGCACACAGTAAACTGCAAAGAAATAACTATTCTTAATGCTAAAAAGTTATAAACAGTTGTATGGTTTTAAGTATTGCTATCTTATACTAACATAGGGCAACACAATTTTTATAGAGCTAGATCTGACTCTTATTTTTGACTAACATTTGGTGTCTCAATCCAAAAATGATCCCAGTTTTTCTGTATTATACCAATTTTTTGAGCCACAGAATAACCTGGCTTTGACTCAAAAACCATAAAAAACCGCATCTAAGAAATTTGTGCTTACTTTATTGAACGTTTTAAAATTATATACAATGGAAAATAATAAAACATTGCTTGACAGATTTATTTTGTTCATCCAAAGGATAATGCTAGTGGAAGTCAAAATGAGTGCTAGTAGCTATGGTAAAAATCTACTCTGATAGATTTTCTTTACGTCCAGTAGGTGGACAATTCTGCTTTATGCTTCAACAATATTCAGCCATTTTATTTACATCATAACAATCATAAAACCGTTCTTCTATGATTTACACATACAGCCGGATCGTTCACTTTGCTCATTGATGACCCCAACAAAGTTTTTCAGGAATTTAGTAAGATGGCTATGTTGTCAATGCAACTTGATCCTATTTACCCAACCCCTCCGCTCGGGCAGGATATGACACAAGTACAATTTTTAAGCGGAGCTTAACAGGTTTGAATTCAGAGTTTTCCTCCTCCTAGACTAGTTGCCTCACCAAGGCTGAAAAACCCAGTCTGTCCTACTATTTACCCATAGCTGGAGGGAGAATAATTGGATTCATAACTTTCCCAAGGGTATTAGTGCTATGTGAAATGCAATCTGCCTCGTCCAGGATTTGGAATCGTGTCGCCGTGTCCATTTCCTACAACGATAACCACAACACCACGGGCACCTCCACCTTCCCTCCGCTCGGGCAGGATATGACACAAGGTCAGTTTTAAGCGGAGTTTTAACAGTGGTGAATTCAGAGTTTTCTTTCTCCTATACTAGTTGCCTCACTAAGGCTGAAGAACAGTTTGTCCTACTATTTTACCCATAGCTGGAGGGAGAATAATTGGATTCATTACCTTTCCCAAGGGTATTAGTGCTTTGTGAAATGCAATCAGCCTCGTCCAGGATTTGAACTCGTGTCGCCGTGTCCATTTCCTACGACGATAACCATTACACCCCGGTCAATGTAACTTGATACTCATATTGCGATGGAGGCTTTTTTTTTAAACTCTCGAATAATTTTTGGATAATTTTAGTGTAATTCTTTCCTCGATTATTTTGACAATGTCTTTTAATGATAACCAAGCATTTTTTCGAGTTCTAATATTGTCCCAATGAAATCTTAATCTTTTGATAAGCTGTAGGACCTCAAACATACCGGCCTTCATCATCATCATGATCATCATGTCGTGCCACTAGCACGGATATCCCTGACCCTCTCTCGCCACTTTTCCTTATCGTTCATCGCCTCTGGCAAGTCTTCAGGGCTACATTCCGTATCCTCACATAGCTGCTGAATGTATGTTTGTGCTGGTCATCCTGCTTTTCCCCGGCCATATGTGGGGGTCCATAAGAGTACATCACTGATGAGTTCGTCCTTGCTTCTCCAGCAGTGTCTTGCGTGCCTGGTTCGGCTAACTTGTATAGTTTTCGTGATGGGAGGCAAGTGGCTGTATAGTTTATGTCTTGTGGGGTGTTGCCGCCAGGACTTGTTCAATATTGCTCTCAACATTCTTATATAATTGCCGTCTAGCTTCTTCAGTCGTTTAGTTAGCGTCCAAGTAGTGCATCCATATAGCATTATCGATACGACAGCTGCCTGGAAGAAACTGCGTTTCATTTTATCGGTCAGGTCTGATTTCCATATGATCGAGAGCCTGTCGATAGCTGTCCATGCTTTCGTTAGTCGTGTGTCGATGTCTTTTTCGGTTGATGAGACGCTGCTTCCTAGGTAGGTGAATTTGTCAGTAATAATAATAATACAGATACCGACCGACTGTCGTTTCAGATACGAACGGGTATATTAATTTCTGGCTTCGATCCATGGCGACACGAGGAGAGAGATACAATTCTTAAAAGTCGATGCTAACCATACTATGCTGACCCCACCCCCACACGCGGCGCATCTTGTGATGTTTAAGATCTCTGTCGGTAGAGATTTGCAAAACTCGACCACACCCCTCAATGGCAGAAAACTCAACTTGTCTTTTCTGAATCCTCAGGACCATCTCTTCTGGGCCTGACGTCATCTATACTCCAGCCCCATTTTCTGTCTAGGAGTTTATTAAGACAAATGGTGATTGTTATATCCTTTCTGCGCGAGCATAAAACTGCTCGAAATGATTATGCACCTGGACTAAGAGACCCGAATGGTTCAAAGCCTTACCAAACTGAATGACAAAATATAATTAACGAAAAATGATTAATATAAAAAAACCATTCCTTCATTATATAACAGTTTAAGATTAAATCTCGGAGGCCAATTTTTCTCCGCTTAATACTTCTTTCGAGCTCTGTAGTCCCATATGCACAAAAAACGAGAATATTTGGTGTATGCGTATCGCTGATTAAGAATGAGGCATTCTATTTCAAGGTCAACATAGATGATCTAATTATATTTGTTATATTGCTTTAACTCACTTTATATCTGTATATGTTGTGATGCTGACAAAAGAAAAACACATGGAACGCAAAAAGGTTGACAGAAAAACATATATATTCAAGTAACTGAAACAAGATACAAGTGAACCTAGTTAAACAGTAGTTAGTTGATAGGAAGCTGAAAGTCCTGTGGGGTAGCGACTATCCGTCCACTACGCAGATGGTATCACCCGTGATTGTGTCACGATGATTTGGTTACTCTCTCTAGCGCTCTCGTTAACGTCAATTTATGGAGAAGGGCGAGTCCATTATGTAGGGAGTACAACAGTATATTTTTCATGAAGACAAACTGAACGCTCACTTGAGACTGCACCATAGAAATTACCATTGCGAATGTAGACTCATTTAAAACTCCATTTTGAGCTATCGACGAACAGTCCTTCTAATTTTCCCCACAAACTCTGTATGTTATGGAAATTCACGAACCCTTTATCAATTCAAAAGTACCGCTGAAATATATTGTTTGGGGATCGTAAATAGGATAACTTTGTTACTTTTTTAATCAGGTTTTTCTCACTCAGTGTTGATGTGAGGAGTTCTGAAACCTTTTGCGATGGTTCCAAATCTCATGCTAAATCCTTCAACTGATGCTGACCAGCGAAGTTATCTTGAAGAGAGTTTAGTTGAACAAAAACTGGCATTGGAATTTCAGCAAAATGAGAAACTTAACGTATAGCCTAGGATACACCAGGGGTGTCCTCGTGGTGTAATGGTTAAAGCGATGGACTGCGGAATCGTAGTAAGTGAGTTCGTACTCCAGTCGCGCTATTACGTTCACTTTCGGGCAAATACCCTTGGGGAAGGTATGAATCCCCTTATCCTCCCAGCTATGGGTTAAATAGTACCACTACTGTTCTTCTAGGAGAATAGCTTTGGCATTAAATAGCCTACAAAGGTTGATATACCATTAAACAAAGAAACCAAATAGGATACATAAGAATACTAAATTTTACATTTGTTTTTCACAAAACAAAAGTAACAGTCTACTTAATGATCTTTTGTCTCCGGCTAACTCGTACGTATACCAAATGCCAACTTATTATCACCAGTTTCTTTGGTCCACGTCCGTAAAATCTTAAAGCTGGAAGTTGACTTAAGAGCTGAAGACCATGAGAGGCATTCGATGGGTCAATTATCATGGTTTATTTTTTTAAACATTTGAAACTGATTCTTCTTTCACTACGTTTCGGCCAAATTTTACCTCTGGCCTTCTTCAGGTGTTTTACCGCGACCTCGGATAGGAATGCTGAGTCTTGTAACCGTATCCGAGGTCGCGGTAAATCACCTGAAGAAGGCCAGAGGTGAAATTTGGCCGAAACGTAGTGAAAGAAGAAGCAACACAAAAACTACCAAGATGATGACAAAAAGTCTGCAATAAATGAAAAAAACTAATTCTCAGATTAAGAAGTCTCATCTCAAAATGATTCCAATAAAAGACAATTTGAAACTGACTATTGGCTGTCATTCATTTATAAAATCAGCCTAGGCACCAGATCTGAAAAAAGAATTATCACTCCTTGTCAATAAAATAATAAAAACAATCAGCAGACCAGTCCTATTACTCACAGACAAACAATACAATTGTGTTTATTCAGAAAGTTAGAAGAGAAAATACTTGAGGTGTTACAAGGAAACTGACAGAAATTTTGAGATTAGCCTACCAATTATCGGGTAAGGTTTGGTTGGTTTGGTTTTATGGCATACCAACCATTGTAGGTTATTTAATGCCAAATCTTCTTTATACATATATATTAAATATATATTATTTAGTATAGTTGGGTTTTATGGCAAATCAACCATTGTGGATTATTTAATACCAAATCTGGTTTGTATATACGTTTATTAGATATATAGAATTTGTAAACTTAAGTCAACCAAGTTGAATGGTTCCAAGTATTGCTATGTATCACCAACAATTCAATTAAACATCAATCATTTGTTTACACACAGTTAAATGATCAAAAAGTTCTAATTCTAACAAATTAATCTTGCCTAGGTTATTTGTTTGCACCCTGTTTGAAAGTCAAAATTTCTGTTTGGCCGATAGATAGGACCTTATCTACGAACTACCACTAGGAGGTGCCCGTGGTGTAATGGTTACCGTCGTAGGAAATGGATACGGCGACACGAGTTCAAATCCTGGCCGAGACTAATTGCATAGCACTAATACCCTTGGGAAAGGTATGAATCCAATTATTCTCCCTCCAGCTATGGATAAATAGTAGGGCAGATTAGGTTCTTCAGCCTTGGTGAAGGAAAACTCTGGATTCAAACCTGTTAAACTTCGCTTAAAAATTGACTTTGTGTCACATCTTGCCCGAGCGGAGGGTTTGGTAAATCTGATCACGAACTACCACTCCAAGTGGACCTGAGAGCCATGGCAATGAAGGAGTATTCCACATTCTCCAAAACTCCAGCATTACTGGAACATCAGATTGCTTAGTGTCATATCCAGGACACTCTAGTGGGGGAGGGAAATTAACCCTCTTCAGAGAAGCAGTCGGTGTATTCTACAGCCCTTGTCTACCAATTTTAGTTTAAATCAAGTGAGAAATCGAATTAAAGAGGACATTGTGTTTAAAATAGTTCCCTGTGGAGTTATTTTCAAACATATCTAGTTGGTTCATAAATGGAAATAAATCAGCATCAAAAATAAATTTAGTATCCTACCCTAGACACATATTTTTGTTGGGTGGAGGCTCTCTCAGCTGGAGATAAAGGATTATAAACCCAGCTCACACAGTCACGTTGATATTGACAAACTGGCTCTTCATAATAATTAGTGTACCTGTTTTAGTATACATAGGCTCTGATTTTGTCAAGTGCAATTGACTTTTTACTTGTATATCAACCCGTTTACGGTTATTTTATGCCAAGAAGTTAGGGAACTGCAATTATTTTACGTTTATATTTATACTTTTTGTTTAGTTTTTTTTTTAAATGTACACGGTTAAATCGGTTTTGTTTGGTTTTATGGCACATAAACCCTTGTAGGTTATTTAATGTCAAATCAATTTTTATACATAGAAACAGTTTAATTTTAAACAATTCAGTTTAGCAAAAGTAGGGTTTTTGTTTAAACACAGTTAAATGTAAAAACTGTTCTATTTCAAACAATTCAGTTTAACGTAAGGTTTGGTTTGGTTTGATGGGGTGTTATGGCACATCAACCATTGTCGGTTATTAATGCCAAGTCCATTTTTATACATAAAAACAGCTCTATTTCAAACAATTTAGTTTAGAATAAGTATACAGTTTCACTGTTAAAAAACGATTCTATTACAAACAATATAGTTTAGCATAGTGTGGTTCTATCGAGTCATAAATAGGACCCTATCAGGTGCTACCTCTGCCGACAATAGTGGACCTGTGAGCGATGGCAACAATGGGGTATTCTGCGTTCTCCCAAGCTCCAGCATTACTGGAGCTCCACGATCAGATTGTTTAGTGTCATATCGTTCGGAGTGGGGGGGGGCTCTTATTCCTCTGCAGAGAAGCAGTCGATGTATTCTATAGCCCCAGTCGACAGGGCAATGATTGAATCGGATATGAATATTTTTAAACAGATATATTTTTCCCATAGATAGGACCCCTAACAGATACTTCCACTCAGGTCAGGGTGGACGTGGGAGTAATAGCAATGATAAAGTATTCCAGACTTCCCAAGTCTCCAAAGCAGTAGCCTTACCACCACATGTCTATATATTCATTTTTGCGGTACTACACACATTGTTTCTCAAGTTTCTTCAACCCTTCAAAAAAAAATAAAAATAAAAATAAGATAAAAGACAACAACAAACAAAAAAACTAATAGATATTATGAAGAATTGCTATTCCTCTCTTAGTTGTGCCCAGAACTTTTCGACACATTTTGTTTTGGGTTCTGAAATGCTGAAAATATTTTTGATTTCACTCTGCAAAAACATCTCAAATCAAATTTTTTTTCTCTCATCGAAAGCTCGTTAACATCTAACCTCTGGCAAAACAACACTGATTAAAAAAAAATAATAAAAGAGAGAGAGAGAGAGAGAGAGAGAGAGAGAGAGAGAGTGAGAGAGAGAGAGATATCTTACGGTGGAGACGTAAGAACCAATCAAATCCTATTAAGTAATAAAGATCAACAGTGGATTGCGGTGTTAACACGAGGCAAAAGATCAAGACTTTCGTGCCAACATAAATAGATAAAAGCAACACTGCAACTACAAAGTAAAAAAAAAAAAAGTAAATGAACAGCAAAACAAGGGAGAAAACTGCGTTTAGGTCTTCATTTATTCTACGCTTTCAGATGTTTGATAAATGTGCACTGATAAAACAGAAGTAGATTACCTCTGGTGAACGCTTGTCGTGTAACGGCTATCGTTCAAGTAATCCTACCCGTCGACCTGAGTCCAAGTTCAGGTTAAGGCTAACTGCCTTTCAGTTCCTACTAATTCCCTTTGAAAAAGTACAAATTCATCAGTTTTCCTCCCAGTCTCCTAGCTGTGGGTAAATAAAAGATCAGATTGCCTTCTTTAGCTTTGGTAAGGCAACGAGTCTGGTTTAAGGAAAACTCTGAATTTACTCCAGCTCTAGTAAGTTGGCGACCGTAGAAAGAATGTTATACTTTTAACTATTTAACTGTGTGCAAATAAATGATTGCTATCTAACAGAATTATAAGAGAAAGAATGTTATACTTTTAACTATTTAACTGTGTGCAAATAAATGATTGCTATCTAATAGTATTATCAGAGAGAGAGAGAGAGAGAGAGAGAGAGAGAGAGAGAGAGAGAGAGAGAGAGAGAGAGAGAGAATGTAATACCTGAAACTATTTAACTGTGTGCCAACAAAGTAGGTCCTAGAACTCGTTTTAAAATAAAACTATTCACTCACAAGTTATATATATTATCAAGGGTTGAGAGCTCTGGCAAAGAAATTAACGGCTGCCATTCTCGTAATGGGTGAGTTTCGATCCCAGCTTTTAGCGTCCTGCTTGTCTAGCCACACTGAAGAGTTGTGATACAACGAAAGAGTCTGTCTGTGGGTCACTATATATGTATAATCTTAAACAAAGGAATGATGTTTTAAAAGAGACAATTAAAATACGACAAAAAAAAGAAAAAAAGAAAAAAAAGAAACTAAAGGGTCTTTTTGACCAGTGGCTTTTCAACGGCAACAACCGGTAAAATTACACTAAAACAATTAAATATATATCTATGTGGGATTGGCCTAGTGGGTAGAGTCTTCGTCAATGGTCTGGGAGACCTGGGTTCAATCCCAGGTCGTGTCATACCAAAGACTTTAAAAATGTTACTTGATACCTCCTTACTTAATACTCAGCAATATAAGGTACATATCAAGGGTAGAGTGGAGAAATCCAGGGAAAGGAGTAGTGCCCTCCCCTACACCTCAGTGTAGTAGCTATTGAAGAGGGAGCCTTCTGGTCACCCTCGACTACGGTTGCCAACATGTGTGTATATATGAAACAGGGTTTGGTTTTAAATGATCCAGAAAGTTTGATATGCCATAAAATGCCAACCAAGTACATCTAAATTACGCATGTTTTTTGCAGGGGCGTGAAAGGGGTTTACGTTCAAATTACGCTGTTTCCATCAAAACGCTGTTTCCATCAAAACGGTTCTTAGATTGGAACTTATTTTTCTCGTAGGGTCAGTCTTTTTTTCTTCTATGGCCCCAGATTCTGTACTTGCGCTGAGGCTCACTGTTTTGCTTCTTTACCACGGAGACTTCTCTTGTTGAGACCCCCCCCCAAAAAAAACAATAGCCGCTTCTATGTGCTTCATTTTATCTAGTCAGGAGCAGAGAACCAACAGATGGAAAATTACGTCTTATCACTTGGACGGGGTCTAAGCTAACTGCGTAGCCCATTCAACCACGTGTCGTTTGATCACGTGACGTCTGAACCAATCATCTACGTGGATTCAAAATGACCCAGGGTTCACTGCACATCAATCAAACCGAGTGACATTCTAACGGTATTTTTTCCCAGCGTTCTAACTGCTGTAACTTAATTCTCATACTATACTACCCGTCAATGATAATCTATAATATAACACAGTGTTGACCTTGTTCAAAAGAGAGATGAGTCAGAGGTTGATCTTCGTGGCGTAGTGGCTAATGTGCTGGACTGAAACCCTGTTGTAAGAAATGGGTGACCACTTCGAATTGTCGGTTCTGTAAGCAAATTGAGGCTTTCTGCGTCCGATTTAGTAAAACTTGATAAATTCGAAAGCACACTGAAAGAAATAGATCCTGACAGATTAACAAAATTAAGAGGCAATGAACCTATTCAGAACATAGATGGGTGACTATTTAGAAATAGCGGGCACTGTGAGCAGATGGGTAGGCTGTGAGCAAACCTATACAAAGCTTTATTCCGTTCGTTTTACTGTCTACCTGAGAATCGAATACTAGAAACTGCGGTTGTAGGATGAAATATCTTGTGAGTTTGATATGAACTGCACATCATCATCATCATGTCACGCCATCAGCGCGGATATTCCTGACCCTCTCTCGCCACCCCTCCCTATCGTCCATTGCTTCCAGAAGGTCTTCAGGGCCACATCCCGTATCGGCACAGAGCTCCTGTATGTAGGTTCGTGCTAGTCGTCCTGCCTTTGCTCGTCCATGTGAAGGGGTCCTCAGGAGTACATCACTTATGAGTTCGTCCCTACTTCTCCAGCAGTGTCCTGCATGTCTGGTTCGTCTAATTTTGATAGTTTTCGTGATGGGTGGTAGGTGGCCGTACAGCTGGTGCTTTGTGGGGTGTTGCCTCCAGGACTTATTCAATATTGCTCACAGCATTCTTGTGTAGTTGCGGTCAAGCTTTTTCTCCATACGTTTTGTTAGCGTCCATGTAGTGTATCCATACGGTAGTACAACACGACCGCTGCTTGGATGAACTCGACTTAAGGAGTTTTAAATAATTTTCAAACTTTTTACTCAGTCTACATAATTCTATTTTATAACACACACACACATACACGCACGCACGCACTCTCTCTCTCTCTCTCTCTCTCTCAATATATATATATATATATATTCCTTAGTTCCCTAAATACTCGTGCTGGTTTTTATAATATTTCTCCTTACTTAAGCAAACACATTTTAGATAGCTACAATATATTCCATCCTTAGTCATATTTTCCGTGTATCTAATAATTTCCATGCTTTTTATTCTTCTTTTGTTCTTTCTTTCTTTTCTTCCTTCTGTCTCGAAATCTTTCTCGTTAAACAACGTACATAAATTCTATACAATATTCCTAATAAGTCAAATGACGTAATTTAAACATCAAACGCTGATTTGCCAGTTAAACGGCTAACTTTTTCTTACTATACATATTTTCCTGTAGGTTTTTGTATTTCACATTTCTAATCATCCATCGTTAACTTAAAATTATTAATATCACCCCTCATGGTCCTGATGATGGTTCAGTAGAACCGAAACGCTATAGTGTCGACCTGTTAATAAATCATTCCTTCCACTTGGATCGTTGTTATCAATTTTTCTACACACACACACACACACACACACACACACACACACACACACACACACACACACACACACACACATATATATATATATATATATATATATATATATATCACAGACACACTCACACACACACACTCTCTCCCTCTCTCTTACACAAACACACACACACAAATACACACACACACAACCATACGTGCACATGTCTATAGACACACACACATACATACACGCGCACATGTACACACATATATACACATGCATAAATACACACATACATACATGTATCCATACACGCACACATACATACGCAGGCATGCATGCATACACGCATACATACACAGATACGCACCTGCATACATAGACACATACATATATGCACACTTATTCACTCTTGCACATGTACATATATACATAGACACATACATACTGATATATGTACATATACATGCACCTTACGGAGCTATGCACGTATACACACATGCACACATACATACGTAGAGACACGGATGCACACTTTAGATATGCATACATACACACACACACGTGCATACACGCATACTTACACGTACCGAGACGCAGACACTGATATATATATATATATATATATATATATAGTCATCCACAGACAGACTGTTTCGTTCTATCAGAACTCTTCAGCCAACATCGATTTTTTTTGTGTTTTTATATTTTCATAGATGTATTTTTAGAGTGCTTAGTACATAATATTACGACGGATACACATTATATTACATTCTAAATCCCTTTTTACGGTCTTTCTTATGACATTATATATATATATATAAAATGTCATATATATATATATATATATATATATATATATATATGTGTGTGTGTGTGTGTGTGTGTGTGTGTGTGTGTGTGTGTGTGTGTGTGTGTGTGTGTGTAAGAAGTAAAACGTATAAAATCGCACAACTCATAACTCCGTGTTTTACGTAAGTTTGGGTGATTTCAAAAGCTTACATGGTGATCAATTAATCGTGCAATTTAGTGTTGCGTGTTGGGCAATTTTATTATCATTAAAAAAATAACCCAACTTCACTGATTAAAACACAAATGAAAATATGTAGATACTAAATCTATTAAGTAAAAGGGAAGTGGAAGAATCTCCCCCCCCAACTTTAAAATTAATTCTTAGGTTTGTTCAGCTCCACTGAAAATGAGGATGATTACATTTTAATACACACTCTGGTAAAACGTTATATATATATATATATATATATATATATATATATATATATATACTAGACTCAGTTAAAGATGGTGTCCGTTGGATGAATATATATATATATATATATATATATATATATATATATATCTTAGCCTTTTGACTACTGAAACCTAAAATCCTCGTGAAAGAAAAAGTTATCCGTAACATCAGCTAACAACAAAAGAAAAAGTTATCGTAACATCAGCTAACAACATCGCCATACAGATGTATAAGGTGGGCTTTTGTTGCCAAATACGATGACTATTTTTCGAGATGAATTATTTCTGCGAACTGACTCGGAGATAGTTTCCTAACACAGGATAAAATACGTGGGTTTTAAAAGCCCCTCTTGTTAGTATAATGAGATATCACATTATTACTTATGTTTAGAAGAAAGACTTCCTGCTTTTGGTAACAGACAATTCCCTCCGCGCCAACCATAAAATACGCAGCCTGTCACTTCTATATAAACTGAGCAAAGGAACAAACGGTGGAGCATACGTGCCCCAGTGGTGAGGGATCTGAGCTTTTCCCAGCTGCCAGTAGCCGATGTAGGATTCAATAAACCACTCAGCACTTCCGATGCCAGGTTCCAAACATAAACAGAAACAGCAGCAATCTCTTTTCTGATGTAATTAACGAAAGACATAATCAGCTCTTTTAAGAACTATTTAAAAAATCTTCTGAGAATCACCTCTGGTCCTCCGACAACACCCCTTTGGTGATACCACGAAACGACGACGCATCATCCAAGCAAGACTTGCAGCAGACCTGCAGCAGCTGTTCCTGTATTAACAAGCAGCAAACATTTTCCGTTGCAACAGACCAGATTATACAGTAGCACTCTAGTCCATGAGCGGCAACACCTCTCGGACTATCATCAGCACTCCAAGGCCACATTAACATATATCCCGGTTACATAGGCTACACCTGTGATTTGCACCAAGCGACAAGAACATCCTGATCTTCTAGACGCGCAGATACCAAGAACGAAAGGATTGCATACAAACATTATTCAGCAACAGCGATTCTACATCTATGCAATCCTTTCCTGTACGATTCGCCCAATAAAGGCCTGATATTAAAAACTTACCCCTTTGTCATTGTCATTGATCTAGCCCTCTGTCAATCACTTAATTTATAAATGTTTGCAGCATCGACTCTTAATATATATATATATATATATATGTGTGTGTGTGTGTGTGTGTGTGTGTGTGTGTGTGTGTGTGTGCATGTTTCATTATATAGTAATGACAAATTTTGTCTGTATGATCTATCTAAGATCCTTTCGAGTTTCCTGATAAGTGTCTTGGTTTCTGGTTGGAATTGGTGGATGAATTTACCAAAATTGTCCCAAGCGCTTTCGGTCCCTTCATAGGCCATTATCAGGGGTTGCTTGCTTGTGTAAGGAGTGTATTTTTTTTATGAGTTTTGAAAGTTTTTGAAAGTTCATATAACATAACAAGAATATGCGAACGCAGAGTTGGATAAAACTAAGTTGCTGATGAATTTAAAACAGAACTTTCAAAAAACTTTCAAAACTCATTAAAAAAAAATGCACTCCTTCCATAAGCAACCTCTGATGATGGCTCAGGACAATTTTGGTAAATTCATCAACCAATTCCAACCTGAAAACAAAATACTTATCAGGAAACTCGAAAGGATCTTAAATAAATTATACAGACAAAATTTGTCTTTACTATTTAATCAAACATGCTTAAAGGAACGTCTGCTGCCTAACAACAAATATACATATATATATATATATATATATATATATATATATTGTCATCCACAGCCAGACTGTTTCGTTGTATCGCAACTCTTCTATGTGGTTAGACAGGCAGGATGCTTGGATCGAAACTCATCTAACTTTACTCCAGACTTAGTATCTTACCGCTCAGACATTTAGACGACCTACGTTAGCATGGGAATCATAACTCATTTATATTAGCTTTTTTTTTTGTTTACATTTTTGCGCTAACGGATACCAGAGTGCTCAATTCGTTAGAAGAGCTTAAAGATGCGATCGTTTGGGCTACCTACACAGGTAATTTGTTCATAGAATTTGTGTATAGAACAAGCTACACTTTTTGGATTAACTGATATTAGAAGATTAGTGCACTGGTTAGGTTTTGAATATAGAAATTTTCCTTCTCACAGGGTGGTTGTCCTACCAAAGCAAGAGAATCTAGTTTATAATTTTATCAATAGTTGCTGTAGGGAGAGAAGGGCTCGGTTCATGCCTTTCAAATTGATATGAACCCGAAGTACAACGCAAACAACCTGTCAAGAACTTGAACCTTACTCATCGAGACCATTGCTGTTCAAAGTTAACCTTAGCGGTAACTGCACAGACTTATATAGAATCTGCGAAAAAGAAGTAATTAGCAGTTGAAGAATGCAACATGGAAGTGTGTCTTTGTATATGGGGTTTTAGTTGGACTACGAAGAAGACAAAATAATATTTTTTTATTGTATTCCTTTTTTTTTTTGTCATAAAATTCATTATTCACGAAAAGCCGAGTCTCTAAGGCATGATGATTACGTATGATTCGATCGGTGCCGTTCTGATTAAACAACGCCCTCGTTTGCTTTGATAAAGCATACAAGATCTTTCTTTACGTGATTACCGTGCAAGGAATGTTCTAGCTGAGAAGAATCACTAATACAGTGAAGTAATCTATCATAAAATAAACGAAAGCAAAATAAAATAAACGGAATTTAGAAAATGCTGCCTCGTCCTTGTGTACAAAAAAAAAAAAAAAAAAAAAAGAAAGAAAGAAAAAGAACTAAGATGAAAATAAAAATGAAAGAAAGAAAAGTAATGGTGACATTTTTTCGAATTGAAAGAGCAGGGCACGTTTCTAAAATTCTTAGAATTCGAGTCGCCATTTTCTACGACGGTAACCATTAATTGAGTTTAAATTCTAGACTCAACTGTTTGTATTTCCCGTAGAGTTAAAATCCTTGAGAATTCCCCTGCTATTGGTAAATAAGAGTGAGCATTATGGTAATCTTTCGGATACAGGATGTTGTCTAGAAGACCTGCCGGATGCAATATATGATTGGGACGAATGGAGAAAGAGAGAGAGAGAGAGAGAGAGAGAGAGAGAGTGAGTCAGGGGAATCCGTGCTAGCAGCGTGACATGATGATGATGATGGGTAAATAGTAGGGCAGACTGCGCTCTTTAACTTTGGTATGACAACAGATCTTGGAAAAAAATAAACTCTGAATTCAAACTTTGTAAAATCTGCTTAAAATTGATCCTGTATTGCTCGTTCAAAGAGGTTGTTGAATATATATATATATATATATATATATATATATATATATAATTATATACAAGGATCATTAGATAAGCTTCCAAACTTTTTTTCGTATGGGCACTTTTATTGATAGTACACACATGAAACTCTAGTCCCCTTTGAAGTAATCTCCCCGGCTGCAATGCACTCGTTGTACCGTTCCAGCAACTTCTGGAATGCCCATCGAAGTCCTCTTGTGTGAGCGTGTCAATGACCTTCGTCACACCTTATTTCATCTCCTCAATTGTTTCATAACGACAGCCACTGAGCTTAGAGAATAACCAAAATTCACAGGGAGCAAGGTCTGGACTATAGGGATGCTCAGGAACTGTCTTGATGCCCATCTTGGTCAAATTGTCTGTGTCAAGGATGGAGTTGTCGACTGGTGCATTGTCCTCGTGGAAATTCCACTGACCCGATTTGAAGAGTGCTCGCCTTTTCCGACGGAATCTCTTGTTGAACTCCCTTAAAACCTCAACATAGTAACCCTAACCCAAACCCTTTGGCCAATCAACTCTGGTCTCCTGACTTCCTTACTCCTCCCACACCTCTCATCATCCCTCACAGACTCCCTGCCTTCCTTGAATCTCTTATGCTACTCAAAAACTGATGATCGATTCATGCAAGATGCTCCAAAAGCAGTCTGAATCATTCTATACGTTTCTGCAGCATTTTTTCCAAGTTTAAAACAGAATTTTATTGCATATCGTTCTTGTAAATTGTCCTCACGTTCAAATTGCATTTTTGAAATTCACCAGCTGTGACAATCAGGTATTAGTAGGGTTTATTCCACTTGCTGCTGTAGCTGTTCATTTGTACCTGAAATCATAAAAATTGGTCAGACGTCTCAGAAGTTGTATAGCAATAACATCGTGAATTTGCAAGAGTCTAAAACAATTTTTAATACCTGTACAAAAAAGTATGGAAACTTATTGAACACACCACATATATATATATATATATATATATATATATATATATATATATTGTCTCAATATACATGGGACCCAGGTAACTGCTAATAACTTGACTAATAATTGTTTGTGGGATTTTTTTGTTTCAGATTTGAAAATAGTACACAATAACAACAATCAATCCTCGATCACAGTACCTCCACCAGAGAGGAAAATTATTTTGCGTCACCACTTATTTTGAGACAAAATCATTCAAAACTGTCTCAGAACAGATGCAACTCATTTTTATGATAATGATTTATTATTGAGGCAAGAAACCCCAAAAAAGATTACATGTCGTGGAAGCGGATATAATAATGATTAAAAAAACATTGATTTGATGTCTTCTGCTCAAAGGATGTTTTTTTTACAGGACTTGTTTCGAATGACCGTTATTGTTCTTGTCTTAGTAATAATTCATTATCATATGAATGGGTTGCATCCATTTTAAGACACCCTGTGTGCGCGTGTGTGTGTGTTGTAAAATAATAGCAAGAATGATAAAATAAAAAATCAAAACTAAAAAGTGCTCAATTCTTTGTATGTAGGGCAATATACAATGAAGAAAGAGCTTTCAGAACATTACTTCCTGCTTCTGAGGCTATCTAGATCTTTGGGCTTGAAGCCAATTTTAAAGAAGACACAGGTACTCTACCAGCTTCCACCTGGAGAAGAGTACTAGTCTCTGTACATTCGAGCGACTGGGTTGTAGGCAGTCCATCGGTTCTCCTACCGGATGTGCTCTATCACATCAAATACCAAGATTGACAAGGAAATCGACAACAGGCTGCCAAAAGCGATCACTGCATTTTGCAGACTGTATAAGCACTTGTGGCACAAAAAATACTTGAAGAAAGGTACAAAGATTAGCGAGTAAAGAACCATCCTCCTACGTGGTTCAGACATGTGGGTTACTTGTCATCACCACCACCAACTTGTCAAACGGTTCCACCAGCGCTGCTTCCGTACCGTCATAAACATTTACTGGAGCCAATTGGTTACCAATGTTGAGGTCCTTGAAGAGGCAACGGTCACCAGCATCGAGGCCGTGCTACTGAGATTCCAGCTCCGCACGGACAAGACGCATCACTAGTATAGGTTATCATCACCTGCCCAGGATCATACCATATGGCGAGCTCTTCGCTGACTATTTTAGCAGAATGGCACCAAAGAAGCGATTCAAAGACTGCTTAAAAATTCTTTGGTGCATGTTACATGGACCATCGCTGATAGTCCATCTTTGTTGAGAAAAGTGAGGCCTGCTGTCTAGCCTGGTAAAACACTCACTGGGCCGCTCTCAAGGACAAAAAGCATTGGAGGAGGAGGAATCACAGCACTGTGCTATTAAGCCTTGACCAGACCTTCAGCTGCGGCCGCTGTGACAAGGCCTGCTTGTTCCGCATCAGCCTTATCAGTCACGAAGATACCGACAGTCGGCGAGAACCGGCTGCTTTTTGATCTTCGTTTCACGAAAGGAAGCCATGATATATATATATATATATATATATATATATATATATATATATATGCGTGTGTGTATATGTGTGAGTGAGTGTATACGAGAGTCATTCAATGAATAAGTAGAATCTTTAAAGAAAACTTTATAAATGCTTTCCACAAACCCTACATTGTTTATAACCAAAAGTATTTTAATCTCGCAAAAGCATTTGCTTTGAGGCTATTCAAAATGGTGGCAAATCAGAGTGCTCCAGGGTTGAACAAATGTCTTTGAAAATTTCTGCTAACTAAGAAGTGCAAATCATTTACAGAAAAAAAATTACATAAAAATGAGTGATGTGTACAGAAAAGCATATTTTAGTCAAAATAGCTAAGAATGGGCTTGTCATAACAAGTCTGAGTCAAAAAGACAGTCAATAAGGTGGAAACACTCTGACTCTCCTGTAAAGAAAAAGTCCAGGTGCAGCGATTAATAAAGAATGTGATACTGACAGTCTTCTGGGATATAAAAGGACCTATCGCAAATGATTACCTTGATTAGAGAGGTAACCGTAAACAGTGCTTCCGATTGCCAACTTCTTAGACAAAATTCACCATACTAATTAAATATTAAACACACACACACACACACACACACACACACACACACAGACACACACACACACACACACACATATATATATATATATATCAGAGGAAAACTGGAAATAAATCTAACTGTATGGAAAAGTAGAAAGTCTGAAGAAAGCAAGAAACGGGAAACACGAGTAAGAACTAAATAAATAATTTAAAAAAAATGTAAGTTTCTGTGTGGACCCATTCATTTTAATATATATATATATATATATATAATAAAATAAGTGGAAAGGGGTTTAGTAGTAATATTTCGCTCTTTATTCAGAGTCTGAAATTCTGTGAATAAAGAACGAAATATCACTAAACCCGTTGTAAGTGTTTGATTTATGAACTTTTCCATTTATTTGATCATCTGGTCAGATTTACCAAAATGTACCATTTCTGCATATATATATATATATATATATATATATATATATATATATATATATATATATATGAGAATGTATTATTTAATGAATTTAAATTCAATAACTCTCACAGTCTGATAATGGAATAAAAAGAGAAAAATTAAACGTCAGCAAATAATCCATAAATAAAATCATTGTATCTTTTAATCTCTACATTTCAATACTGTCGGAGTTATTTCCACTTTTTCGCGGATATATATATATATATATATATATATATATATATATATATATATATATATATATATATATATATATATAAAGAAACCAAACGAAACGTAAACAATCTAAATATGAATAGAATAACGTACACCTCTAAAATATTACTAATTTTTAGCAAGTATTTTTCTTCTTGTTAATTTTGGTTGCTATTTTAATCTCAACTTCCTCAGGTTGTTTTCTCTGACAGAGGGAGGAACAGCGCGTATCGGTAACAATACTAAAGGATTAGTTGAGGGTGAGATTCTTAGTAAGACCCCTCTATTTAATTATCGTTTAACCTATACATTTTTTTTCTTTTTAACACTTTTTTTATGAACCTTCGAGGGTTATTTAAAGTCAGATACATTCCTGTTGAAGAACATTAATGGTGCTATTTAATCCAAAAGTGGAGGGAATAAGGGAGTTCATGCCTTCACAAGGCTACTACTCTGAAAGTGAACATAATAGTGCAACTAGAGATATCAGTTCAGCATGTAAGCCACTGCACCGTGGAGACTCCCACTAACATATGAAGGGTACGTGAGTTTGAACCTCACTGAGATCTTACCCTTTGTTGTTGTTTGCGATACCCACTGAGATAACAAGTTGAGTGAATTTCGGTATAAAATAAAATGAAACCAAAATGAAGATATAGAAAAATATTAGCTACATGATTATTACAGATAAAAAATAGATAGAAGTTTTTTTTTTAAATCTTGAATAATAAAAAAATGTCATCAATAACAAAAAAACAACAACAACAACAACAAAAAAAACAAAAACGGATTGCATATAAAAAGCAGGAATTTACGAAGTTGTCCGTAACCAATACATTGGCGAAACTTCTAGATATTTAAAAAAAAACGAAGATATCATAAATTCGCAAATGAATCAGACGATTAATGCCACTGGAACACTTCCGACCACAACTTTGATTTAAGTAATGCGACCCTTATAAAAACACAATTTATCACTTCGAAGATGTTAAGAAACTGTACTCCTCCATGAAATGACGACCCGCTTTCTACAAGTCTTCCGTTCCCTCTACATTTTCAAAGAATGTGAGACACGAAAAGACGTCAACAACAAAATGTACAACGAAATATTTAAAGCAAATAAATAACGACCAACACTGAATCGATTTGTATTTAAAAAGTGACTTATATTTTCTTCGCTTGTCACGTGTTAATTTCATTTTTGTTATTTTTTCCAAATAGAGTTAATTCTGAAGAATATATTCAAATAGCGAAACACATCAGTCTGATTTTTGCATTGTCGTCATTTTCTTACATATACATATATTTTCTTACACACATATATATATATATATATATATATATATATATATATATGTGTGTGTGTTTGTGCGTGTAAAAACTAACCAAACTGTGTACTATTCTTTTTTTTACAGACTTTTTTCCTACTTATTTTCTTTCTTTCTTTCTTTCTTTCTTATTTGATTATTTCTTTTTTTTCCATCTTTCTTTCTTTTTTATTTTATGATTTTCCCCCTTCAACTTACTTTCTTTCTTTCTTTCTCATTTAATTTTTACCTCTTTCTTTCTTTCTTTCTTTCTTTCTTATTCAATTATTTCTTTCCTCCTATATCTTTCTTTCTTTTTTGTTTAATGATTTTGTCCCTTCAACCTTCTTTCTTTCTTTCTTTCTTAATGATTTTTCCTCCTTCAACTTTCTTTCTTCAACTTTCTTTCTTTCTTTCTTTCTTTCTAATGAAAAGTTTAACCCCTTTATCTCCATTCTGTTTTCCTACCATCTCTTTACCTTTTTTCCTGAATTATATTTATTGATTTCGGCGCGAGTTTTTTCTTCTTTCTTCTAAAAAAAGTAAATTAATAAAAGAGAACCATACAATAAAACACAAAAAAATAACAAAAATTCGTAAATTAGAGTTATTATAAATGGGGTGCCACACTTTCAAGCAAATTGGTTACTATGGGAACGCGAAAAGCTTCCCAATCAAAAAGAAAATCCCAAGTAATGAGGGAAATTTCAAGCATAAGACAAACATATTTCATCAGTGCAATGAGAATTT
This sequence comes from Sepioteuthis lessoniana, assembly GCA_963585895.1. Taxonomy (NCBI): domain Eukaryota; kingdom Metazoa; phylum Mollusca; class Cephalopoda; order Myopsida; family Loliginidae; genus Sepioteuthis; species Sepioteuthis lessoniana. The sequence goes on along the minus strand of OY757937.1, from coordinate 49,887,591 downwards.
TGATTGGCTTGCTTGAAAGGCGACAACAGGAAATCTTGGAGTGATTGTATTGATGGTGATAATAAAAAAAAAACTAGCGAGTTCAAAGGGAAAGCGTTTAGTTTGGAACATGCAAGAGGGAATAAAAAAGATAGGGAAAAAAAAAAGGAGTAAGAAAGAAGGAAAATAAATTTTTAAAAAGATGAAAGAGAAAAAAGACAAGAATATTATTCTATTAGCTGGGGATGTCACATGTTTTCAAAGAAATATTTTTTAGTCCGATTAAAGATAAGTGAAAGAACTAGACAGCCAAGGAGTTAAGGCGTATATGTTGGTTGGTTGGTTGGTTTTACGGCGTATCAACACTTTTGGGGTAATTTAACGCCGAATTAAATTTCAAACAATTCAGTTTAGTTTAAGTATAGATTTTGTTTACAAACAGTAAAATGTCAAAACAGTTCTATTTCAAATTCAGTTTAGCATAAGTACACAGTTTAGTTCTATTTGATCCATAGATAGGACCCTATCAGGTGCTACAACTCTGGGCCAGAGTAGATCTGGGAGCGATGGCAATGAAGGGGTACTCCGCATTCCCCCAAAGCTCCAGCATTACTGGAACCTCACCATCAGACTGTTTAGCACTATATCCTGGAAACTCGTTGGGAGGGGGTCTTAATCCTCAGCAGGAAAGCAGTCGGTGGACAATGCACTGAGTTAGATATAAAAAGAGTTTTATTTCAAACAATTTAGTTTAGCATAAGTAGGCAGTTTAAATGTTAAAACAGTCCTATTTCAAGCAATTCAGTTTAGCAAAAGTACACAGTTTAGTTCTATTTGACTCATAGATAGGACTCTATCTGGTGCTACTACTCCAGGCCAGAGTGGTCCTGAGAGCGATGGTAATGAAGGGGTACTCCGGATTCCCCAAAGCTCCAGCATTACTCACAATCAGATTTTGCAAAAAATTAGCTCAGACTCGTTTAAAAAAGTCATCAAGAAAATGTTTTTACAAATCATATAAATTTAATGCATATGTATAAACAGGATTTGGCATGAAATAACCTACAATGGTTGATATGCCATAAAAAACCAAACCAAACCAAACAATAATATAGTTTCAAGTATTCTTATCTCATATACATAATATTCAAATGCGTCTATTTGATGCCTAGATGGGAACCTAGCAGAAGTCAAAGTGGAACTGGGAGTTATAACAACAAAAGGATAACTCCTCAGTACTCTAGAAGTAAAACCTCATAAACTGATGCAGTTTAGAGTCATACCCTGGGTCAGCTTAAAAACCCAACTCACACTTAGCACAAGGCTGCAATTATGTGGATCAAACTCATTAATCAGCAATAATTAAGCTGTAATATATGCTTCCTATCAGTTGCACCATCATGAAATTCCTCACGGTACCTTCCTTGTTGGATCGCTTTAAATACTTCCTCTTTTTTCTATTTAGTAAATTTAAAGTTCACAATATCATTGTGGTCTATTTTGCGTTTTACTCAGAAAGATTTTACTGCTAAGTTAAACCCTCTATATGGTTGAATGGAAGTCATTGAAATCTTTTTTTGCACATAAAAGTAAACTATAATTTATTTTACTCATGAAATAAAACAAAAAAAAAAACGCTTCTCTTGTTTTGTGAACTGTTAGCAGCCAGAATACACAGAATAAGAAATTATTGATGTCACATTTAAAAAAAGACTTTGCTAAAATCTGTTCTATGGTGTATTGTTCTATTAGAAATTTTAAACTTCTCGATTTTAATCCAGTTCATGCAACATGTCCAATTGTCGAACTATACCACACTCAGTAGGAGGAAATATTTATTGAAATATATTCACAAAACTTTGCTCGAATAGCTGGAAATGTAAAGCTAGAAGATTGTATAGAGCCAGTTTTCAAACAAACATAGAAAGTAAAAAGTAAATTTGGCGACGTTAGTCGAGGGTGACCCGAAGGCTCCCTTTTCAATAGCTACTACATTGAGGTGTTGGGGAGGGCGCAACTCCATTCCTTGGATTGCTCCTCTTTATAATGCTGAGTGATCCTATTTACCCAACCCCTCCGCTCGGGCAGGATATGACACAAGGTCAATTTTTAAGCGGAGTTTAACAGGTTTGAATTCAGAGTTTTCCTTCTCCTAGACTAGTTGCCTCACCAAGGCTGAAGAACTCAGTCTGCCCTACTATTTACCCATAGCTGAAGGGAGAATAATTGGATTCATACCTTTCGCAAGGGTATTAGCGCTATGTGAAATGCAATCAATCTCGTCCAGGATTTGAACTCGTGTCGCCGTGTCCATTTCCTACGACGATAACCATTACAACACGGGCACCTCCAATAATGCTGAGTGATAAGCGAGGCAGCATCAAGTACCATTTTTTGAGTCTTTAGTATGACTCGACCTGGGATGGAACCCCTGTCTAGCGAACCATTGGTGAACATTCTGATCATAACAGTTTTAAAATATTGATTTTCAATATCAATTATTCCGCAAAATGTCATATGGAAAAAAAGCCTCAACTTCGTCCACAAAGACCGAGAAAAGAAGTTTTGTCTGTTAAATTGATTCTTTCTTTCTTTCTTTCTTTCTTTCTTTCTTTCTTTCTACCTCATACTCCTTGGATATTACGAAAAGAAGTAATCCCTTTTCTCCCAAGCTATGGGTTGAATAGTAACACTACTATTCTTTCACAAGACTGGTTTCGCATTAAATAGCCCACAAAGATTGATATGCCATTAAACAAAGAAACTAAACCAGAAGCTTACACTGCCGGCAGGGGCTGTAGAATATGCCGACTGTACCTCTGCAGAGATGTGAAAAACACGAACGAATGTCCAATAAGCTGCATCTAACGGTAAGGCTGGATGTTTGAAGAACGTAGAGAACACCTTCACTGCAATTACTCCCAGGTCCACTCTCACCCAGATTGGTAGTACTTGTTAGGGTCTCATCTATGAGTCAAATAGAACTATTCAATCGGTTATTAAGGATTAGTTTTATCAGTCTGTTGAAACCATACAGCTCTGTGCAAAATATTTATATTACCGAAGAATATTTGATACATAGAAATATTAATTATTGCTGTTAAATAGCAATACTTGAAATCCTTTAACTGTGTGCAAATGAATGATCAATATTAAATAGAATTATTAGTATTAAATAGCAATTATTAAAACCATCTAACTATAGGCAGAACATGATTAATATTAAATAGAATTATTTGTTTTAAATAGCAATTATTAAAACCATCTAACTATAGGCAGAACATGATTAATATTAAATAGAATTATTAGTGTTAAATCATCATCATCCTCATCATGTCGTGCTGGTGGCACGGATATCCCTGACCCTCTCGCGCCATTTTTCCCTATCGTTCATCGCCTCTGGCAGGTCTTCTGGACTACATCCCGTATCCTCACATAGATGCTGAATGTATGTTCGTGCTGGTCGTCAGGCAGGACGACCAGTGTTAAATAGCAATTATTAAAACCATCTAACTATATGCAAAAATGACTAATATTAAATAGAATTATTAGTGTTTAGTAGCAATTATTGAAACCATCTAACTATAGGCAGAAAATGATTAATATTCAATAGAAATATCAGAGTTACATGGGAATACTTGTAATCATTTAACTATGTGCCAACAAATGATTAATATTAAATAGAATTATCAGAGTTACTAAGGAATATTTGTAATCATTTAACTGTGTGCAAACAAATGACTAATATTAAATAGAATTAGTGTTAAAAAGCAATTATCAAAACCATCTAACTATAGACAAAAAATGATTGATATTAAATAGAAATATCAGAGTTACATGGGAATACTTGTTATCATTTAACTGTGTGCCAACAAATGATTGATATTAGATAGAATTATCAGAGTTACTTGGGAATACTTGTTATCATTTAACTGTGTGCAAATAAATTATTAATATTAAATAAAACTATTACTGTTAAATAGCAATACTTGAACCATTTAATTGTCGGCAAATAAGTTAGCTCTTACAACTCGTTTAAAAATAAAGTTACCAAGAATCTATGACCTTACAAATCTAGTGCATAAAAACAGAATTTAGCATTGAATAACCCACAGGGGTTGATATAACAAAAAACCCAATCAACCAATCAAAAGAAGCAACATTAACGGAGGAAACTATTGTATTTTTATTCGTCTGAACTGATTCGTGTATCAATTTGTAATAGACAAAAATGAAAAGCATTATTGCAAACTCTTTTTTTTTTTTTCATTTGTCTTTTTCCTTCTATTAATTTCATTCTTGATTTTGATGAATCATTTCCTTTTTCTTTACTTGATAATTTTTTTTCTTCCCGATTTCTGTTCTTTTCTTGCAAAGTTTTATTCTGATCTCCGACTCTTTTGTATCCGATTTTTTTTTTCTCTCTTTTTCTTAATGTTTTGGTGGCTGTGTCAGCGCGGATCTTTTTGAGCAATCAATGAAGAAACCAAGCAAAGCTAATCGAAAGTAAAAATGCTGATTTATATTATGTTTGGGCTATAATTTGAATGTTGGTCTGTCCTTGTCTACTCGTTCAACATGTCTGCTTCCATTCAGCTGAAACTCTAGACCTCCTCTCTTAATCATCCCTCAGCTCTTTCTCTGACAACTTGGTTGGTTGGTTGGATTTTATGACGTATCCATCCTTGTAGATTATTTAATACCAAAACCCTTCACACACACACACACACACACACACACACACACACACACACACACACACACATATATATATATATATATATATAATTTGTAAACGAATGGTTTGTAGGTAAAAATTCTAAACGAGCTAGAACACATTTGTTTGCACACAGTTAAATGGTGTCACATAGTTCTAACACTAACAGTTCTATTTTACCCATAAATGGGACTCTATTGGGTACTACCACACCGGCTCAAAGTGGACCTGGAAGTAATGGTAATGAAGGAATGCTCTACATTCTGTAAAGATCCAGAACTGGACTCTCAACATCAGATGTAGTTTAGTGTCCTATCCAGAACGCCCGTTGAGAGATTCTTACCCCTCTGCAGAGGTGCAGTCAGTGTATTTTACAACCGCAGCCGATTTGACTGTCTCTAGATTTATTAATAAAACAGTTGAAGCATTTTAATGCACTCGTATGTAATGAAATAAAACTGCTTTCCATCTTAAGGTGAGTATTCTCGTGGTGTAATGGTTAAAGTGATTGACTGCGGAATCGTAATAACCGAGTTCGAACTCCAGTCTCGCTATTATGTTCACCTTGGGACAAATACCCTTGGGAAAGGTATGAACCCCTTTATCCTCCTAGCTATGGGTTAAATAGTACCACTACTGTTCTTCTAGAAGAGTGGCTCAAGCATTAAATAACCTACAAGAGTTGATATACCATTAAACAAAGAAACCAAACCAAACCATACATCTTGAACAGCAATGAACTAAATAAAAAAAACAGAAAAGAGGTTGTATTACACTATCCATAGCTTTCTTCATAACACTAAGTTCCAATGCTTTTCAAATATCTGAGACATAAGAAAAGAAGTGCTAAACCGCCCAGCTTGTTGGAGCTGTGCAATACGCCGACTACACCTCTGCAGAAGGATAAGACACCATAAGAACAAGTGTCCTGTGTACCACACTAAACAGCATCTGATGCTGGGGCTGCAGTCCTGGATCTTTGTGGAATGGGGTGTAACTCTTCATTAGCATTACTCCAAGGTCCACTCTGATCAGAAGGGTAAGTGCCTGTTTGGGTCCCACACATTGGTCAAATAGAACGATTCAATCATATACTCTACTTGCGATATTTAATAATGTTACCTACAAACTCTTCGCCATCAAATTATATATATATATATATGTAAAAGTAAACCCTCGACCATATTCGAGTGGGACCTAAAGGCTCCCTTTTCAAGAGCTACTACAGCGAGGTGTTGGAGAGGGCGCTACTCCTTTCCCTGGATTGCTCCACTTTACCCTTGATCCGTACATTACAATGCTGAGTGTTAAGCAAGGAGGCATCAAGTACCATTTTTTGAGTCTTTGGTATGACTCGATCTGGGACTGAACCCCGGTTTCTCGGGCCATTGGCTAACACTCTACCCACTAGACCAAAATAAACAGAAATGGGCATTAAATACCCCAAAAGGGTTGTTATGCTATTGAATTAAATAGCATAACCTGAACTGTCAAAAATTAAAGGCCCCACTACACTTGATGGGTTTTCCCCTCCTCCTCTTAAAGAAGTGAACTCGGTCGGATGACGTATGTGTAAAGTAATAGATAAGCAGGTTGTGTAGTTGTGGCTGTGTATCTGTAACAGTTATGATTTGAACAGAATTGTTGGACACTATCTCTGAGATGGCAATTCCTTCAGATTTTTTTTCTGGCATATCTATCTATCTATCATAGGAAATAGATGAAAATAAAGTAACGGACTTATTGTGTCCATAATTCTAATACTTTTAGATTTATACCGACTCTGCTATTATAACATCAATCACTCTTTACACACACACACACACACACACACACACATATATATATATATATATATATTGGCAGCATTTCTTCATTAATGCAAATTTCGTTGAACATAATAGATATTTTTTGTCTACATATTTTCTTCTTGATCCTTTCATATTGCCGTATTGATTTTATAATATTCGGCGGGATTTGGTTGATGTATCTTCCATAATTATCTATTTCCCAAGTACTTTCTGCTCGACTTTGGGTCATCATCAGGGGAGGATCTATTACAAAACTGATGTAACTTTTTTATGTACGTTATTACTTTGTAAGAAGAAGAGCGTCTGTGCCATTGCAGTATGTTGCGTTATACTTTTAAAATTGTTTCTATAAATAGTGTCAGTAGCTAAAGACATTTAAGTACATTAGCACTGGTTTGAAAATTATTTCTGTTTGGGTTGCATGTTTCTAATATGTAGTACTTCGAGAATCTGTAGTTTTTGTTTGTTATTTTGATGTACTACTATTGTTGTGTTTATATAAACGTGATTGAAGTTTGGTGGCGGGGAGATGGCTGCCGAAATAACTTAGGGACTTTACACATGTAAAAGAGAAAATAGAAAAATATTAAAAAAAATAATAATTTAGTTAATAGACTTACATTATACAAAAATTCTACCCACATATGTTCACCTTGGGATGGGTCAACTACTGGAACATCTTTTTCTGGGTCCTTAATACTTTTATTGTTTTACCTCACTTTCCTTTTCGCCTGAATATATATATATATATATACCAACCCCTCTGCTCGGGCGGGATATGACACAAGGTCAATTTTTAAGCGGAGTTTAACATGTTTGAATTCAGAGTTTTCCTTCTCCTAGACTAGTTGCCAAACCAAGGCTGAAGAACCTAGTCTGCCCTACTATTTTACCCATAGCTAGAGGGAGAATAATTGGATTCATACCTTTCCCAAGGGTATTAGTGCTATGTGAAATGCAAACAGTCTAGTCCAGGATTTGAACTCGTGTTGCCGTGTCCATTTCCTACGACAATAACCATTACACCACGGACATATACATAACAGTATTGGCTGTCACATTTGCCGTGCAACGCATATATCACACATTCTAAATATCACTCATGCTAAACAAACATACTAAATATCACTTATACGTCCACACACAATACATCGGAAATATAACCTACACCCACCTCCAACACGCACCCATAAAGAGTTGTACACAACCCTAACATTCTTTTGACTGTATTTTTCGATCTTTTCGATTTCTCCAATATCTTTCTTTCTCTGCCTGATGATTGTCGTTTATAAAACGGCATAAAACCTATGTTCGTAGACAAGCTTCCATGCTATGAAATATATATAAAAACTAAGATATACGAAAAACTAAGATATATTTACTCATTTTATATATAAACACATATACATTGCGATCCGTATTTGCTGTTTTCACCCTCAAATTAAGCGTTTATTTTATTCTTCAAAATAAATTTATTATGACAATTTAACCGTGGTTGAGTTTTCTTCCAGTTACATTACATATATATATATATATATATATATATATATACAAATTCTGATTGATCGATAGACTATGAGATAACTTTTTATGTATAAACATGATTGGACGTTATTTTTTAAATCTATTTTCTAAATTTCCATCGGTCTACTTATAAGTTTATTCATATCTATTTATCTATCTGAACAGATACTATACTCTAATCCAGACCTGAATAAAAGGGGTCTATAATTGTAGTTGGGGTCTGTAATAGTATTTAATTACATACTGAAGGCTTTAGTGAAAAAAACTCCAAGTCCATTTCACGTAGACCCTGACAAGAAGAAAAACTGTTAGCACAATATCCCGACCTTCCACTTTTCATACAATGAGAGATGTGCTTCATCAGTGCTGAAATTCTTTGGACCAGAAGGCAGTCTGATGTTTAGCAGATGCGCCAAAGAGCGTTACATTAATCCTTGGGAGCAAATATACCCAACACCCTCATACGTAGAATTTCAAATCAATATATAGATAAAAGTGTCATATTTGATAGGTACTGTCCCAGTTGATCTATAAAACGACGGTGAAATAAAGAGAATGATTACAGGAATTACTGTTATTGGTTTGGCTTGGTTTCTTTGTTTAAAGGCATATCAACCTTCGTGGTTTATTTAATGCTAAGACCGTCCTTGTATAAGAACAGTAGAGTTGCTATATAACCCTTACCTGCAGAGATAAGGGAGTTTACACCTTTCCCAAGGGTATTAGTCTTAAAGTTGAAGTATCAGTTTAAATTTCTTTGTTTAATGGTATATCAACCTTTTGGGGTTATTTGATGCCAATGTTATTCTTGGAGAAGAACTGTAGAACTATTTAACATTTCAATCATACATCTTAAATGCATCAGGGAGGTCTTCAGTGATGCGCTGTCTTCATAGCCGATTTCGGATTATTTCTGCATCATATCGACTCCGACAGTAACCCCGGCATGACTCTGGAAGAGCCAAGTCGCCTCCGTGATCGCGACGTGCTACGCTCGTGCCTCTACCAAAGCATAGAAAAAAAATAATAAGGCTGGACTTCGGCCGTTCTTATAGACATCTGTCTTTTATTAAACAGCCAATGAAAACAGGGCATTCTACAATCCTCTGTTATATAATACCATCTTTACCTCTTTAACTAGTCGAATAAGTTAATTCAGTTCAAACCTCAGCCGCTTTGCTGTCATTCATGAGATTTTTTTTACATTGACATCGCACGTAAATTTTGCGTTTGGAGAATTAACGTAACATATAGTGAGTTAATGCATATCTTATATCATTCAATGAACGCCTAATTGCTGAAAAGGTGTGAATAAAACAAAAAAAATTATACAAAAGGATACATTTTAATCTGGCGTTCCAACGATGTGAAGGAAAAGCCAATAAAGTCTGCTGGTATTGAAAGCTACTGCTGAGACACTTTGGCTTAGTGGTAATGATACTTTTGCTCCGAAATCACGCCTGACTCTTCAGCCATCATTTGGTGAAAACTTTCTGAACCGCAGAGCTATTTCTTTATTTACAGTTCGAACGAACTGAGCATTCTGGTATCCGATAGCGCGAAATGTAAACAAACGGAAGATAATATAAATGCGTTAAAATTCCTGAACAGACGTATGTCGTCTAAATGGCTGAGCTGTTAGATACTAAGTCTAGGTTAAAGTTAATCGGGTTTGGATCCCAACTTGAAGCGTTCTGCATATCTAACCACACTGGCGAGTTGTGATACAACGAAACAATCTGTCTGTGGATGATTATATACATATAATTAAAAAAACAACAACAAAGGGTCATTTGGCTATCACACATTTATTTTAGCTGCCAACTCTCTACGAGGAATAATTTCTTCAGATTACCATCACACAATGGAGAGTAAACAAGGACTGTTACTTGAAGGACTGTTACTCGTTTAAAAAAGCGGGGAGGGACAAAAAGACATGGGCAAGAAGTTAGTGTTAAAAACGAATGTAATGCTATGACACGACGTGCGGTTGAGTACTTAATTAATATGTAAAAATTGGAATTTATGAAATATATGAGAATTGATATGTATATCTCAAAAACAAACAAAAAAATCCTTAAAATAAGTATTTTTTTGTTCAAGGCTTATATTGACCTAAAAAGCTGGTTGATCGTTCCTAAACGTCAATTAAGTACGAGACAATTGTTTTTGATTTTAAAGGTGAGCAAATTTATTCAATTTTCGGTTGTCAACTAATTTCATCAATCATAATGATGAAATAGGTCATTCCGTAAAACATAATTATCTAGTCCTTATCTTGAAGGTCAATGTCAAAAGGGAGATTAAATTTTGCTCCATCCTAAATAAAGGTGAGCTGGGCATGGTTCATCCAGTCAGGCGAGGCTGAGCATTTTTTGTACAACCCCATTGCTCTAATCTAAACCTGTTCCCATTGGTCAAAGCATCTAAAAAGGGGTTTCCCTATACCTGTAAGATATAATCCTGAACTAGGATTGGCTAACCAATGGGAATATGACTCCTAATTGTCTCTTATTGGACAACCAATCAGAAACCATTTTTAGTCCAGATCTATAAAAAATGGTATAAGAAAACAAATCCTCAGAGAGCATGAGAAAAGGGACCAAGAAGAAACTCAAGACTGCCAAAGAAGTATCTCTTCCTTTCTAGACCCGAAGAACTCCGAACAACTTTCAGACGTTCCAAAAATTCAAAGTCCCAGACTTTAGAGACGTTAATGTCACTCTAACCGTACCTCATCGTCACTCTTCCTCTCTCGATATTCTTTCTTCTTCTGTTTGTTTTCCTGACAAATATCATTTGTTTGTTATGTATTGTCTCACAAACGTGTTTCAATAAAAAGGATTTTTCGTTGTTGTTAAACAACGGGTTTTCTCTATTCTTTGAGTTGCTAGACAATCTAACCACTCATATTACCTGAACGTCAGAAGAAGATCCGGCTGAATTGTGTCAACCCCACTCCGTGGATCTTTCAATCACAGCATGGGCACGGAAGGATTTTACAAAACAAACAGTCGGAAACTAATGTGGTAGTCACGAACAAAATAGCCACAAGTTCTGTGACTAGTAGTCACCCCACATTGGGCTCTGTGACTAGCATAGGATCACAATGTCTTGTGTCATGTATCCTTATTGTTGGGTATCACCTACCTTTTCAGCATAATGAGCAGTAGCGGAAATCAGTGTGGGGATAAGCCTACGAGTCAGACCAGAAGAGCCGTTCCTATTGTTGAAGTATATCATTACTCTATCACTAATCCTATCTTCTTATTACTAACAGTCTCTCTCTTGTAAATACTCTTTCCTGTAAATATAACTATTTTCCTCACATATCGTGGTTTGTCTTATTATTACTACTACTTGTGTTCACTAACCAGAACACAACACTTATGTATCTAAAAAATCTTGTCAATAAATTAACCTATTTCATTTAAAGAAAATATCTCCCTATCTATTTATTAAGGAAAACATAACTGTAAAATCATTTCTAATATGAAACCTATATTTTTTAATAAAAAAAAATTACAGGTCTTATTTGATTTCCATTTAGAATTAAAATTTAGCCCAAGTTTAATTTCTGAATATTTTTATTTTGAATAGTGCTATTTTAATTACCGTTATTATCATTAATATTCGACTCATTGGCCTAGTGTGTAGAGTGTTCGCCAATGGCCCAGGAGACCAAAAAGTTTTGTATTTGTTTATGCGCATTGTCGAACACAATATCTATGATTGGTTTGAATTCGGAGTTTTCCTTCTCCTAGATTGGATGTCATACCAAGGTTATAAAGCCAACTCTGCGCTATTTTACCCTCAGAAAGAGAGAAAAAATTATATTAAAACCTTTCCCAAGGATATCAGGTATGAGAAATGTAAACAGCCTGATCCAGGGTTTTGCCCTGTCGGCTGGGACTGCAGAATACATCAACGGCTTCTTTGCAGAGGGGTAAGACCTCCACCCAACGAGTGGCCTAAATATGACACTAAGAAATCTGATGGTGAGGTTCCAGTAATACTGGAGCTTTGGGAAATGCAGAGTACTCCTTCATTGCCATCGATCCCAGGTCCACTCAGGCCCAGAGTGGTAGTACCTAATAGGGTCCTATGTATGGGTCAAATAGAACTAAACTGTGTACTTATGCTAAACTAAATTGTTTGTAATACAACTGTTTTTGTAGGCTAAACCGAATTGTTTGAAATAGAACAGTTTTTGACATTGAAACTGTGTATTTATGCTAAATTGAATTGTTTGAAATATAATTTTTTTTGACGTCTGTGTGCAGACAAAAACTATACTTATACTAAACTGAATTGATCGAAATAGAACTGTTTATATGCATAAAAATGGATTTGATATTAAATAACCTATACTGGTTGATATGCCATAAAACCAAATCAAACCAAACTCATTCAGTATTTGAACAATAACCGTTAAGCCAAGAGCGCATCACCAGACTAACGGATGACAAGTATAAAAATAGCAAAGAGTCTAATGGAGATGGTCTTTAGAAATGCGATAATGTTATCAGTTCTGAAAGAGTTTATATGTCTGCGGTGAAGACTGAGGCGTCTGAGAAAGGCCGGAATCTGTCAGTGAGATCACAATAGTTTGTCTACAAAGTTATCAGGTTGGCATGGCTGACCTCACCGACCCCTTTCATATGTTGTTCACCCTCGACCCACGTCAAGCTCTCTGAATCGATATTCTGTAGCAGAATTTGACTGCAAAAGTAATGATCCGTGAGTTAGGCGTGTGTAATCTCTACAATAAGACACGAGGAGAAGGCAACGCGTAGAGGACGCCTAAAAGTGTGCGCCACATCATTAGGTGATAACTTTACAATTAAATAAGTGGTTGGGGAACTGGTTGCATTCTGTCCGTTGTCAGACAAGTTAGATCGATGCAACGATGTCCGCTAATGACTGGCCTAAGAAAAAGCCTAAAAATGGTCAGTTGATTAAAGAAACCAGACACCAATGAAAATGAGATGTTGGAGGTGAAATATTAGCCAAAGCAATTTTTTTTTTGCCATTTTTATGATAATCTTTCAAAGGATCTTCATATTTTTTCTTCCTATTTTCTTTTATTTCAAAATCTTTCCGCTAAGTTTTTTTTCTTCTCGTTTCTTTGATTTTTTTCCCTTTTTTAAAAAAAAAACTTTCTTCTCTTCCTCATTCTTCTTAATCTTGTGTACCACAATTTCTTTTTCTTTTTCTTTTTATCATTAAACCAAACGAAAGAGGAACAAAAGTGTTCAGACGAATAGGAATATTTTTTGGGTTGTTTTTTGTTGTTTTTTTTTTTCATTGTTCACAGCTAGTTTCGTTCTTTCGACATCGTCAAGAGAAATGGTTTTGAGAAGAAAAGACTTTTAGAAAGTTTTTAAATTATGTATATGAAAAGTTGTTATGCTACAAGAACTGATAACATAGCATATCTATTCGTCGACTGAAAATTATATATATATATATTAGAAATAGAGGATATATATTCTTATACTGTTCGGAACTAATTCTTCGTCGCTGTTTTTGTAATGTTCTATGACTGGAGTAATTTTGGCCGAATATTGAAAATCTCTTCCCTCTCGTCAGATGCCGAATACTGAGTATGGAATCCTTAACAAAACTAAGAGGCAATGTTATATTCCACATCTATTTTGCTAACGCATGTGTTTCTCTACTCATCATACGTCAGACCTTTGACTGATCCATTCATATATCCACTATTTCTAGTCATGTGAACTTCAGCAGTAACACATTCTATTTTAACACTTGTGTTTGCTGGCTGGAGATCCGAGTTTAAATCACACGGGTCGCTATCGGCACATTTTTCAACACACACACACACACACACACACACACACACGCACACACACTAAACTGTGTACTTATGCTAAACTAAATTGTTTGTAATACAACTGTTTTTGTAGGCTAAACTGAATTGTTTGAAATAGAACAGTTTTTGACAATGAAACTGTGTATTTATGCTAATTTGAATTGTTTGAAATAGAACTGTTTTTGGAGTAATTTTGGTGTAATGTAAATAGAAATAGAGATTATATATACATATACATGTATATATATATATATATATATATATATATATGTATGTAAATTAGAAATAGAGAATACATGAATATATATATATATATATATATATATATATGTAAATTAGAAATAGAGGTTTTCTAAATTTCTGAGACGAAGCCAGATGATTTTTATCATTAAGGGTTTTCGGACTATTTTCTTCATCTTTATTGTTATTTCCACAATGTTTCGGCCGATATGTCCTTTGGCCTTCAGGTGTTTGTCGAACTAGAGAACCTTCACGGAACTTCAAACTACGTCCAGCAGGACACATAGCGTAACGGTTATAGGCGTTGCTTCCCTAACCTTCTAAAGAGGCAATCATCTGGTGGTTACAGGTTCAATCCTGATTGTAGGCGAGTAACAATACAGGAATACTTAACACTTGTACCCGGTTATGGCTAACGGAATCAGAAGAGGCGACCCCTGTGGATTCAATAAAGGACGTAGTTAGAAGTTCCGTGAAGGTTCCCGAGTTCAACAAACACCTGAAGAAGGTCGGAGGACATATCGGCCGAAACATTGTGGAAGTTACAATAAAGATGAAGACAATAGTCCGAAAACCCTAAATGATAGAAATAGGGGATAAAAAACTCACGGCTGAGAATCAATTTTTATTTATTGTGGACTTTTTGTCCGCATCTTGGTAGTTTTTGTGTTGTTTCTTCTTTCACTACGTTTCAGCCAAATTTCACCTCTGGCCTTCTTCAGGTGATTTACCGCGACCTCGGATAGGAATGCTGAGTCTTGTAACCGTATCCCCAGTAAATACTGCCTTCCATAGTTGTTGTCTATCGCACCACGTTTTTGACCAAGTAAACCTCTGGCCGGCTTGGGTAGGATTTGAAACCGCTATCTTCTGACAATGCTCACCTGGATCCGTAGAAACTCAACGCCACTATCCGCTGCGCCAATGATTCTAATTAAAGACAACTCACGGCTGAGTTTTACATTGCCAATCCTTGAGTGTTTTTATTCGATTTCACAGTTGAAAATATTGTGATATCGCCCTGCATTTTTCTCTATAGACCACTGAAAACGTTTTATTTTTACTACAAGATTCAAATTAGACGAACAAGTCATGTTGGGTTTAACTGAAGAAGCAATGACGAGTTTATAAGCGACGTTCTACGAACAGATAAACAGACAAATGTTGGCCGACCAGCAAAGACTTACATGAACCACCTTCAGACACTGGATGCCGTCTAGAAGACCTATAAAGAGCGATAGATGATAAGGATGGATGGAGAGAGAGAGAGAGAGAGAGAGAGAGAGAGAGAGAGAGAGAGAGAGAATTCATGTGTCCGCCCGCCCTGATAATATATGCGTATATATATATATATATATATATATATATATATAACAGAAGAATACCAAATAAGAAAAGCTTTTGTATACAGAGTGATTGATGGCATTATTAGAGAGCATGTATTTAACCTACAAAATATCAAAATTGGGCACACTAATCCATAAGTTTTATGAGGTTTGCATAAGTTTCAGACGGAAAGGTGAGAAAAGTGGCTAATCAAGCGACAACATCGTGTGTTGTTACACCATATATTCGATTCCCTTGTATTTCTGGATACATTTTAAAACTTGTCACCGAGAGAGGATCACCGGTTAAATTTCATTATTGAATAAAAGGTCCAGGGTTTCGCAACCTGCCTCTGCTGTTTTTATCTTTCCCGATAAGTTCGATATTTTGAGCATCGCCGGTAAAAAATATTGCCTTTCTCCTCTTGAAGTAAAGAAATAACGTACCTATTTGACATTTCATTGTATTTCCTTTTAGTGTATTTTTATTTATTAGCGTCCCTTTTTCGTCTGCGTTCGTCTTAATCTCGCTTCGCTCGTTAACTCGGCTCTTAAAAGAATGTAATTCTATTATTTACTTCCTAGCGTTGGTTTTACTTTGAATAACCACCGAAGAGCAATCGGCAATTCTGTGTTTATTTAGCCCACGGCTCCTTGAATTATATTTGGCTTCTAGTTCCTACCAACATTCCTGTACTTTATTTCATACACGTGCTAGTTAAACTATCTTCTTACTTTTCAGTTTAATCCTTTCCTGGCGGTTAATAAAAGTGTTGACGAACACTTACTTTGTTTTAGGGTCTGAATTGCTGAATGGTTTTTAGTTCACCGACAGAGAAAACGTATGCGTTTCCCTGAAGCGGACGCATGTCGACGGAGACTGTACATCATCATCATCATCATCATCATCAAGACGTGCGGCTAGCACGGATATCCCTGACCCTCTCTCTCCACGTCTCCCTATCATTCATCGCCTCCGGCAGGTCCTCAGGGTCACATCCCGTATCATCATATAGCTGCTGTATGTATGTTCGAGCTGGTCGTCCTGCTTTTGATTGGCCATATGCGGGGGTCCACAGGAGCACATCACTTACGATCTCGTCCTTGCTTCTCCAGCAGTGTCCAGCATGTCTGGTTCGTCTAGCTTGTATAGTTTTCGTGACAGGTGGTAGGTGACCGTACAGTTGGCGCCTTGTGGGGTGTTTCTGCCAGGACTTGTTTAATATTGCTCGCAACATTCTTGCATAATTGTCGTCTAGCTTCTTCTCCAATCGTTTAGTCAGTGTCCAAGTAGTGCATCCATACAGCAGCACCGACACGACCGCAGCCTGGAAGAGACTGCGTTTCATTTTGTCGGTCAGGTTTGATTTCCATATGATCGAGAGCCTATCGATAGCTGTCCATGCCTTCGTTAGCCGTGTGTCGATGTCTTTTTCGGTTGATGAGACGCTGCTTCCTAGGTAGGTGAATTTGTCAACCAGTCTCAGGGATGTTCCGTCTAGTGTGGAAATGTCGCCTTTCTGATTAAAGCACATAAATTCGGTTTTGTGTGCATTAACATGGAGTCCAATGCCTGCAGCGGCTCGTTCCAAACTATGCAGTAGTGTTTCGGATCCGTGATGTATATTCATTCATTACTCCAAATAAAAGAAAAACCTCCGTAGATGCATTTAACAAACTTTAAATAGAGCCTAACCACACACACACACATCAACATGTACACATACCCACTTGCTTAAAAACTTATCTTCCTATGGGGAAAATTAATTCTCACACACATTAAATGCGCGAAAGAACGTATACCTAAGTGTACATACGTATATACATGTATATACACTCAGAAAGTATACACACACACACGTATATATATATGTATATACACGAACACATTCATAAAAAAACACATTTACGTAGAAAGAGGGGAAGAATGAAACAAATCATTAACAAAAGAAACAAAAACTTTCACCGACAATTAACTCCAATGCAACAATCACAGACACAAAACTGAAATTAAACCAAATCAAAACAAACTATCGAAACAATAATTAATATAAAGAAATTCAGTACACAACTAAATTAAAAAAAAAATGCTGGACAAGGACTAGAATATTCGAAATACGTGTCGCAAAGGCATATAGAATAATAAAAAAATAAATAAATAAACCTAAATACTAAATTTGAAATCATTTATGGATTATTCATTTAAAAATATTGACTTTATTCTGGTGTTGGAACAACAACCATCTCTCTCTCTCTCTCTCTCTCTCTCTCTCTCTCTCTCTCTCTCTCTATCTATCTATCTATCTATCTCATTCTCTTTCTGCATATATATATGTATATAGTGAGAGAGAGAGAGAAAGAGAGAGAGAGAGAGAGAGAGAGAGAGAGAAAGTGACGGTGGAATGAGAATGTATATATATATATAGAGAGAGAGATATATATAGAGAGAGAGAAAGAGAGAGAAACTTTAGAATAAAAACTATCAATTTGTGGGTCAAATAAAAGGTCAAGTTGCGAATATATATATATATATATATATATATATATATATATATATATATATAACAATGACGCATCATAATATTGATACTTTTATGTAGAAAGAAATGAAATATTCTAATTAGCAATCTATCTATCTATCTATCTATCTATCTGTGTGTGTGTGTGTGTGTGTGTGTGTTTGTATATGTATCGGAGATCTATGTCTTCTAACCTCTTTATTTCTATTTCTGAACATTATAGACGCACTGAACTGATTTGTGTACTGTATCATTATAAATCAATACTGATCGATTAAATTTTCCGATGTACAAATCTATGGCAAGAGATTCATGCACATATACGTCAAGTTTAAACACACACACACACACACACTATATATATATATATATATATATATATATATATATATATATATATATATATAAAGTGAGTGCATTTCTACACGTTTGTAGAATAGGATTTGCGCTTTTTCGACCTTTGAGCTTAGAACTGTCTATTTCGATTTCTACAGTGACATTTTATAGTCAATGGTTTCTTTTTATCTAAACGGACGATATTTTTGTTGCTTTTGTGTTATGTCACATGAACTGATGTAAAAGAATAAGTGGTTACAAATGTTGTCTAGACACGCATTCCAATATCGTGAGAAAAAGTCTTCGAGATGTCCAAGTACGGTAAACGATATTTGATGAAGCGTGCAAGGTAATCTCGTTTATTCAATAAACGTGCCCCGAAAGAAAGAAAGAAAGAAAGAAAGAGAGATTATGCATGTGAAGAATTAAGAAACAAAGAATTTGAAGGAAATAAAATATCGAATGAAAATATAATGAAAAAAAGATGGCCAGTTGGTTAGATTTTATGGCATATCAACCACTGTAGGTTATTTAATGCTTTTTACACACACACACACACACACACACACACACACACACACACACACACACACATATATATATATATATATATATATATAATTTAACTGAGATCATTTTCGCACACAGTTAAATGGTTTCACTTATTTCTATTTAATAATAATATTTATATTCGCTATAAATCATTTGTTTCAACACAGTTAAATGTTTTCAAGAATTGCTATGTATCACTAACAATTCAATTAAACATCAGTCATTTGTTTACACACAGTTAAATGATTAAACAGCTCTTTTTCAAACAATTAAGCTTAGCATAAGTACACAGTTTAAAGGTCAAACAGTTCTATTTGATCCATAGATAGGACCCTATCAGGTGCCACCACTCCAGGCCAGAGTGGACCGGGGAGCAATGGCAATGAAGGGGTACTTCGCATTCCCCAAAGTTTCCGTGTTACTGAAGCGTCACAATCAGACTGTTTAGTGTCATATAAAGAGATGCAGTCGGTGTATTCTACAGCCACAGCAAACTGGGTCAGAAGAAAAAGAAAGATAAAAGAATGCATTTTAGTTTGGCGACCATTATCGAGGATGACCCGAAGGTTCCCTTTTTAATAGCTACTACTCCTCGGTGTAGGCAAGGGCGCTACTCCTTTCCTTGGATTGCTCCACTTTACCCTTGATTCGTACCTTATAATGCTGAGTGTTAAGCAAGGCATTTTTTGAGTCTTTGGTATGACTCGACCTGGGATTGAACTCTGGCCTCCCGGACAATTGGTGACCACTCTACTCATTAGGCAAATGGCCCGGTTAACAAAATTATAAACAAAAGTAATTTTACAAATCTAAAAGGGGGAAAGATTAAAAAAAATCAAAGAACGAAAGAAGAAAAAAAAAAGACTAGAAATAAGAGAAAGAAAGAATGAAAGAGAGAAACAATGAAAGAAACAACCGGGAAAAGAAGGACAGAAAAGAACTAAGGATTTAAAGGTGAGTTTAATAAAGAAATACATCCTATAGTTAAAAAAATATATGGAAAATGAAAGAAAGTAAAAAAAATACTTTAAAAAATTTTCCCAAGCAAATAGAAAGAAAACAAAAAAAATCAGGAATCTTTCAGTAATGGTACGAGAAAGAAAGAAAGAAAGAGAGAAAGAAAGAAAGAACTTGAAAAAAACAAAGCAAAATTTGGGGAAGAAAAAAAGAAAGAAAGAAACGAAGAGCATCAAATAAGAATAGACGATACAAAAGTTGAAGAAAGAGAGAACTAAAGAAAAAAATGAAACAGAAAGAAAAAAACAAAAGATAGAATTATGGGAAAGAAAGAAAGAAAGAATGAAAGAAAGAAAGAACTTGAAGAAAACAAAGCAAAATTTTGGGAAGAAAAAAAGAAACGAAAAGCATCAAATAGAAATAGATGATGTAAAAGTAGAAGAAAGAGAGAACGAAAGAAAAAATGAAACAGAAAGAAAAAAACAAAAAGAAAGAATTTTTGGAAAGAAAGAAAGAAAGAAAGAAAGAAAGAAAGAAAGAAAGAAAAAGCTGAAAAAATGAATCTAAAAAGTTAAAAATAACCTCCACCCGACCAAAAAAAAAAAAAAAAAACAATACAAGAAAGCTAAAAAGTAAAAAAGTCCCCCCCAAAAAAAACAAGGAAGATAAAAAAGTAAAAAAAATCTGAAAATAAGAGTCTTGCTGTTCAATTTATCCAGCATGCTTTTCACTTGAAATATTTCCCGTAGGCCAAACTGTCTCAAAATCCCTTTTAAGCCTTTATTCTCTATTCCTAGCTATTAGTCTTTCGTCGTGACTTGGCATTTCCCCCTCCTCTAACTCGAACTGAACGACCAAACTCAGCATCTTTCCATCACTTTACCGTCGTTTTCTAGCATCATTTTAACGATATTGTCTTATTGCTTTCGAGTAATTTACTATGCTTAGCTAAGTTTGGGAAAAGGCCAATAAGCCAGATGGGTGACCATTTAAGAATAGTAAATACTGTAAGCTGCTTATGGCCCTAATGTCAAATTCGACAAAGCTTAGTAAATTCTAAGAATAATTTTTCTGACATGAAATTAATCAAACATCTCATCATATTGGTCCTTACTTGGTACCCAATACCAGTAGCCTTGTGCTTAACCCAAGTTATGTGTGTGTGTGTGTGTGTGTGTGTGTGTGTGTGTGTGTGTGTATGTGTGTGTGCGTGTGTGTGTGCGCGGATATGCGTGCGTCCATGAGTACCTGTGTGCGCGCATAAAAGTTTCTGGTGGGGAGTGATTCGTAGCTGAGATTATAGTCAGGATGCGACATTAGGTCAATATTTAAATGGAGTACAGCTGGTTCGAATTCAAAGTTTTCCTTCTCCTAAACTGGTTCGCAAAGTTATACTTAGTTTGTGTGTGTGTGTGTGTAATAGCATTTTGGGAGATGACATACTAAAGAATTGGAAAAAAGAGGAAGAGAAGAAAAGAGGGATAGAGATGAATGTATAATCAGAGAGATGTGAAGGTACTGAATGAGCTGAGGATGTAATGAGAGAGAGAGAGAGAGAGAGAGAGTAAGAGAAAAAGGGGGAAAAAGAAGATATAAAATGTATATATATATGTGTGTGTGTGTGTGTGTGTGTGTGTGTGTTTGTGCGTGTTTGTGTGTATCTATATTTGAATATGAATTGAAAGAGTGTGTAAAGAAATGCCTTCATTACGTGTGTGTGTGTGTGTGTGTGTGTTCTTGTTTGTGTCAGTATGCGCAAATACAGGTGAGTTTGAAAATTTTGAGTGTGTGTGTATGGATGGGTGTGCTTTTACCTTATCCCTCCACAGTAATATGAGGTCAGGTAAAAAATCATACATTATAGTAGTAATTCATACTGATGTAAGAATATTAGGTTTATAAGTTCGACAAGAAACACCAGAAGAACCCGGTGGGCATATCGGCCTAAACGTTGTGAATATAACTATAAAGTTGAAGACAATAGTCCGAAAACCCTGAGATAGATAGAACGCGGCTAAATCGATGAGTGTGATCCGGGGATTTCAAAATTGGAACACTTCCTTCACCATTGTATAATGACTTTGCATACGTATTCTTGTTAAATTGACCTTGTAACACTCATATCCCAATACGATGCAATTACCAGGGCGAGCGGACGATCATAAGTAAGATAACTCATGCTTCTGGCTTTGGGGCAGATTAAGTTAAGCAGGAATTATCGTGCTTAGATGTGGCACAAGGCCATATGAAAAGGCACCTAATGAGACTCGAACTCACTCGTGTATGTTAGCTAGTCGAGCTTGCTAACCATTACACCACCAGCGGCGCATAAGGAGGAATTATAATTCTGTTTCTCTTGTCAGATCACCGAAGTTAAGTACCGATGAGTCTACTCAAACCTTAGAGGGGTGACTGCTTAGACCTAGCAATTACTGGGAACAACGTGAAGCCGATATTGTTAGACTTGCCAAAGAATGGATGACTAACAGTCAAGTCATATTTGAGCACAGATTCTTGTCTAAATCACTGAAGTTAAACAGCGACGAATCATCTCGTTTCTTAGATAGGTAACCAGTCAGTAACATCAGGTACTCTAATAGAGCTGAGGCCAAAGAGCTAGACTCAGCTTCGTAAATGGTAATTACTTTATTCCACTTTCTTCAGTCAAGATGTCACTTAGAAGAATCGCTGAAATAAACAATATTTCGGAGCATTCTCTCAGACAAAAGTATTTAAAAATATTTGCAAAATCTTTCATTGATTAATTGGATGGTTTCATTTGGAGTATTTTTAAGAATCTATTCTTATTTATCATTTTATTATATTTCCATTTTATTTTTTCCTCATGGCGTCTCATAATTTTGTAGAGTGTCTTATAATCAAACTATAATTTACTCACGCTATATTGCTTACCGAATTGTATTATTGTTATTATTATTATAGAACTCATTGGTCTTGTGGGTAGAGTGTTCGTCAATGGTCCGGGAGACCTGGGTTCAATCCCAGGTCACGTCATACCAAAGACTAAAAAAAATGGTACTTGATACCTCCTTGCTTAATACTCAGCAATATAAGGTACGGATCAAGGGTAAAGTGGAGCAATCCAGGGAAAGGAGTAGCGCCCTCCCCTACACCTCGGTGTAGTAGCCATTGTAAAGAGAGCCTTCTGGTCGCCCTTGACTACGGTTGCCAATTTTACTTTACTTATTATTATTATTATTTACTCCTTTACGAATTTTCCACACCAGCGTTAGTCCATGGTGTCTCACTAGAGTTTGAGAGACAGCAAGTCACCTCAAGTCTCCAGGACACGTCTCAGTATTCTGGCCAATCGCAATAATGTTGTATTTTGAATGGTCTCCACTTATTTCCAAGTCCTCCAGTCCTTGTACCCAACCTTTGGTGACTGTACCAATAGCACCAATTACAATTAGTCGAATTTCTATTTCTTGATCAATTCCCAGTGGATCACTTTGCCCACTAAGTGTTATTCAATTCATTTGAGACTTCTTTACACCCGGGTTAGCTGATGGTTTTCAACTGGAGTCTGAGTGACAGTAAGTCTCTTCAAGTTTCCCGGACTCTTCTCAGTATTCTGGCCGATCTCAACGATGCCGTAGTTTGGATGGTCTTTACACGACCTCTTATTTCCAAGTCTTCTAGTCGTTGTACTAAACTTTTGGTGACTGTAACAAGAGCAGCAGTTACAATTGGTATCACCGTCACTTTCATGTTCCAAGGTTTTTTCAATTCATTGGTAAGGTCGAGATATATATCTCTCTTTTTGTTTTCTTTCAATTTACTTTGTGGTCAGCTGGGATAGCAAAGTCTACAATTCGTCAAGTTCACTTTTTTTGTTGATTATTACCAGGTCTGGTCGTCTGGCCGATATTAGGTGATCCATTCCTATCTCAAAATCCCAAAGGAGTTTGAGTGTCTCATTCTTCAGGCCAGACTCTGGGTTGTGCATATATCATTTGTTTGAATGGTCAGATTTTAATTTCTAGCGCAATTCCCAGTTAATCACCATGCCCACCCAGTCGTGTCTGGTCTTATACTCTTTTGCAGTAATTTGATTCTCTCGCTTATTGTGTGATTGATTGTTTCGTCTCTATCACCAAATAACCTACATCAGTTTTGTTGCGTCTTATCTATTCTAGCTTTGATATGATTGGTCCTTATGGTGTTGTTTTGAGCTGCTATTAGCAGAGATTCATATTTTTCTCAAAGTTTTCCCTTTTTTAGCCACATCCACATTTTCTTGTGTGAGACGTCGCTTGTTCGTCGCTTAAAACGTCCATACTGTTGTTTTTCCCATTTTTGTTTTCTAGCTATTTCCGTTCTTATGCTTCTCATGCTTTCAGTTTTGTTTCTGGTAGCTGTGATCATTCTTCTTTCGCGCTTTTCTATGTTATCTTCGAGTCGTGGTATTGATGCGTCAACGCCGTATTCAATGCTGGTAAGTCCTCTAACTCCTTCTTTTCTTGACACATATAGTCAGTCAACGTCATCTCTGGGATGTAAGGCCTTATTCAGAGTCATCAGTTTTCTTGTTCTCTGGTCCATTTGTTTAATTTCTTCTCTGGTCCACTTCAGGAATAGTCCCGAGTATCTTACGAGGGAGGACAGCCGAGGTATTTATCCCTTTTATAAGGTTCCTGTTATTTAGTCTGGTTTTGAGTAGCTTTCTCGTTCTCCTGAAATATTTTTGATTTTGTCTTTCATCTCCACTTGTTTGATGGTATCAGCTTTCAATATTCCCAAGTATTTGCACGTTTCTTCTCCGAGCGTTCTTATTTTTTCTTGATGTGGTTGTTCCATTTCTTCCGTCATTTGTCGTTTTCTACTTTTCAGGATTTGTGTGGCGCATTCTTTTATGCCAAATTCTATCTCTATGTCCTGACTGTATATTCTCACTGTGTGTATTTAAGTTTCAAATTCTTTTTTGTTTTTGCCAAACAGTTTGAAGTTGTCCATATACGTTAGGTGGTTGATCTTTTCCCGTGATTTACTAAGTTTGTATCCGGCTGTAAATTTCCTGAGTATGTGGTTGAGTCGCGTCATCGCTTTTACTAATTGTAGTGATGATAACGCATCTCCCTAGAGTATGCTTCTCTGGATTTTCGCTTCTGCTAGGCTTTTTCCTCTAGCTATCAATTCCACTCTCCGGGTTCTGATCGTTTTCTCGATAAAGTTTATGATTTCGTTTGATATTTTGCACATTTGCAGTTTATTATCCAGCTTTACGGCACATATCATATGCCTTTTTATAGTCAATTCAGGCCATAGTCACGTTTTTTTTCCTCGTCTTCCACTCGTTGAGGATGTTTTAGTCAATATAGAGTAGCTCTCCTGTCCATCTGAATCATTTGCAGCATCCTTATTATTTCTATTTTACTTCTTGTGATTTTTTCACAACAGCGTTAGATGATGGTTTTTCACTGGAGGCTTTGTAACAGCAAATGTTCTCCTGGACTCTTCTTAGTATTTTGTTGGATCTTAATAATACTGTTGTTTGGATGGTCACATCCAGAATAGTGAGAAAAGTCCTGGAGACCTTAGGAGACTTGCTGTCACTCAGACTTCAGTTAAAGAACATCAGCTAGTACTTAGGTGAAACATTCACAAGAAGTAAACTTATGAAAATTTTTAAGAGCTTGAAGTTGGAGGAGGAATCGTCACTCCGATTTTCAAGTCTTTAGGGTCCGTTCTAAGCGTGCCAATTGCAATTAGTATCACTGTCATCCTCATGTTCCACAGATTTATTAATTCTCCGGCAAGGTCCAAGTACTTGTTTCTCTTTTCGTTTTTTTTTATTTTTTTTTAATCAGGGTTGCATCATCTGATTGATTGATTGATTGATTGATGTTAACAGTATGTCAACCCATGTAGGGTCATTTTAAGTCTAGAAGTTTAGGAATTGCATTTATTGTAGGTTCATATTTACATTTTGTATCTAACTGAGTAAGAGCTTCTTTATTTTTGCACAAGGTTCTTTCAAATACAAACAGTTTTTAAAACAGATCTATTTGACCTATAGATGGACCCTAACAGATCTATTTGACCCATTGATAGGACTCTAACTGTTACTGCCATTCAGAGCCAGAGTGAACCTCGCAGTAACGGTAATGAAGGGATAATCCCACTCCCTAGAACTGGAGCCTCACCATCTGATGCAGTTTAGTGTCATACCCACTATACCCATTTTATTAGGGAGAGAGCCGTCTCACCCATCTGCAGGAAAACAATCAGAGTTTTCTAATCTCCACTTAAAGGATGATACAAAATTTAAGAAGGCTTTATGTGGATATTTTAAGAGATGTTGGCTATCTCAGGTGTATTACATAATGTCGGTTATTCTCAAGTA
Organism: Sepioteuthis lessoniana; assembly: GCA_963585895.1. NCBI lineage: Eukaryota > Metazoa > Mollusca > Cephalopoda > Myopsida > Loliginidae > Sepioteuthis > Sepioteuthis lessoniana. The sequence goes on along the minus strand of OY757937.1, from coordinate 49,861,428 downwards.
TGTATTGGCTAAGACGACTGAGGGATGTAGATTACACTGACTGCAACTATGCAGAGGGTTAAGACTCCTCCAACGAGTGTCCTGGGTATGACACTTAACAATCTGATGGTGATGCTTCAGGGTGGTTTGGGGAATGCGGAGTACCCCTTTATTACCATCGCTCCCAGCTCCATTGTGACCTGAAGTGGTACTACCTGATAGGGTCATGTCTATGGATCAAATAGAACTATTTGAAATTTAAACTGATGCTAAATTGAATTATTTGAAAGAGAACTGTTTAATCATTTAACTGTGTGTAAACAAATGATTAATGTTTAATTAAATTGTTAGTAATACATAGCAATATTTGAAAATATTAAACTGTGTAAAAACAAATGGTTAATAATTAATAGACTTATTTGTATCAGATAGAAATAATTGAAACCATTTAACTGTGTGCAAAAAAAATTAAAAATGTGATCAACAAAATGTGTTTAGAAATCATATTTAATATATATGTATAAAAAAGATTCGGCATTAGATAAATAAATCAATTAATTACAAATCTTCATAACGATATCCTACAAACCACCTTCAACATTTTCAATCATTAAAAATACCTTCTCTATAAACGGCAGGAATATTTCCGTCTCAGTCGCATTTCTAACTTTCTTTAACTAAAAATAAAAAAGGCATTTCAGATTGAAAATGTGGCTTATTTTCTTCAGTCATTAATATTAGAATCAATAAAGAAAATTACAGCAATTTTGACAATTTTCAATGTACGCTGATATGACACCTGTCAAAATACAATCGATGAATAACTTCTGACTGAAATCTTCTAAATTTGTCATTTCAGATGTCAAAATCTGACTGTTTATTATATATTATTGACTAATATAACAGTGCGTGCCAGAGAAAGTAAAGTTTGCTATGAATGGAAGAAGTTAAGTAGTGTTGAATCTGCTCACTACGTAGATGGGTGACCCCGCTATAACAGCAGATTCTATATGCAACATGAAACCTTTATGTCAGTTGGCTGGTTGGTTTGTAGGTTGGGTTTTATGGAATATCAACCTTTGTAGGTTACTTAATGCCAAATCCATTTTAAAACAAATAATCAGTTCTATTTCAAACAATCCAGTTTAGCATTAGTACAAAATTTAATTGTCAAAACTATTCAGTTTATTCAAATAGTTCTAATCCAGCTAATTCAGTTTAGTATAAGTACAGATTTTGTTTACACACAGTTAAATGTCAAAACACTTCTATATTAAACAATTCAGTTTAGTATAAGTACAGTTTCCATGTCAAAAACAGTTCCACTTCACACAATTCAGTTTAGCATAAGCACGCAGTTAAAATGTAAGTACAGTTTAATTGTCAAAAACATTTCTATTTCAAACCTTTCAGTTTAGTCAAACAGTTCTAATTCAAACAATTCAGTTTAGGATCAGTATGTAGTTAGTTCTATTTAACCCATAGATAAGGCCCTATCAGGTGTTACCATTCCGGGCCAGAGTGGACCTGGGAGTAATGGCAACGAATGGGTACTCTGCATTCCTAAAAGCTCTAACATTACTGGAACCTCACCATCAGATTGTTTGGTGTCATATTCAGGGCAATCGTTAGGGGCGGGGTCTAACCCTTCTGCAGAGAAGCAGTCGGTGTATTCTACAGCCCCAGCCGACTGGGCAACTGTATGTCAGATTAAGCAAAGTTTAGTAAATCAGAACGAAGTAGTTATGAAGCGATCTGACAGCCTAGTACTTAGATAGGTGACTACATCATAACAGTTGACACTCAAAGCAACGAGAAGACTGTTCTAGACAAAGCAAAGCTTAGTAATAGATAACAGAGCGCCCTATACAAGCCAATTCTTGTAAGTTTGATTCTTAATGGGTGCCCCTTGCAGCAAATTATGCTCAGCTTAGTAAATAACTAGAGTTTTCATTCATAGCAGGTTTACTGGTGTAATGGTTAGCAAGCTCGACTAGCAAACCAACACGAGTGAGTTCGAGTCTCACTGGGTGCCCTTTTTATATGGCCTTGTGCCACATCTAAGCAAAATGCTTAGTAAATTAACATTCATAGCAGTTTTACGCGGCAGAGAATCCATTGTTAGCTTTTCTTAGTTTTATCTTTTTTCCGGAAGCGCGTTAAGCGTCATGGTTATCACCGGAGAAAATCGAATCGGTGACTAAAATTCAAATCCTGGACAACGCAGTTTGCATTTCCCTTCGTGCTAATTCCCTTAGGAAAGGCATGGCTCAATCTTTTCTCTCCTTAGTTATGGGTAGAGAGTAGACTGGTTTCTTTAGCATTAGTTAGGCAACCACTCTCGGAGAAGAAACCTCTGAAATGAAACCAGCTTTATATTGCTTAAAAATTGACCTTGTGTTATTCATTAGAATCTGCTCTTAAAAATAGTCATGCAAATTAGATAATCCCTTGTCGGTGATTAATGCCATTTGTTAGCGCATACAATACATACTGCAGGTTGATCATGTTGATCATGCATAAAAACAATCGAAAATAATGTACAGCCCGTCTGAAGTTATTATCCAAAACAAATAAACCTCAATAACTCAAAAGGTTCTCAACCAATATTTCTTTAACTTGTCTATTTCCACCCTTAGTAAAATATCTATGTAATAATTTCCTTTTTTAATGGTTAGTTTTTGAGATATTTCAAATTTACAAAAATGGATTGACTGAAGTTAGTAGTAAGATAAAACTACAATTAGCTTAAGACCTTTGGAATCTAATAAAAACTATTTTTCCTTATTGAACAAAATATATATATATTGAAGCATTGATAAACGGAAGGATCTACCAACTGCTGAAAAACAGAAAATAACAAAGTTATTGTGTGAAAGAATGTCCGCTTTGAAGATATCAAAAGAGCTTTGCAGAAATCTTCGAATGATAAAAAAGGCTGTTGAAAATATGACTATGTTGAGAACTCGAAGCAAAAAGGAAGGCTTTAATAACTTGCTTCCTCGAGATAAACGTAAACTAAAACGAGTTATAGCGAAACAACTACTTTTGATGAACGCTGAGATCTTTGAAAAGGAGGCTGAAATAGAGGGAGAAAGGTGTAGAATGCTTTGTGAATTGGGATCCGTAAAAACAATTTTCGAGGTAACCTCCTCTCACCAATGTAAATATTTTAAAACGTCAGAAACTGGCCCAAGAAATACATGAGAATTGATTTTTCTAACGTAATTTTCCCGGACGAATCTTGAGTGACATTTGATGGAATTGTTGAATGAGCCAAAGAATGGATCTTATCTAATTCAGTCATACCCGTGGCTAAAAGAAGGCAGTAGTGTAATTATTTGGTTTGGAATTGTCAACCAAACCATTATTGGACCTTTCAAAGTCGATGTAGGAGTTAAACTGAACTAGTGCTAACCATATTTACCAACCCCTTCGCTAGGGCAGGATATGACACAAGGTCAATTTTTAAGCGGAATTTAACAGGTTTCAATTCAGAGTTTTCCTTCTCGTAAACGAGTCGCCCCATCAAGGCTGAAGAAATCAGTCTACCCGACTATTTACCCATTGCTGGAGGAAGAATAATTGGATTCATACCTTTCCCATGGGTATTAGTACAATGTGAAATGCAATCAGTCACGTCCAGGATTTGAACTCCTGTCGCCGTTCAAATAACCATTACACCACGGACACCTCCATAAAAACTGAACAGTGCTTACTATTGCAATTTTGTAGACAGGACATTCTTTGCATGATAAAAGTCCCAGTCTCGTAGTTTTAAAGTGAAGAATGTATTTATGCATGACAATGCTCCTGAATCAATGTTTACTCATGAACTCTTCGAATATAAAAGATATATAGAAACGAAGAAAATGGCCACCACGAAGTCCTGATCGAAAATCTATAATCTATTGGGTAGATGAAATTATATGAAGGTGGCAAACAATACAATACCAAAGCAGACCTATGGGAAGCAATTAAAATTACCATGTGAAAAACTGAACCTGCTGAAGTAAAAGAAATTGACAAATATCAATGGATAATAGATTACTCGCTGTTATTGAGAAAAATAGTCACTATATTAAAATATAAAAGATTCAAAGACTTACCATATGTATTTGTTATTTGTACAATTATTGGTTTGGATCAATTTTTGATGATTATATTACATTTTTACCTAAGTAAAGTTGCAACCTTAGTCGAAAGTGACTCGAAGGCTCCCTTTTCGATAGCTTACTACACCAAGGTGTAGGAGAGGGCGCTACTCCTTACCCAGGATTGCTCCACTTTACCCTCGATACGTACCTTATACTGCTGAGTGTTAAACAAGGAGGTATCAAGTACCATTTTTAAAGTCTATGGTATGACGTGACCTGGGATTGAACCCAGGTCTCCCAGACCATTGGCGAACACTCTACCCACAAGGCCAATGAGCCGGTTTTGCCTTGTGATTTTAGACAACTGTTTTTTTTTAGAATACAACAAATAACTTCCTTAACTTCAATAAAACATATTGTTCCTTTCTAAAATCTTAAATAGAGCTTTGTTTTGATATCTAAATAGATTATTTAAAATTTGAAATTTTTAAAAACCAAATTTGCATCATGGAAATTTATGCTTGTTTGTTTGGGCTTTATGGCATATCAACCTTTTTAGGTTATTTCATGCCAAATCCATTTTAATACAAATAAACAGATCTATTTCAAACAATTCAGTTTAATTGTCAACAACATTTCTATTTCAAGCAATTCAATTTAGTCAAACAGTTCTAATTCAAACAATCCAGTTAAGTATAAGTATAGTTTTTGTTTACATACAGTTAAATATCAAAACAGTTCTATTTCAAACAATTCAGTTTAGCATAAGTACGTAGTCTAGTTCTGTTAGATCCATAAATTGGACCCTATCAGGTGCTATTGCTCCAGGCCAGAGTGGAACTGGCAATTAAGGGGTACTCCGCATTCCCCAAAGTTCCAGCATTACTAGAACCTCACCGTCAGCTTATCTAGTGTCATATCCAGGACACTAGTTCGTGGGGTCTTAACCCTCCACAGAGAAGCAATCGGTGTATTCAACAGCCAACTAGGCAATGGAAACTTATGTGATTTTCTTAATAATAATACACCGAGTGTTGACTGTTTTGATGTTGTCATAGGCGTGGAAATATACACAGAAAATCGCAATTATTCAAATAACCGAAGTGAGAGGGTGAGAGAGAGACATAGGCAAAAAGGATAATAACTGGAGAGAAAGAGAGACAGAGAGACAGTGTTTAAATTCCATAGCGGAGAGACTTAATTTTAGGCTTTGTTAAGCAACCAATTTAGAAGAAGGAGGTTTAAACTCAAACCAGTTTTACTACTCTTAAAAATTGGCCCAGTGTTGCAGCCGAGCGGGACGATTTTATTGCTCGTTTGATATTCAGAAAGTTTGGGTAAGTTTATGTTTCTTTGTTTAATAGCATATCAACCTACATTGGTTATATAATGCCAAAACCATCCTTGTAGAAAGACAGAAAGACTACTATTTAACCCCTAGCTTATTGGAGTGGAGACAAGGGGGTTCTTAACTTTCTCAAGAGTATAAGTCCGAAATTGAATGTAATAGCGAGTCTGGAGTTCGAACTCACTTACTCTGATGTCGCAGTCCAGCACATTACACCGCAGGACTCCTATACAGAAGCTTTTGAATATAAATAAGAAAATAGTTATCATATTTACCAACCCCTCCGCTCGGGCAGGATATGACACAAGGTCAATTTTTTAAGCGGAGTTTAACAGGTTTGAATTCAGAGTTTTCCTTCTCCTAGACTAGTTGCCTCACCAAGGCTGAAGAACCTAGTCTGGCCTACTATTTTACCCATAGCTGGAGGGAGAATAATTGGATTCATACCTTTCCCAAGGGTATTAGTGCTATGTGAAATGCAATCAGTCCAGGATTTGAACTCGTGTCGCCGTGTCCAATTCCTGCGACGATAACCATTACACCATAAGAAAATAGTTATCAACATCAATTTTATTCCTATCTTATCAGGAAAATGCAAATAGAAAATGACTTAAATAATTCTGTCATTTTTGATGGGTAGTAGTGAAGATAGTTATAGATTGTATATGAAAGTATAAGGGATGTTGGTTATAGATGGCTCCAGAGTAGAAATAAAAGGAGACACCTAAGAAACCTCCCAAAGAAGATATAAAAAGAAACAAAGGAATTTAGTGCAATATGATAGAAATATCTGACAAGAAATCAATCTTGTCTTGTACGAAAGCATCAAAATAACACAACAATGATGAATGTTTGTTACGAGGAAAGACAAAAGTCAAGGCGGGGTCGTAAAAGGAAGCGTAATAAACAAAGGAAGGATTGGAAGAACAAAACGATAAAAGAGAACGAAGAAAAAAAAAAGGAAGAAAAGTGAAAGAATCTTATAATAATAAAATAAATAATAAATGGAAATCTTAAGACGAATCAAGACAACCCAGACTAAAGCATTTTTAAGATCGGCAAGGATACTGAGAAGGTTCCTGGAGACCTGAGAAAACTTGCTGTCACTCTGTCTCCTTGTAAATACCACCAGCTGACGTTGGTGTAAAGAACTTACGTAGAGTGAAATAATGATAATAATAATAGTGATACTAATTGTGATTGGTGCACTCGGTACAGTTACCAAAAGATTGGTACCGAGACTGGAGGACTTGAAAATTAGAGGACGAGTGGAGACCATCCTAAAAAGAGAATTGTTAAGAACGACCATAATACTACTGAGACTACTGGAGACTTGAGGCGGTTGCTGTCACTCTGACTCCAATGGAAAACCATCTCGTGTGAAAAACTCCCAAAAGAGTAAAATAATAATGATAATATTTGGAAACCCTAATTCAGACTGTTAGAATATACCGTCAAGATATGGAATTTAGCATAGAAAAATGCGCCATCTAAGTAATGAAAAGTGGGAAACGACACATGACAGAAGGAATCGAACTACTAAATCAAGAAAAAAATAAGAACGCTGGGAGAAAAGGAAACCTACGAATACTTGGGATTATTGGATGTAGACACTGTCAAACAAATGGAGATGAAAGAAATAATTAAAAAAGAGAACGAGAAAGCTACTCGAAACCAGACTAAATAGCAGGAAACTTATAAAAGGGATAAATAATTGGGCTGTCCTCCCTCGTAAGATACTCGGGACTATTCCAGAAGTGGACCAGAGAAGAAATTAAACAAATGGACCAGAGAACAAGAAAACTAATGACTATGAATAAGACCTTAAATCCCAGAGATGACGTTGACTGACTATATGTGTCAAGAAAAGGAGTTAGAGGACTTACCAGCATTGAATACAGCGTCGACGCATTGGTACAACGACTCGAAGACTACATAGAAGGGCACGAAGAAAGACTGATTACAGCCACCAGAAACAATACTGACAACACAAGGATAAACAGAACAAAAATACTCAGAAAACAAAAATGGAAAAAACAACTGTATGGATATTTCAAGAGACAAACAAGCAATATCTCCTACGAGAAAACCTGTACGTGGCTAAGAAAGAGAAACCTTAAGAAAGAAACTAAATCTCATCAAATAGCAGCTAAACACAACGCCATAAGGACCAATCATATCAAAGCGAGAATAGATAAGACGCAACAAAACAGCAAATGTAGGTTATATGGTGATTGAGACGAAATGAACAATCACATAAGTGAATGCAGCAAGCTAGCACCGAAAGAGTATAAGACCAGACACGACTGGGTGAGCAAGGGGATTCACAGGGAATAGTGCAAGAAATTGAAATTTGATAATACGCACAAATGGTATATGCATAATCAAGAATCTGCCCCGGAGAATGAGACACTCCAACTCCTGTGGGATTTTGAGAGAGAAACAGATCACCTAATCTCTACCAGATGACCAGACCTTGTAATAATAATAAAAAAGTGAACTTGCCGAATTGTAGACTTTGCTGTTCCAGCTGACCACAGAGTAATATTGAAACAAAGCGAAAAGAAGGATAAGTACCTCGACCTTGCTATGGAATTAAAAAACTATGAAATATGAAAGTGACGGTGATACCAATTGTGATTGGTGCTCTTGGTACAGTCACCAAAGGATTGATTCATCGGCTAACGCTGGTGTGAAAAACTCGAAAAGGAGTAGAAATAATAATAATAATAATAAATTAGAGAAGTGGAAGAAATATTAGGAGTAAGAGGGGAAATAAGAGATCATGAAGACAAAAAAGAAGTAAGAGAAGAAGGAGAGGGGCAAGCAAAATGAGAAGATGAAGAAAAAGAAGAAAAAGATGACGTTGAAGAGAGCACAAAGAGAAAGAATAAGCAACTACAAAAAAAAAAAAAAAAAAAACGGGACAAGAATAAAAATATGATAGACGAGGAAGAAAAAGCAAAGCGAGAAGATAATAATAATAATAATAATAATAATAATAATAATAATTGTCGACTTTTTTGTTCCGGCTGACCACAGAGTAAAACTGAAAGAATGTGAAAAGAAAGATAAGTACCCCGACCTTGCTAGAGAACGGAAAAAACTGTGGAACATGAACGTGACAATTATACCAATTGTGATTGGTGCTTTTGGTACAGTAACTAAAAGATTACTAAAGGGACTGGAGGACTTGGATGTTGGTGGACGAGTGGAGACCATCCAGACTACAACGTTTTTGAGAACTGCCAGAATACCGAGAAGAGTCCTGGAGACTTGAGGAGAATTGATGTCATTCAAACTCCAGTGAAAGACCCTCAGCTGGCGCTGATGTGAAAAACTCCAATGGAGATAATAATAATAATAATAATAATAATAATAATAATAATAATAATACGAAGAAGAAGAAGAAGAAGGGGTGTTGAAAAGTTCTTGACTTGGCTGGGAGTGAATAACTAAAAGCCATCAAACATTCATATTAATCCAAATGTTCATTTAGCTAATCAAACCTTCACTCTGCCCCCCCCTCCGCACAATCAAATAATTAATTTAAAAAAAGTTATATCCTTTTTTTTTTTTTTTTAAACTTTTCAGCCAACCCTCGTATCTTTGCTGTCTAGTTAAATGAAATTTCTGTTCTTTTTTGGTCGTGAGGAAATTCAGGACCGATCCACTCTAAATTAGCAAATGTAAGTTTTGCATCAGCCATTGCATTTGTATTGGTGTTCCCATTCAAAATTTTCATTAAAAAAAAAAAAAGAAGAGAGAGAGAGAAAGAAAGAAAGAGAGAGAGAGAGAGAGAGAGAAAGAAAGAAAGAAAGAAAGAGAGAGAGAGAGAGAGAGAGAGAGAGTTTTGTCGGAGCGAATGAAGCAATGAGAGGCCATTCAGGTCGTATTGCACGGGAAAGTTGATCACCAAACGGATGAAATATAGCGCAAAGCAATGGATTTAATTTCGTTCAAATTTCCGCCATGAAAGTGTCCATTCAGCACGAACACAGGATTGGAGATCGGCTGACTGCTTAGTAAAACAGTCTGTGCGGGAAACCAACTACGTCTTTAATAAATGTCATCGAAAAATAGTTCGCATGACGATGAACCAGAAACTAATTACTACGCGTTATTGTATTTTATGATGAAAAGGTCGTCTGCTGCTAACAACATTATTTTAAACCATTCAAACTTTAAAATGTAAATCTGAGTGATTTTGTGCGTGAGTTCGTTCGAAACTTTATTCTTTTTGTACTCTTTCACTCCAGCGAAAAATAACCCAGGGCTGCGTCTCGTGGGTCCCTTAAAGGAACATTGGCCTAGCGGATAGATTGTTCGCCAATGGTCTGGGAGACCTGGATTCAATCCCAGGTCACGTCATACCAAAGACTTTAAAAATGGTACTTGATGTCTCCTTGCTTAATAGTCAGCAATATAAGGTACGTATCAAGGGTAGAGTGGAGCAATCCAGGGGAAGGAGTAGCGTCCTCCCTTACAACTCGGTGTAGTAGCTATTGAAAAGGGAGACCTCTAATCGCCCTCGACTCGGGTTGCTAACTTTACTTACTTACATGATAATTTCAAAAGTCTCTTGCAAGATACATACAGATGTATACAGGGTGACCATAAATAAACTGATTCATTAAAAAAAGCTTTTGCTGCTGCCGGTGTGCAAACACTTTTGCAATGACTATTTTGTGGATGGTTAAAAATCTATCCACCAAGTTCTTTATAATGTTTTTGGAGTATTCCTTATTTACCCAACCCCTCCGCTCGGGCAGGATATGACACAAGGTCAGTTTTTAAGCGGAGTTTAACAGGTTTGAATTCAGAGTTTTCTTCTCGTAGACTAGTTGTCTAAGCGAGGCTGAAGAACCTAGTCTGGCCTACTATTTTACCCATAGCTGGGAGGAGAATAATTGGATTCATACCTTTCCCAAGGGTATTAGTGCTATGTGAAATGCAATCGGTCTCGTCCAGGATTTGAACTCGTGTCGTCGTGTCCAGTTCCTACGACGATAACCATTACACCACAGGTAATGTATTTGGAGTATTCTTCACATTAAGATTTGAGACGCGGTATTTTATTTCTATTGAAATTGGTGACCTGTCAGTTGAATAGTAGAATTTTTTTATCTTAATTCTTACTGTCATACTGTAGCTTTCTCCTTTCTTAAGATTGCTGATGATATCTAACAGTGCAACAACATTAAATTAAAAACATAGTTATGACTGTTTAAAAATATATTAGTCTCTTGTGGATCACCCTGTGGTGTCGCTCAGGCGCCTTTGGTGGTGTAATGGTTAGCAAGCTCGACTAGCAAACCTACACCGGTGAGTTCGAGTCTCATTGGGTGCCCCTTTCATATGGCTTTGTGCCACATCTAAGCAAAATGCTTAGTAAATTACCACCCTGTTGTATCGCTCATAAATAGGTTAGAATTAGTTTTCTTCAAAACAAGATACCAATATTTTATTTCTTGTGCTCAAACTCGGGGATTATAAAGAGTTAATTAGAATTATTAATTCACAGACAATTAACCCCAATAGGACAGGTGGTGTCCTCGTGGTGTAATGGTTAAAACGATAGACTGCGGAATCGTAGTACGCGAGTTCGTACTCCAGTCGTGCTATTACGTTCACATTCGGGCAAATACTTTTGGGAAAGTTATGAACCCCCTTATCCTCCCAGCTATGGTTTAAATAGTATCACAACTGTTCTTCTAGGAGAATGGCTTTGGCATTAAATAACCTACAAAGGTTGATATGCCATTAATCCCAATCCAATAGGACATCCACTGACACAAATCCTCGAATTAAAAAGAATCACACCCCTATCAAAACAATTTTCGTTATAAAAGCTAGAAACAAAGACCACCACGCCATTATTTAAGTCTTAATCACGAAATAATAAAAACTGGAATACCAAATTCAGATTGAATTGCAGACCTATTCATTTTTAAAATATTTACTTTTCTCTTGTTGAGCCAAGAACAATATATATATATATATATATAGTTAATTCAAAGATTTATTTTCTTCGTTATGCAATGATGATGATAACTTTGTCCCTTAGCTACACATCACTAAACACAATAAAAAAAATATTACGGCCAAATCCCCAGCCTTCTCTTAACTTCGGTCACCTTTTACTACACATCGCTACACATATATTCATGTGGAAACCCCAAATCTGCCACGCGGCGCATATATCATCACACACACACACACACACACACACACATACACACAAAGACTTATATGCAACTCTAACATAATTCTTTAGATTATATCTTTTCGGTTTTTTCGATTTCTCCAAAATCTTTCTTTTTCTGCCTGATGATTGTCGTATACAGACGGCATGAAACCAGTGGTTGCAGATAAGCATCCATGATATTAAACATATATAAAAACTAACATATTTATTTATCATTATACTACATCTATGTAATATAATATTATATAATATAATATATAATATAAATTAAGTCTATGAATAGACTTAAAAGAAATGTATCAGAAATATTAAAATATTTAAAAGTATAGAAATTTAAAAAATGCTAAAACGAAGTTTGTTTACAAATAAAAAATATTTGGTACAACACCGGATAATAACAGACGAAATTCCAGTTAAAATCTCTTAGATTAATATACATTTTGTCAGTATAACAAATTCCGTGTTTTTTTTGTTTATATATATTAATTTATAATTACTTAAATGTCGAACTAAAGGTAAATTGTATTCCTCGATGTTAACGGAAGAACTTCATCAAATCTTGTACTCCATCAGACGAAACAGCCTTTTCATTAAAAGGTCTGTTGAAATAGATTTATAATGGATCTTATCAGGTAACCTTTACTATATATATATATATATATATATAAATTGCAGGGCAACGAGATATACTGTATATATTCTGAGATATGAATATTCGTGTTAGTAAATCCTTTGTCAAGACCATGACCAACAGATATGCCTACAATTCCCAGCTTCAAAAGGTTTTAATTTCGCTTTAAGAAAGTCAAATATATACAGTTGTCACATGATCTCGAGGTAGAAAAACATCGATACTTTCAGGAAACATTTCATAGCTATCTCCATAAAATCTTATACCAACATTGTTAAGATATGCCGGGTAAGGAGTTTTCAACAGCACACAGGGTTTCTTTGTTTTGCTATACCAAGGCTAAAGAACCCAGTCTACTCTATTATAGCTGAAGGGAGAATCATTAATGTCAATTTGGAGGTGCTCGTGGTGTAATAGTTATCGTCGTAGGAAATGGACACGGCGACACGAGTTCAAATCCTGGACAAGACTGGTTGCATTTCACATAGCACTAATACCCTTGGGAAAGGTATGAATCCAGTTATTCTCCCTCCAGTTATGGGTAAATAGTCGGACAGACTGGGTTCTTCAGCCTGGTTAAGGCAACTAGTCTAGGAGAAAGAAAACTCTGAATTCAAACCTGTTAAACTCCGCTTAAAAAAATGACCTTGTGTTATATCCTGCCCGAGCAGAGGAGCTGGTAAATTTGATTAATGTCAGCTTTCCTCAAGGGTATTAACGCTTAGTGAAATGCAATTAGGATTTGAACTCATGTCACCGTGACCATTACACTAAGGCCCATCCAATCTTAACTTGAACTATTTTTCGTCCGATGCATCAATCGGCCTTCTTTAGTTGTAGTGGTTAGAGTGTTCGCCAATGGCCCGGGAGACCTGGGTTCAATCCCAGGTCGAGTCATACCAAAGACTCAAAAAATGGTACTTGATACCTCCTTGCTTAACACTCAGCATTATAAGGTGCGGATCAAGGGTAAAGTAGAGCCATCCAGGGAAGGAGTAGCGCCCTCCCCTACACCTTGGTGTAGTAGCTATCGAAAAGGGAGCCTTCGGGTTACCCTCGACTATGGTCGCCAACTTTACTTTTACTTATATCGAACTCGGGAGCCCACATTGAATTTTGAATAATAGTGATAAGTAGTATCTCATAGGTTGATGAAGACATTAGATTAATAAGTTCTAATAATTCACTCTCAATCGTCAAGCAGGACACACGGATTTGACGGTGAGGCTCGAGTAATGCTGGGGCTTTGGGGAATGCGGAGTGCTCCTTTATTACCATCGCTCCCAGGTCCACTCTGGTACGGAGTGGTAACACCTGATAGGGTCCTATCTACGGGTTGAATAGAACTAAAAGGTGTACTTATGCTAAACTGAATTGTTTGAAATAGAACCATTTTTGCATTTAACTGAGTAAACAAAAAAAACTGTTTTATGCTAAAATGAATAGTTCAAAATAGAAATATTTTTGACATTTTAAACTGCATTGAATTGTTTGAAACAGAACCGTTTATATGTATAAAAATGGATTGGCATTAAATAACCTACGATGGTTGATATGCCATAAAACCAAACCAAACCAAACATGTCTATATACATGTACAATCTTTACTCTCATCCACAAACATTTACCCTTATTCATCAGCCTCAAATATCATCTCGTCATTTCACCTGTCCTTATTTACCTGTCAATTTATTTATATTCATTTGTCAATCACATTTCTATTTGCCTCAATATTTTTTCCTTTTTTCTTTCTCAGAGGCTTAAGTGTGCAAGTGTTATGCAAACTTCTTTTTTTTTTCCTTCACGGCGACACAAATAATTCTGATCATTCGATCCTTTCGCGATTCTGCCACTGTTTCTTATATATATATATATATATATATATATATATATATATATATATATATATATATATATATATATATATATATTACGTTCTTTGCCAATGGCAACACGATTGGACATGACAGGCAAAAAGACTCTCTGTCTTAGTTTCGCTTTGCGACTAAAGTCACTAATTTTTACACACACACACGCACGCATACACACACACACACACACACACACACACACACACACAGTGTGGTAAAACAAATGATACAGTTTTCAGTAGTGTGGTTTTCAATAGCACTGTTTTCAAGAGCACAATTTTGAACCTACGCGGTCGGAAAATATTTTTCGAAATTCAGAAAAGCTTTAAAACGTATTAAAAGAGATAAGAAATTAGTGGAAGTACACCGGTAAAAAAGGTTGGTTGAATGGTGGGTTTTACGGCATGTCAACCCTTGTTCGGTTATTCCATATCGGGGACAGTTTAACAATTATGCCTTCACACACATGTAAACACACACACACACACACACACACACACACACACACACACACACACAACTTTTTTTTTGGCGGGGTGGGGTCATATTCTTCTGAAGGGAATGTACATTGGTATATTTTAGGCGCTGCCAACAAGGCGTGGTTAAAAGGGCATCTGAAGTTCGTGATTATTATTAGTAGTAGTATATTAGTCCAAAGAGTTTTTCACACCAGCGCAAGATGATAGTCTTTCTCTAGAGTTTTAGTGACTGTAAGTCGTCTCAAATTTCCAGGACTCTTCTAAGTATTCTCGCCGATCTTAACAATGCTGTAGTTTGGATGGTCTTTGTTCGTCCTTCGATTTCCAAATCTTCCAACCTCTTAAAAAAACCTTTGGGGATCGTTCCAAGCGCACCAATTACAATTGATATCATCGTAACTTTTATGTCCCATTTAATTTTTAGTTCTCAGCTAAAGTCTAAGTACTTACCTCTCTTTTCGTTTTCTTTGATTTTCATTTTTTGCAACATCCACTATTCTGCAAGTTCTCTTTTTTGTTAACTATCACAAGGTCTGGTCTTCTGGTCGCGATTAGATTTGTTTGTATTTGAAAATCCCTGAGAACTATTTGCGTCTCATTCTTCAAGGCGGATACTGGTTTGTGTATATACCAATTTGTAGTAGGGTCAAATTATTTAAAGTTTTATTTTTAGTTTCTTCCCATCCTACACCGGCTATTTGTCCAGGACCTAGCCTGAGGGAAGGTACTGATTACATGTATTCTATTCATTTATGTTTTTTGCTGCCTTTTTTTGGGTAATATTTTCAGTCACACGCTTCTCAGATGAGCATTTTTGCAAAGTGCAATTTTCTGGTTTTCATATAGGCTGGGACTGCTTTCAATCTTGTCGATACGTTTAGCTGTCCCTTTCTTGATTATACCCAGGGCTCCCACAATTATTAGAACAGCGATAGTTTAAAGGTACTACATTTTTTCTTATTACTCAAGACGTAACGACACAGCCATTAACCCGTTCGAGCACGTGGTGGTACAACCGTACATTTGATGTGTAACGGTACAAAGTCCTATTTGATACAGTAGCATTGCAATCTTTATATTTGGGACCCGTAGTGGAACTTACACGTCGGAAAAGGAAACCAACAAAAAGCAAATGGCCATGAACCTTCTGTTTACTTATTTTGTTATTCTATTTCATTGATATATTATCTGTTGACACTGACATATCAATTATTTTACTCTTTTGAGAATTTTTCTCATCAGC
Source organism: Sepioteuthis lessoniana (assembly GCA_963585895.1). Lineage (NCBI taxonomy): Eukaryota > Metazoa > Mollusca > Cephalopoda > Myopsida > Loliginidae > Sepioteuthis > Sepioteuthis lessoniana. The sequence continues at coordinate 49,845,572 of OY757937.1, read as the reverse complement.
GTTAGCGGATGGTTTCTCATCGGAGTTTGAGTGACAGCAAGTCTTCTCAAGTCTCCAGGACTCTTCTAAGTATTCTGGCTGACCTTAGTAATGCTGTAGTTTAGATGGTCTCCACTTGTCCTCTTATTTCCAAGTTTTCTAGTCCCATTACTAATCCTTTGGGAGATTGTTACAAATGCATCAGTACTATTCTTCTTCTTCTTTCCTTTCTTCTTCTTCTTCTTCTTCTTCTTCTTCTTCTTCTTCTTCTTATTATTATTATTATTATTATTATTATTATTATTATTATTATTTACTCATTGAGGGGTTTTCACATCAGCTTTAGCTGATAGTCTTTCACTGGAGCCTGTGTGACAGCAAGTCTTCTCAAGTTTCCAGGACTGTTCTCAGTATTCTGGCCGTTCTCAATCGTGCTATAGTTTGGATGGTCTTCAATCGTCCTTCAAACTCAAAGTGCTCCAGTACCTTTAATAATCCTTTAGTTACTGTACCAAAAGCACCAATCACGATTGATACAATTGTTCACACAGAGATGGGTTCTTGTCGAGATAACAAGCATCCATCGCAGTGTGAACAATTCTCATGATATCAAAGTCCTGATGAAGGTTATTAAAACTGAAACGTTTAACGTTGGCTTTACATCATAATAAATTCATCTAATTAGGATTATTTCATTTTTTTACTTTCTTCATACCGTCAGATTCAGATCCATTCTTACTTCCATATATATATATATATATATATATATGTGTGTGTGTGTGTGTGTGTGTATGTATGTATGTGAGTTTGTAATGTGATATGGTGGGTCGAAGTTATAAAGAAAACGACTGGCTAATTTTTGAGGAAGCAGAGAGAGAGAGAGAGAGAGAGAGAGAGAGAGAGAAAGAGAGAGAAGAATATGATTATAAGAAAAAGCAGACATAGAGTCTACGGTGGATCAGACCAAATCACTTGTTTAGGTCAGTCAGTCAATCACAAGTGAATGACAACGTTAATTAAAAATGACTAGAAAAAAACCGACGTCCAAATCTTCTGCCCAGGTGTGGAACCAGTGGAAATGAATGTTTCTTGCGCTGACACCCGGTGGCAATAAGGAAACGGTTTGGATTTGAAAGAGAATTAGCAGCTTGACGCGAAGAGGTAAAGACGACAGTTGGACACAAGTCAAAAAGATGTAAAGACAAACGAAAATTACGAGCTCCCATTTTAGGGTGGGCTCCGAAAAGGGGTCTCACACCAGAGGCGAACCTGTGAAGACGAACCTAGCGAACAAATACGTTACAACTACAACAGAAAATCAGAAAGAAAAATCTAGGCCTGTGTCCGCTCTTTCTTTCTCTCCTAATGACATTTTTTTCTTTGTCCCGCTAATGCAACTTTCGCTTTCTCTTTTTTTTCTCCTGGTGACTACTTAAAAAGAGTAGTAGCGAATAAACTTTTATGTGTTCGTCAACTTTTTCCAAGGCGAGGTTACAACAGTGTTCGATTACTACTTGAGACGTAACGACACAGCCATTAACCCGTTCGTGTACGTGGTGGTACGACCGTACATTTGGTATGTAACGGTACAAAGTCCTGTTTGATACTGTAGCATTGCAACCTTTATATTAAGGACCCATAGTGGTACATACACACAGGAAAACGAAACCAACAAACAGCAAATGACTATGCACCTTCTGTTTCTCGAATGTTGTGGAATTGTCAAGAAGACTGTTGAAAAATATAGCGGCCCGGCGATGGATATAAAAGCTAGTCCAATCACAGACTGAGGAGAGAGTAGCTTCCGTCCGGCAGAGTAGAGCAATTGCAAGCCTAAGGGTTGGAATCGGGATTTTAAGCTACTGGATTTGAAATGAGACAACTGTCACTGTAGAAGTATACTGAAGACATCTCCTCGGCAGCCCTGCATTTTCCAGCACCAACCTCGATAGCGGTAACATCGTCGAATGTTAGAATTCGGGTTGCTATTTTTTCCTTCACTTCTGAGATTTTTAATACAAACGATATGTCCTGCCAGTTGAAAATCGCATAACAGTAATGAGGATAATTGCTGCTGATTTTATGTAATTAGTTTTCGCTGATTGGCTAATTCCACTGTTAGTAACTCCTCCAACGGACTGGCTAGTCTATAAATAAAATGGACTATGCTATGGAAGTCTTATACCCTTACAAACTGGGCACCTCAAGTGGTGTAACGATTAGCAAGCTAGACTAGCAAACCTACACGAGTGAATTCGAGTCTCATTGGGTGCCCCATTCATTCGGCCTGGTGACACATCGAAGCAAAGAGCTTCGTAAATTACTATACCCTTACAAACTGGGCACCTCTAGTGGTGTAACGGTTAGCAAGCTAGACTAGCAAACCTACACGAGTGAATTCGAGTCTCATTGGGTGCCCCATTCATTAGGCCTGGTGACACATCGAAGCAAAGAGCTTCGTAAATTACTATACCCTTACAAACTGGGCACCTCTAGTGGTGTAACGGTTAGCAAGCTAGACTAGCAAACCTACACGAGTGAGTTCGAGTCTCATTGGGCGCCCCATTCATTCGGCCTTGTGCCACATCGAAGAAAAGAGCTTTGTAAATTACTATACCCTTATAAACTGGGCACCTCTGGTGGTGTAACGGTTAGCAAGCTAGACTAGCAAACCTACACGAGTGAGTTCGAGTCTCATTGGGAGCCCCATTCATTCGGCCTTGTGCCACATCGAAGCAAAGAGCTTCGTAAATTACTATACCCTTACAAACCTATCGAATATTAAGTGTCTGAATATACATGGGACCCATGAGACAGCTAATAACTCTATTGTTGTGTTCACTTTTGAAAAAAGCATACATTAACAATAATTAATCTTCGATCACAATGCCTTGGACCAGAGAAGAAAAAATATTTTGCATCTCTACTTATTTGGAGTCAAAATCATTCAAAACTGTCTCAAAAGAGAAGCAACCTATTAAGAGGAAAGATATTTATTACTGAGACAAGAAACTAAAAAAAGAAGATTGCATATCCTGAAAGCTGATATAATAACAATAAAAAAAACATTGATTTGATGTCTCTAGCACAAATTTCCAAATGACCGCCATTACACTTGTCTCAGTGATAAATGATTTTATTAATGAGTTGCTTACATAAATATAAGGTTTCAAGTATGAAAAGTAATTATACGATACTAGAAATTAATAATAACCCTTGGTAAACCATTACTGTAAACAATTACTGTAACTATTAAACCAAACAATTTTTACTGAGGTTTCAAACGTTTGATTTGGCGTGGTTTCTTTGTTTGATAGCATATTAACTTTCGTGAGTTATCTTATGACAAAGCATTCCTTGCAGAAAAACAGCAGTGGTACTCTAGTGGAATCCTACTCTTGGACTTAGCAGTGTTGATAGACCAGCAAAAACTTGCATTAACTCTGTAGGGACAATGGATTCCGTGAAGAAGACCGATCGATAGCGATGTCCGTTGGAGACAGTGTAACGTTATTGTATCATCTTGAATGTTCAACATTCAAAAATGACAACAGGCGACTTTGTTAAACTGATACGACAGAATTTATTTTGATGGCTTACAATTTCTTAGTTGTCATCGAAACACAAGAGAGAGAGAGAGAGAGAGAGAGAAAGAAAGAAAGAGAGAGAGAGAGAGAGAGAGATAGAGATAGACAGAAAGATCTACTGTTGTACAAAGATAAGCGGTGAAGGACAGACATCCAACCTCACTTCGCTGCTGCCCCGAAGGGCTCTGAAACCGACTGATGACTTCCCTTAACGACCGTCTCTTGAATTCAAAATTATATTTTCTGATATAATCTCTGCTTAATTATTGCATCAATCGATCATAATCTTGTATTTCTAACCCAGATGACAATCACTTGATTTGTTTAAGCTCAACATCCTGTCTAGAACTATTTCGACAGAGTTCATCCGGCACACATGCAAGCCAATCACCTTTTGCGACATACACTCAAAGATTTGTAACGATATTTACCAACACCTCCGCTTGGGCAGGATATGACACAAGGTCAATTTTTAAGCGGAGTTTAACAGGTTTGAATTCAGAGTTTTCCTTCTCCTAGACAAGTTGCCTCACCAAGGCTGAAGAACCCAGTGTGTCCTACTATTTACCCATAGCTGGAGGGAGAATAATTGGATTCATACCTTAGTGCTATGTGAAATGCAATCAGTCTCGTCCTGGATTTGAACTCGTGTCACCGTGTCCATTGTCCTGCGACGATAACCATTTAACTTCTCAAAGATTTGTAACGAGTCCACAAACTCACCAAACTAAATAATTAGATAATTAATATAATCAATTATTAATAAAATAATTTGTATAATTAATTACCAACCTAATTATTTTACAACAGTTGAGAGTCAAGGAAATGATGATGATAATGATGGATGTAAAATGATTTCTTTTAACTAAATAACGGCAATCTTAAATAACATTTTATTTGGAATACAAGGCAGACGATTCAAGACCTCATCGATCCATTCTCTTATTGGAGACGAAGTGAATATAAAATATTAATATTTACCAACCCCTCTGCTCGGGCAGGATATGACATAAGGTCAATTTTTAAGCAGAGTTTAACAGGTTTGAATTCAGAGTTTTCCTTCTCATAGACTAGTTGCCTCACCAAGGCTGAAGAACCTAGTCTGCCCTACTATTTGCCCATATCTGGAGGGAGAATAATTGGATTCATACCTTTCCCAAGCGTATTAGTGCTTTGTAAAATGCAATCGGTCTCGTCCAGGATTTGAACTCGGGTCACCGTGCACATTTCCTATGACGATAACCATTACACCACGGGCACCTATAATTCACCTAGTGCATATAAAATATTAAATGTTCTTACATGCACAAATTCGTACATCATGTTAAATACTTAATGCACATGATAAACGTGCAATGTGCATTATATTTACTAACAAATGGCGTTCATGCCAATCACAAGACATCTAATTTGCATAATGATTTTAAACAGCAGCTTCAAATGAATAATTGAGTTTTTCATTTGTATATATTTACCCAGCCCTTCTGTCGACTCCATACATAACCCTCTCTGACTGTAAAATTATTTTCTCTTTTTGGAAATAAATAACGAGAATCTGAATAAAATTTTATTTGGAAGCGAAAAAGACGATTAAAGATCTCATCGATCTTTTTTTTTGATGGATACAAAGCGTGAAATTTCAAAGTTCAAACTTATTCTATTATTAGACTAAAGTGTTTCGTTTCAAATTAAATATATCTTTTCGACTGAAAGAGGACAACACAACAGTCAAAATTATATTTAAATCTCACAAGGTATGTCGACAAAAGGAAGAAAATTGTTGATGTGAAATAATTCTTGACTTTTCTTTTTCTTTTTCTTTTTCGATGCAGGAAAAACAAAACTGTTTTTTCTTTCCTTCCTTCTTTTTTTTTCAATTTGCTACACCAGACGATACTAATCGAACTCTGTTTTGTTCAAAACGAGTAAAGACGAAGAGAAACTGAAATGTCGTCTCCAACCCGCACATCAACAATCTCTATTTCAGTTGGAGTCAGACAACTGACGAGAACTTATTGATTAAGCCAAATTATGATGGAATCGGTATTATCTAGCAGACATCGAGCCGAAATTACTTGTTGGTAGAGTTTGTTTATCAGAGGTCCACGATGGACTACAAGTCTTTTAATAAACCAAGCCTAAATTAGACCTCACCTCCAAACAGCTATGGAGTTTAAACTTATCTTTCAATTACTATCTCTCTTGCCCCTTCTCTCTCTCTCTCTCTCTCTCTCTCTCTCTCTCTCTCTCTCTCTCTCATATACACACACGATTCAAAGATCTATATTAATAAATCTGAATTTTTGTGCGTGTTTCCACAACCGAACAAGCATAAAAAACTACATCATGTTAAATCGTTGATAGGCATGACAAACGTGCAATGTATAATATATGTGCAAACAAATGGCTTTTAAGACTGATGAAATACCTAATTTGCATAAGGATCTTAAAGAGCAAGTTTTGATTAATAAATGAGTTTTTCTTTTGTATGTATTGACCCAGCCGTACAGCTGCTGCTTTGTGGGATGATGCCTCCAGGACTTGTTCAATATTGCTTGCAGCTTTCTTGTGTAGTTGCCCTCAAGCTTTTTTCCATACGTTTAGTTAGTGTCCATGTAGTGCATCCATATAGCAGTATCGACACAACCGCTGCTTGGAAGAAATTGCATTTAATTTTATCGGTCAGGCCTGACTTCCATATGATCGATACCCTATCGATAGCTGTCCATGCCGTTGCTAATCCCGAGTTGATGTCTGTCTCGGTTGATGAGACACTGCTTCCTAGGTAGGTGAACTTGTCTATTAGTTTCAGAGAGCTACCGTTTAGTGTGATGTCATGTCTTTGATTAAAGCACATATATTTCGTCTTGTGTGCATTGACATGGAAGCCTAGACGCTCTTATTCCCAGCAAGGAGTTAAATAGTATCACTGCTATTCTACAAGAATAGTTTTGGCATTAAATAACCCATGAAGATTGATATGCCATTAAAATCAAAGAAACCAAACCAAATCATACATCATGAAAGTAAAAATTGGTATCAGTTATACTGGTAGTCAGAATATAATCTCCGGTGTTGTTCAGGGATAAATTCTGGGACATTTTTCTGTTTTTGATATTCATAAAAAATTTACCTATTGATATAAAATCGGGAATAAATCTATTTGCTGATAGTGTTAAACTAATTATTAGACCATTATCAAAAGAAAAAAAAACACTGATAGATTTAAATGGATCGTATTGGAAAGATATTTGGAAATTATGATTCAACACAGAAAAATATAATATAAGACATACACATTTGATTCAAAAACATTCAAGTTGAATACAGATTAAGAAACAGAAAAATTAAAAAATGTCAGTGACAAATGCGATTTAGATGTCGGCTTTGATGATATATTTAAATCGAAAAATCATATTTTGTCTATTGTACCGAGGGCAAATGGAATGATTAGCTGGATAGTTTTACTTCAAGAGAAGAAAATTTTGTTTTAGAAATATATAAAACTTTAATAAGACCTCATATAAAATATAATACTCAGATCTGGTCTCCAGTGTCGAAATATTGAAATTGGAATGTAATATTGAGATTGGAGGGCATACAGTGACAAAATAATAAAAAAAGTAAAAGATTACAGTTATAGGGAGAGATTAAAGAAATCCGGATTCACTACTTTACAAGAAGAATGGGAGATGATTTGATTGAAACTTTTGAAATAATTAATGGAATTTCTAATTATGGTAGACATTTTTTCAATATTTCTCCTCGAATTGGAAATTTACTGCCAAGACAGATTTAAAAAACTAAGTCTATTAACCAATTGGATTTTTTTTTTTTTGGAAATAGAGTAATATATTTTTGGAATAAATTGCCTAATCATATAAAAAAAAGCAATAGGGTGAAAAAAATTACGATTAAAATGGATGATTTCAGAAATTTTTTGGAAATAACGAATAAATTACTCAACAGAACTTTATCTGGATAGAGATATTGTATTAATAGTATATATATATATATATATATATATATATATATATATATATATATATATATAATTGTTAAGGGAGAGTTATCTTCTCTAACGACTCTACTATCTGACAACAAGATGGCAGCTTGACAATACACTATTTGTTGACAGGCTATTGCAAATTCCTACTTGTGGGTCGAATGGATCAAAACATGAATCTAAAAAAAAAGTTAGTTTACGAAGAAAAAGTAAGTTCATATAAAAAATGGTTACAAATCTTATATAACTCATATATGTACACCGGATTTGGCATTGAATAACCCATAGTGGTTGATGTGCCATGAATCTCAAACAACCAACTATTGCTAATCCAGCCGAATCCTGCTATATCCTGGTCGGTGAGAAATAAAAAGATATTGTTTTGTTAAAAATTTATTTAACTATTTTCTGTAATATTTTGTGGTTCCTAATATTTTTGATTATAACATATATATATATATACATATAATAGGTGGAGGTATATGGTTCTAGGCCTAATAATAATGATATTAGTTGTAAGGATTAAATATATATATATATATATATATATATATATATATATATATATATATATATATAGGCTCTAAGCAAGGTCTTTTAAAAGAAGATATTTCTATCATAGAAGTAGATTCACACGCGAAAAACATGGGCACAAAACCAATTGATCTAACTACGTGTGGGAAATTAATTTAGGTACAGACCCTATATTAAAATGGGTATAGTAAAAAGATGTCGTAAATATAAGGCAGGCGATAAACATTTTTCAATTATGCATGGAAAATTAACAAGCCATAGCTTCCAATAATAATTCAATGAATTACTCTCCCAAAGATCGGAAATCCTTAATATTTACAGGCATAAAAAGTTTGGTTACTTGGTAGGTAAAATATTACTTTTTTCTTTCTTTTTTTTTTTGTGTATGCTAATTTTTCATACTTTCGAACGATCTTTTAATCAATAAAATGCAATTGACCCAACCATCTTTAGTCGGAATTTATCCTGATGATCCAGTTAGGTGAAAACTAGGTAGATTACTTCTGATTCTGTTGGTATTCGTATTTTGCTTTATTTAGTGTATTGAGCACATATTACGTTTAGCTTAACGTATACTGTCGGTGTTTTTTCTTTTGACTAGGCATTGGTATTAGTTGATTATTTTCAAGCAGTACGAATGTTTATAGTCCTATTTTTTTAATGGAATTTTTTCCCCAGATATCAGTTTGTATAATATTTTTTTTATTTACAAATTGTATAATCTGTTTTTTTACACCGTCAGAATCATAGAATAGTTATAAATAGGGTGACCTGAATTTTGTGGGTTTTTCTGAATCTTCATTAGAGGTTTCTCGTTTTTTCTTTGTCTGAAGATGCAGATTTAACATTTTTTAAAATACAAGTCTACTGAAATGAATATTATTACAAAAATATGAGTAATTTTAAAAGCTTTTTCTTATATATATATATATATATATATATATATATATGAGTGTGTGTGTGTGTATTGCTCTATTTAGATTTAAGCTGTTCATATCTGAATTGAAACCTTTATTTAATCCTCGGGGTAGATTGTTCTAATTCCGTTAACAATGGCCGGGTACGTACGTGTACTAAGCTGCAATAAGTATTCGTTCTTATACTAATCTGAAGTTGGGATTGAACCAGCGACCTCCTGATGATTTCATTCAGAACCACTTTTCAGTCAAACGCCTCATTCACTGCGCCTTGTGTTCTGTTACCCTACTAGATTAAAAAAAAAAAAAAGGTGTTCAATTCGAGGTTCTGTGTATGCTCTGGCGTTCAACATGAAATAACTATAGAAGGCCGAAGGACATATCAGCCGAAACTTTAGAAGTCTAACGATGAAGATAAAGACAGTAGTTTAAATATTTTAAGTGATAAAAATCAGTTATTTCCAGATAAAGATACGAGACGCTCCAATTTAAAGATGCCAATTTTTTTTCTTACTGCCTCAAAAAGATTGGATTATAATGAGGCAGCCAAAGATGGATAAGTGGATTACGATTATTTTCAATCTTATTCTGCTCAGCCGGCTGGTATTAAGAACCTTAGTTCATTGGGACACACACGCACAATATATATATATATATATATATATATACACCTTACGGAAATTTAGTTGCGAGATCTTTATTAGTTCTATATCATCTAGAGTAAATCCCTTGACAATTCATTTTGGTCATACACTTGAGCATTATCATTTCACAGGTGACTATGTTTTAACCGGCTCATTGGCCTAGTGGGTAGAATGTTCACCAATGGCCCGGGAGATCAGGGTTCAGTCCCAGGTCACGTCATACCCAAAACTTAAAAATGGTACTTGATACCTCCTTGATTAACACTCAGTATTATAAGGTACGGAAGAAGGGTAAGTGGAGCAACCTAGAGAAAGGAGTAGCGCCCTCCTCTACATCTCGATATAGTCGCTATTGAAAGGGGAGCCTTCGGGTCGCCCTCGACTACGGTCACCAACTTTACTTACTTATTACACTTTGTTTTACCTTATTCATTATTGAAATTATTTACAATATCTATCTATCTATCTATCTATCTATCTACCCTTATGCTTATAGGTAATCCAGCCAAGTCAGCTGGGACTGTAGAATATATATAATGGATGTATATCATATATGTTCATGCATTTAACAGCAAATATGACTGATGTTAAATTGAATTGTTAATATTAGATAGCAATAATTGAAAGCATTAAACTGTGTGCAAACAAATGATTAATAGTAAATAGAATTAGGAGGTGCCCGTGGTGTAATGATTGTCGTCGTAGGAATTGGACACGACGACACGAGTTCAAATCCTGGACGAGACTGATTGCATTTCACATAGCACTAATACCCCTGGGAAAGGTATGAATCCAATTATTCTCCCTCCAGCTATAGGTAAATAGTAGGGCGGACTAGGTTCTTCAGCCTTGGTGAGGCAACTAGTCAAGAAGAAGGAATACTCTGAATTCAAACCTGATAAACTCCGCTTAAAAATTGACCTTGTGTCATATCCTGCCCGAGCGGAGGGGTTGGTAAATATGGTAAATAGAATTATTCATAGCAATACTTGGAACCATTTGACTTTGTTGAAAGGCTAAACTGGATTATTAGAAATAGGACTGCTTGGTCATTTAATTGTGTGTTAACAAATGATTGATGTTTAATTGAATTGTTAATATTAAATAGCAATACTTGAAACTATTTAACTGTGTGCAAACAAATGAGCTCTGGCTCGTTTAAAACTGTTACCTACAAACTATTTATTTTCAAATCATATATCTAATGTATGTATAAAGGGGATTTGGTATTAAATAACCTACAACGGTTGATATGCCATAAAACCTAACCAACCCAACCCTTGCATGTAACCGTAGTTCATTTAAGACGGCACACCACAGCAACTCTTTCTTAGAGCAATGCAACTGAAATTACTTAGAGAATAAAACAATTTCCAGTTAGATATGCAATTCGAGGATGTGAAGTTTCCGTTTGTGATGAATGTCATTTTTAATTATCAATATTGTCGATATAACGTGGATAAGTAAGAACAATTCTAATCCTTCTAAATAGAAGTATCAATATCATCATGGATCGACATTACAGCGTGAATCTCACTAATTCAGGAGTAAGTTCTAAAAACAGAATATGACTCAACGCCGAGATTTAACGGAAATTTTAAGTGTGTGCTTATAAATAAACAATTTTAGATCGGGAGTCATTTTCTTGCCTCTTAAATTGACAATTCCTCCCAACGGAAAGAGATTTGTGGACGTGGTGATCATTAACAGAATATCGATCGAGTAATTTAACGCAAATATCAAAAGAGACATTTTAGAGATGCTTCGATCAAAGAAAATCTCGATGGAAAAAGTGTTTTGAATGCTAAGCGGGAGTATTTTGAAGGAAATCAACGTCAGTGTATATACAGCGTCAGTCTTGACACTTTTTGAACACACACCATTTGGCCATTGCATTGTTCTTGCAATGAACTGAGGATTTGAAGAGGATATATTGATTCTCTATGAATAATCCTTGTTTTATTATTCGAACTTGTGATTTAATTTCCGTTTCAGCAGTAATTCTAAAATCAAAAAGCTTTTAAACAATCCCAAATGATTCTAAGATTATTTTCTAGTCTTCTTTTAAATCAATAAGTGACGTCTATCTCTCTCTCTCTCTCTCTCTCTCTCTCTCTCTCTCTCTCCTTTATCCTCGTTTATCTTACCTTTTATTTCGCTTTCATCTGTCTTCTTTCTTGGTGTACCTTTCTATCCCCACCCTTGAAATTTTTCTACCTTTCTTTTTCTTCTCTTATTGTTTCATCTAGTCTTTTCTCTCATCAAATAACTAGATCACATCTTTTATCTGTCCCTCAGTTTCACTCTTACTATAACTCTATCACTTTCTCTCTTCAGATCTATCTATCTATCTATCTATCTATCTATCCCAGTCTATTCATATCTATCTATCTATCTATGTTTGCCTGCTTTCTGTCAATTTATCTAAGTTTTTCTATCCATCTCTCTGTCTCTCACTCTCTCTCTCTCTCTCTCTCTCTCTCTCTCTCTCTCTCTCGATATGTATATATATATATCACACGGTTCATATCTATCTATAGATCTATCAATCGATCTATTTCTGCTTGCCATTCTATCTGTCTACTTATTTCATTTCTATTTATCTATTTCTATCTCTTTCTATCTCTCTCTCTCTCTCTCTATATATATATATATATATATATATGTGTGTGTGTGTGTGTGTGTGTGTATGTGTGTGTGTTTCTTTTATCTACAGCGGCTCAGTAGGGACGCAGTATGTGCCCTGGATGACCTACCAAAAGCAATGGATGATACTATTTACCAACCCCTCCGCTCGGGCAGGATGTGACACAAGGTCAATTTTTAAGCGGAGTTTAACAGGTTTGAATTCAGAGTTTTCCTTCTACTAGACTAGTTGCCTCACCAAGGCTGTAGAACCTAGTCTGCCCTACTATTTACCCATAGCTGGCGGGAGAATAATTGGATTCATACCTTCCCCAAGGGTATTAGTGCTATGTGAAATGCAATCAGTCTCGTCCAGTATTTCAACTCGTGTCGCCGTGTCCATTTTCTACGACAACAACGACTACACCACGGGCACGATGGATGATAGAGACAGATGGCGAGAGAGAGAGAGAGAGAGAGAGAGAGAGAGAGAGAGAGTTAGGGAAATCCGTGCGAGTAGCACAACGTGATGATGATGATGATGATGATGATACCTTTATATCTATCTATCTACCTCTCTATCTATCTATATGCCTGCTTTCATGTTTTAGTGTTTAGTGGAATAACGTTCTCTCTTTTCTTTGACTTTCCCAGTATTTCATATGATCTATTCATAACTTCTAAAGGATCTGTCAACTCTTTTTTGTCTTCCTTCCTTCCTTCCTTCCCTTCCTCCCTTCCTTCTTTCCTTACTTCCTTCCTTCCTTTTAATCTAACCATCTATCTATACCTGACCGCCAGTCTGTGTATTTTTTCTATCTATCTATCTATCTATCTATCTATCTATCTATCTATCTATCTCGTGACCCATCTGTTATTTTTTATCTCTCGATTTCCTCTCACTGTTTGTTCATATTCTTTCACCAATTTTCGTCTTTCTGATATGGCGTAACTTTTTTTTCCCATTTCTCTAAATCTCACCGAGTCTTCTTCTTCTTCTTCTTCTTCTTCTTCTTCTTCTTCTTCTTCTTCTTCTTCTTCTTCTTTCTTTCTTTCTTTCTATCTCCTTCGCCCACTTTCCCTAACTCTCTCACATTTCTTTCCAAGTCTTTGCAAATGCATACAGACTAAAACCAGCACAGGACTGAGATAATATAAGCAAAAAGACATTGATGTTTTTAACTACATGGGTTAGACAGTGGGCGTATGTTATTGGCGCCAAGATATGTTCGAGAATCAACGATTTTCCTGCTCTTTAGGAAGAGATTTTAACAAGAATAAAAAAAAAGATAACATGAACCCTGGCTCTATCACATGGAGTAAAATGCACAAAGACTCGTATATACACAGACATTTTCCCTATTCTTACTTGCCCGATATTACTGCCATCATAGGAAGATCTCTTCTATCTATCTATCTATCTATCTATCTATTATAAGCGATGTTTTAATTTCATAATCTATAACAGCCGTTTCATAGCAAAAAGTCCAGTGGAATAATTTCTTTTCAGCTAGAATTTCTCTACTAATTCTGGAGGATCTCAGTGATGTTAACTGGATTGTTTCAATTCTTTCTCAAATTTTATGTACTCAGGCTCTTTTTCTTATTTTTTCTAGATTGCTCGAGGCTTCCATTATTATTATTATTATTATTATTATTTACTCCTTGGAAGTTTTCACATCAGCATTAGCTGATGGTCTTTCACTGGAGTTTGAGTGACAGCAAGTCTCCTTTCATCTCAAGGACTCTTCTCAGTATTCTGGCCATTCTCAATAATGCTGTAATTTGGATGGCCTCAACTCGTCCTCCAACTTCCAAGACCTCCAGTCCCTTTAATGATCGTTTAGTTACAGTAACGAAAGCCCCAAACACGATTGGTATAATCGTCACCTTCATGTTCCATAGATTTTTTAATTACCTAGCAAGGTCTTGGTACTTATCCTTCTTTTCACTTTCTTTCAGTTTTATTCTGTGGTCAACCGGTACAGCAAAGTCGAAAATTTTTCTCTTTTTTTTATTGATTTCTATAAGTTCTGGTCTTCTGGTCGAGATCAGGTGATCCGTTCGTTTGTCAAAGTCCCATAGGAGTTTGTGTGTGTCATTCTCCAGGACAGCTGCGGCGTTTTTTCAATTCCCTAGCAAGGTCGAGGAACTTATTTTTCTTTTCCTATCCTTTCAGTTTTAATCTGTGGTCAGCCGGGACAGCAAAGTCGACAATTTTTCAAGTTCTCTTTTTTTTGTTGATTATTATTAGGCATGGTCTTCTGGCCGAGATTAGGTGATCCGTGTGTATGTCAAAGTCCCATAGGAATTTATGTATATTATTTTCTAGGACATGTGCTGGGTTGTGCATTTACCATTTGTTTGTGTGGTCAAATTTAAATTTCTTGCACATCTCCCAGTGGATCACCTTGCCGACCCAGTCGTGTCTAGTCTTATATTCCTTCTGCGCTAATTTGCTGCATTCGCTTATTATATGATTGATGGTTTCATCTCTATCACTGCATAGCCTACATTTGCTATTTTGTTGCGTCTTATCTATTCTCGCTTTGATATGATTGGTTCTTACGGCGTTGTTTTGTGCTGCTATTAGAAGAGATTCTGTTTCTCTCTTAAAGTTTCCTTTTCTTAGCCATGTCCAAGTTTCATCGTGTGAGATGCTGTTTATTAGTCGTTTAAAATGCCTATAGAGTTGTTTTCCTTCCCATTTTTGTTTCCTAGTTGTTGTCATTCTGTTATCCATCGTGTTATCAGTATCGTTTCTGATGGCTGTAATGAATCCTTCATCCTGTTTTTGTATATAGTCTTCGAGTCGTTGTATCGATGCGTCAACGCTGTCTTCAATGTTGGTAAGTCCTCTTCCTCCCTCTTTTCTTGAAACATATATCAACCTCAACTACCCTGTCGAGGAGACTTACAATGCACCTTTCGGATACAAGTTCAATAGCTCAGCATTTAAAAAACATTCATGCCCAACAACACAATTACGGAAAATTCTCACCGACAACACAACAATATTAGAACATCAAAATAATAAACAAAAACTACAGAGTTTCGAAGCACTACATATTAGAAACATGCAACCGACACTTAATAGAATTAATTTTCAAACCAGTGCTAATGTACTTAAATGTCTTTAGCTACTGATATTAATTATATAATTCCATTTTAAAGCAAACGCCATAATTTTCAACGATAAAGACGCTCTTACATAGTGGTAATATGCTAAAACAAAAGTTATATCACTTTTGTAATAGATCCTACCCTGATGATGGCCCAAAGTCGGGCAGAAAGTACTAGGGATACATACAACTATGGACAATACATAAATCAATTCCCCCCGAATACGATAAAAGTAATACGGGAATTCGAACGGATCCAGAAGAAAATATGTAGACATAAAATGTCTATTATGTTTCCTTCGATAACTAATTATGACAGTTGATAGATAGATAGATAGATAGATAGATAGGAAAGACGTTACACTTAGTCAATTCCAGGTGCGTAGAAAACCTGTTATAGTTTTATTGTCAAGTTCCAATCCTGAACGAGGCTGTAATTCACTTTGTGCTAATGTCTTTTAGAAGGACATGAATCCATCACTTCCCTGTAACAACCATAGGTAAATGATATAGATTTAATTTATTAACTTTGGTACGGCAACTGACCTATCAGAAGGAAACTTTGAATTCAAACAAGCAGAACTCCGTTTAGGAAAAATGGATCTCGTCTCTAACCAGGCGAAGAGGTTGCGTAGATACACTCATATATGTTGGAGGTGCTCGTAGTGTAATGCTTTACAAGGTGACTCGAGTTCAAATCCTGGACGAGGCTGTTTGGATTTTCACATAACGCTAATACTCTTGGAAACAGTATGCATCCATCTATTCTCTATCCAGCTATAGGTAAATAATAGGGTAGCCTAGGCTCTTTAACCTTGGTATAGTTCTCAGTTTAGGTGAGGGAAACCTCTGAATTCAAACCTGTTAAAATCCGCTAAAGGAATTGATCTTGAGTCTCCTACCAGCTCGTGCGAATGGGCTGGTATATATATATATATATATATATATATATATAAATTCTATACACGAATAATCCACACTCATTGTCTTCGGACGCCGACTGCATATAACTAATATATATATATATATGTGTGTGTGTGTGTGTGTGTGTGTAGCTAGTATATATATATATATATATATATATGAGTAAATAATGGAAAATAATCTGACAATGTGGGGAGAAATATTGAAAAAAATAATCTAAAGTGAAGAATTTAGTATTAAAGAAAGTTGACCTTATAACTTTTCAGTTTCATTAAGCCATCATCAGGACAAAGAAAAGATGTTATGAAGTGTTATAATATCACCAATGGATGCTTAACGAAATACAAAACAAAACAAAGGAGGAGATTATGTATACAGAGAAAGTTGGGGGGGTGTTAATCATCAAATCAACAAGTCAGTGTTCATATTTTAAAAACATTTGTAGTCCTAATAATGGTTTATTGAAACCAAAACGTTATATTTATTGCGGACTTCTTGTCCTCATCTAGGTAGGTTTTTTTTGTTGTGTTGTTTCTTCTTTCACTACGAGACTCAGCATTCCTATCCGAGGTCGCGGTAAATCACCTGAAGAAGGCCTGGGTGAAATTTGGCCGAAACGTAGTGAAAGAAGAAACAAAAAAGAAAAAAGAAAAAACAACTTCTAAGATGAGGACAAAAAGTCCGCAATAAATAAAAATTAATTCTCAGATTAAGAAGCCACATCTCAAAATGATTCCTATTAAAGACAAGTACAAAACGTTATAACATCGACTTTCTTTAATACTGAATTCTTAAACTTGTTTTTCTTTGTTTTTCAATCTCTCTCTCTCTCTCTATATATATATATATATATAGAAAGAGAGAGAGAGACCGATAGATATATGTGTGTAGAGATTTTACAGGGGTGTGTATTTAGGTTGTAATAGACTGTCAAGTAACCTCCATTACCCTGAGAGATGTATTAATACCTCGGCATGGTATTAAGAGAATCTAATAGTTTCATTGAGGAGAGCACCAGTCTATATTTGAATATGAATAATTGTTCATTGAATTTTTCAGCCTATTTCAGTTTATTTAAAGAAAACCTACAGCGATGTTTTGAGATGTAGGAAACATGCATAATGGTTTCATTCTTTTAAAATGGGAGACTTGTTCTTGAATGTAACGCGTTTTATCATGAACTTAAGAAAACTGATAAGGTTGCATAGAAATGAAAATTCAATTGCTGAATTTTAAAGAAATCTTGCAAACTTCACTTTGATGTTAAGAATTCACAGATGATGAAGAGAGAAATTTCAACACGAACTCCCTGGGGTAGGGGTGAAGATGTGTTATCATCTGAAACCAAAATGGATGCAGTAAATATTTTTTTCAAAATGCACTTCATGAATTAGGCAAAATATAAAATATGTTGCATATGTTTGTGTATAGGTCGACTGTTGATTAGGTTTTAAAACCAAAATAGGGAACCTTTTTAAACAGGGTGTCTCAAAATAGATGCAGCCTATTGATATGGTGATTTATGACTGAGAGAAGCACAATGGCAGTCATTTAGAATACGTTCGGTAACAATTCTTCCTTTGAGCTGGAGACATCAAATCAATGTTGTTTTTTTTTAATTGTAATCAGCTTCCACGACATTCAATCTCTTTTGAGATTTTTGTCTCAAATAAACCATTATCATATTAATGGGTTGCATCTATTTTGAGACAGTTTTGAATGATTTTCGTCTCCAAAAAAGTAGTGACGCAAAATATTTTTCGTCTCTTTCCCTAGGGATTGTGATCGGGGATTAATAGTTTTTACCGTAGACTATTTTCAAATCTGAAACAAAGAAGAACACATCATTATTAGAAGTAGAGTTATTAGCAGTCACAAGGGTCACATGTATTTGAGACACCCTGTATATAAACACCATATATAAATTTATAAACTTGTTGTCAATTGATAAGGAGTCAGATGGATATTATAAATTTATTCCTGCCGGTCAATCCATATGAGAGACCAACAACCTCTTCAGAGGTTCTCATATGGTGTGACCGGCTGAAATAAATTTATAATATCCAAATGACGGTGTAGTGAATTTCTCTTACAACTATATATATATATATACCCACAGTATCGACTTGCCCAGTCGGCTGGGGCTGCAGAATACACCAACTGCATCTCTGCAGAGAAGTAAGACTCCCCTTATGAGTGTTCTGATTATGACTCTAGACAATCTGGTGGTGAAGCTGCAGTAATGCTGGAACTTTGGGGAATGCAGAGTACCTCTTTATTGCCAACATCTGCAGTAAGACAGTATGAAATTAATAGATTTATAAATTAATCATCACATATGGAGAACTCCTGGAGGTTTAAAGAACCCTCTTATATATTCTTAAATTGAATATTTCCCAACTTATCTTCTTTGGATATCATATATATATATATATATATAGCCTGTCGATTGATTGCTCCTGTATCCTATATCAGGAGCAATCTGTCGACAGGCTCTAATTGTCTAGAAGAAACACAAACGGCAAAGCCTTGACTGGGGATGCAGGATAGAAAACCGGAAAAGAAAGTTATTTGGACACAAATCGCAGAGATGTGAAGACGGACCGAAAATTATGGCAACTATTTTAAGTGAACTCCGAGAAAGGGTCCCACACTCGTTACGAAGATGTGAAGACAGAATCCCGAGCAATCAAATACGAGAACTGCAACAGAAAACAAGAAGCATAATATCAAGGACTGTATCCACCTCTCTCGTTCTGCGACGGTTTATCTCTCTCTGTCTATCTAACATACTCTGTTTTCTCTTTTTTCATCGACTACTCAGAGGGGTAGTAGCAAATAAACCTTTGGTATTAGAGAGCCAAGAGACGGTGTTTGTGTGTTCATCACTTTTACTCACTTTTTCTCAACGGAGGTTCGACTGAAACTTAAAGCGTAGTGCTACTCTGATTGATTATTTAGACTTTTTTCGTGTGGGCACGTTTATTGATAGTATACACATGAAACTCTAGTCCCCTTCGAAGTAATCTCCTCCGGCTGCAATGCACTTCTTGTACCGTTCCAACAACTTCTGGAAGGCCCCATGGAAGTCCTCTTGTGTGAGCGTGTCAATGCCATTCGTCACAGCCTCTTTCATCTCCTCAGTTGTCTCATAACGACAGCTTGTGAGCTTAGGGAATAACCAAAAGGCACAGGGAGCAAGGTCTGGACTATAGGGAGGGTGACCAACTGTCTTGATGCTCATCTTGGTCAAATAGTCTGTGACAAGGATGGAGTTGTGGACTTGTGCATTGTCCTGGTAGAAAGGCCACTGACCCGATTTGAAGAGTGCTGGCCTCTTCTTCGTAACGAGTGTGGGACCCTTTCTCGGAGTTCACTTAAAATAGTTGCCATAATTTTCGGTCCGTCTTCACATCTCTGCGATTTGTGTCCAAATAACCTCAACATAGTAACCCTAACCCTAACCCTTTGACCTATCAACTGGTGTATTGACTTCCTTACTTCTCCCACACCTCTCATCATCCCTCACTGACTCCCTGCGTTCCTTGAATCTCTTATGCCACTCAAAAACTGATGCTCGATTTATGTAAGATGCTCCAAAAGCAGTCTGAAGCATTCCATACGTTTCTGTGGCATTTTTTCCAAGTTTAAAACAGAATTTTATTGCAAATCTTTCTTCTAAAGTGTCCTCACGTCCAGATTGCAATTTTGAAATTCACCAGCTGTGACAATCAGGTTTTAGTATGGCGTATTCAAATTCCTGCTATAGCTGTTCCTTTGCACCTAAAATCACAAAAATTGGTCAGTTTTCTCATGAGATGTATAGCAATAACATACTGAATTTTCAAGAGTCTATGACAATTTTAAATGCCAGTACAAAAAAAGTCTGGAAACTTATTGAATGCACCGCGTGCACGTGTCTATATGGTGCCGTAGCACTACAAACGTCCGTTGAGAATTGTGGTAGTACAATAAGTTGATAATGAAATGCCTACCCGACCGATGTTTCAGTGTTCTTGCAAGTTACAAAAACAAGATAAAGTAAAATTTCGTCAAACAGTGACTCCTATGAAGATATCTCAGAAAGTGTCCATTTTGTATTTATGATGATACAAAATGTGAAAACAAGACGTTAAATCTTTTCGTCTGATTGTGAAAAATGACATGGAGTTCAAATGGCGCTGGAAGATGTAAATAATATTCTTTTTAAAGCAAGCGACCAGAATCTAAAAAAATTGAACTTTTATTGTAATCTACTTGAACAAATTGACATCTTACGGTGAAACATTTGTTATTTGTCTGATAAATTCATCGACACACAAACAAACAGGAAAAATACTGAAGGTTTTAAAGATTAATGAGTACATTTTATTGAAATAAAAACAATTCCTACATTAATTTTTTCAGATATTTTAAAACATTTTTAAAGGTCTTTCATGCAAATGAAACTAATTTTATTTTTTGAAGATTGTTTATTTATTTTCTATTTTTTTTTTCCTTTTTGTAATTTTTGATTTTCCTCCGATTATTTCAGTGGCGGTGTTTTCATTCTTTTCGTATTTTTAGCCGACATTCAATCATTCATCTTTTTTTTTCTTTCCTTTTGACTGACATTTCTCCAATTTGCCGTTTTTTCTTTCTTTCTTTCTTTCTTTCTTTCTTTTTTCATTCATGCTTTCTTTCTTTACAATTTTCATTCGTTTATTCTTTTTTCCTTCTTCTATGTCAATTCTCTTTCTTTCTTTCTTTCTTTTATTGCAATTCTTTTTCATTCATTCATTCATTCTATCATTCATTCTTTTTTCTTCTTCTATTCCAGTTCTTTCTTTCTTTCTTTCTTTCTTTTATTGTAATTCTCTTTCTTTCATTCATTCATTCATTCTTTTTTCTTCTTCTATACCAGTTCTTTCTTTCTTTTTTTTAATTGCAGTTCTCATTCATTCATTCATTAATTCATTCTATCATTCATTCTTTTTTTTTCTTCTATACCATTTCTTTCATTCTTTCTTTCTTTTATTGCAATTCCCTTTCATTCATTCTTTCATTCATTCTTTTTTCTTCTATTCCAGTTCTTTCTTTCTTTCTTTCTTTCTTTCTTTCTTTCTTTCTCCCACCCGTTTCTATTATTTTTCCAATTTTTGACTATCACTCTCTTTTTCTCTTTTTTTCTTCTTCTTTCTCCTTTCTCCTCTTTTCATCGATTCATATCTTCCTATTCTTCATTTACTTATTTCTTCGATATCATACTCGAGTAACTCACAAGGAAATTAATGACTCTTCTACGGGAACCACCTTTCAACTTCACTTCTTGCCAAATGTGCCACTTCATTTTAATTAATACTTGATCTTTCTAATTCCATGTGTCCGTTAAAAATTTAAACTTTGAACCTCTTTGATTCATTGATTTTTCAAAAAGAAATTTATGCCGTTTTTCCTAAGCTTATCGTATTTATAGTACGAACAACCACCGCTACTACTACTACTACTACTACTACTACTACAACCAATTATAATGATAAGTGATTGCATCAAACTGGAACAAAAGGAATACAAAACAAGGCACGACTGGGTGAGAAAGGTGATCTAATAGGAATTGTGCAAGAAATTAAAATCCAAACATTTAAACAAATGGTATATGCACAAACCAGAATCCATCCTAAGAAAAGGAAACAAAAAATTTTCTGTGATTTTGAGATAAAAACGGATAACTCAATCCCGCTCAGAAAAACTAG
Organism: Sepioteuthis lessoniana; assembly: GCA_963585895.1. Taxonomy (NCBI): domain Eukaryota; kingdom Metazoa; phylum Mollusca; class Cephalopoda; order Myopsida; family Loliginidae; genus Sepioteuthis; species Sepioteuthis lessoniana. The sequence goes on along the minus strand of OY757937.1, from coordinate 49,823,502 downwards.
ACATAATTTCAATCAACAGAAGAATGTGCCAATTAATGGATTTTGCTCCAGCGAACTACGAAGTAAAAGAGAAATGATACTAAAAGTTAAATAAATACCTGGATCTTGCCTGAGAGTTAAAAAAAAGCTGTAGAATATGAAGATGATGTTGACACTAAATGTAGTTGTCCCGCTTGGCACAATACCCAAAGGCTTGGAAAGGAGACTGGAGGGATTGGAAGTCAAAGGGAGAGTCAAGACCATAGCACTGTTAAGATCGTGTAGAATATTCAGAAGAGTCCCGAAGACCCAGGAATACTTGCAGTCACTTAGACTCCAGTGAAAGCTCATAAGTTAAAACTAGTGGGAAAAACTAGCAAGGAGGGAAATAATATTGACCGTATGCACTCTTTAGGGGTAACTTAGAATAAGCTGACCCCATCCCTTTCAAAGTTGTAAGACCCTACCCAAAATGGGGCCTCTAGGGTCTGAGACCTACCTGCATCCAGTAGCGAAGCTTCTTTTTGGTTTCCCTCTTTTTTGGACATTACTCCAAGGTTCACTTTGATCTAGAGAGGTAATAACTGTTAGAGTACCATCTATGGATTAAATAGATCAGTTTAAAGATTATTACTATTCGATAGGAACACTTGAAACCATACGACTGTATTCAAATTATTAGTATTAAGGATATTTCCTTGAAGCTGTCATTGCTTACTAAAGATTAATATTAATAAATACTAGAAACCAAACGAATTATTTTTATTAGATAGGAATATTTTAAATCATATACTGTAATGTTTTAATGGCATATCAACTTTTGTGGTTTATGTAATGCCAAAGCCATCTTTATTCAAATAACTGAGGGTAAATGAATTATAATTATCAAATAGGAATTGGTAATTTAAACATATAGTTGAGCATAAATTATTATTATTAAATAGCAATTCTTGCAACTATATAACTTTGTGCAAACAAATGATAATTATTAATTGGAAATAGATATTTTAAACCATTTAACTATGTACAAATTGTTATTATTAGGTAGAAATACTTGAAACCATGTAATGGAAGAAGTATGATAAAATTTAATAGGACAGATGGAGGCAAGTGATGAGAAAGTTTAAAATTAGTGAGTTAATTAAACTCAAAAAGTAAGGAGTTGGGTTTTAGACACCAATGTTGTGTAGCCAAATGAAGTAACGACAATACCTGAGTTTATAAAAATATAAAACTCTCTTCTTTATTACTCAGAAGGGTCAATATGTTGCACGTAAGAGAGAGAGAGAGAAGGGGGGAATGACTTAGACACGGGACTGCTATATTTGACACTAAATCTTCTTAACATACGTTGTGATTCTATATTCAGAGCCCCCCTTAGAACTTCGTTGACAGGACTGATCAGGGCCATTTTTCAATTCAAGGCTTCCAGGGGCATGGCCACAGAGGCTTCTGCTCTCCTGGGAGTTGAAACTGAAGTATTATATAATATATTTGAAACTGTGTATTATATGATATTCATAACGCCCGCACATTCATCTTCCGGTTCCCAACCCACGCGATTAGCTTACACTGTCTCACTATATACACAAGTGCATCCTGCTTAGGAAATCTCTAACAGACGGGTCTGTCAAAGGTCAATATGTAATAGCCAAGGAAAACAGGCGTATATTTCGGGGCTTCAGTGACACTGCCCCAACTTCTGGCGCTACTGGAATTTGGGCTACGATTTATAGAAGAAACAATCTTTTCTCCAGTGTAACACCCAAAATTGATTTGAGTGGGTCTTTGAAACAAAGTACTTGTCTGTTCTTCCATCATTTGTCGTAACCTCTTTACTTTCGTTCTGACCCATTTTTATCACCTCGATCTTTTTTCGACCAGTGACCTAATAAGAATTAGTTGAAATCATATAATTGCCCGCTCTGTCGGCTGGGCTGAGAGTATATTGACTGTATCACTCTGCAGTGAGATATAAGCCCCCTCTCCCCAAGACGATTTCTTGCTTATAGCATTAAACTACATCTGGTGGTGAGACCACACTTCTGAAGCTTTGTGAGTGTGGAGTTCTCTTTCATTGCCATTAATCCCAGGTTCCCTCTGGTAATATCTGTTAGGGTCCCATCTATGAGTCAAAAAGATTTGTTTAAAAATTATTCCTATTAGATAGGAATATTTGATATCATATAACATCATTTATATTAGGAATATTTGATTGAAGCTATAATTGTTTGCTAAGGATTATTATTAGTTATTTGAAACCAAATGACTATGTGCAAACAAATAATTATTATTAAATAGAAATAATTACTTGAAACAATATAATTATTATTTGATAGGAATATTTGATATCATATAACATCATTTATATTAGGAATATTTGATTGAAGCTATAATTGTTTGCTAAGGATTATTTTAGTTATTTGAAATCAAATGACTATGTGCAAACAAATAATTATTATTAAATAGAAATAATTACTTGAAACAATATAATTATTATTTGATAGGAATATTTGATATCATATAACATCATTTATATTAGGAGTATTTGATTGAAGCTATAATTATTTGTTAAGGATTATGATTAGTTATTTGAAACCATATGACTATGTGCAAACAAATAATTATCATTAAATAGAAATAATTAATTGAAACAATATAATTAGTATTAGATAGGAATATTTGAAACCATACAACCGTGGAAATTATTTGTATTATAAAGGAATACTTTATATATAACTGTAAATTATTTGTACAAAGAATTGTTACTTGAAGCTATAATTGTCTACTAAAGACTATTATCTTCATCCTCATCATCATCGTGTCGTGCCGCCAGCACGGATATCCCTGACCCTCTCTCGCCACTTCTCCCTATCATTCATCGCCTCCGGCAGGTCTTCAGGGTTACATCCTGTGTCCTCACATAGTTGCTGTATGTAAGTTCGTGCTGGTCGTCCTGCTTTTGCACATCCATATGTGGGGGTCCACAGGGGTACATCGCTTATGAGCTCATCCTTGCTTCTTCAGCAGTGTCCCGCGTGTCTGGCTCGTCTAACTTGTATAGTTTTCGTGATGGGGGGCAAGTGTCCGTATAGTTGGTGTCTCGTGGGGTGTTGTCGCCAGGACTTGTTCAATACTGTTATAAGTTATTTAAAATGATATAAAGATGTGCAAACAGATGTCTATTATTAAACAGAGTTAATTACTGTAAACTAAATGATTATTTGTATTAAATAGGGATACTTGTAAGCATTAAATTATGTGCAAATTATTTGTGTTGTATACTCTTGATGATACTAATAATAATAAAAATACAAGTAGACTCTGTCGTTTCTAATACGAACGGATTTCTTTCTTTCTTCCTTCAGTCCTAAGCGATACGAGGAGAGGGACAATTTATAAGGGCCTATGCTAACCATACTATGCTGATACCCCCACTCATGTGCAGAGCATCTTGAAGGTAAACCCAGTGCTCAGCTGTGTAACCGACAACAAAGGGTCCACAATCAGAAGAGCGATCACACGAGAGTTGTTTTTTTAAGGGCCAGGAGTCAGTAACCGACAGACAACAAGAAATCACTGAAATTTTGGAACTAGTACCCACCCCATCCCAATTAGGAACAGACTACAATTTATGTAACAATAGGATTTTTCCTTCATCGAATAAATACCTCGGGACGTCTTTGTGATTTTACACCGTTATGGAAGGTGGTTGAAACAATTAAATAAAGGGTGTTGTATTTTTTTGACACGTGTGTCTGATCCCCCCACTTCCGATAAACTCTTCGTCATTTCTTCATCTTGTCTTTATCAGCGGCAACTTTCTTGAAGATCCTTGAGGATAGCAAACGATATTACCAGCCCAGTCGTTTGGGGCTGTAGAATACACCGACTGCATCTCGGCAGAAGAGTAAGACCCAGCCCTCAACGAGTGTCCTGGATATGACACTAAACAATCTGATGGTAAGGCTCCAGTAATGCAGAAGCTTTGGGGAATGCTGAGTACGTTTTCATTGCCATCGCTCCCAGGTCCACTCTGGCCCGGAGTGGTAGCACCTGATAGGGTCCTTTCTATGTGTTATGGGGACATATCCTACCATACCCCAAAGATGGACACGTCAAACGTAAAAATATTCTCCGAGCTTAGCTCACTCGGGGGAGACAACTTCTCGTTCCTTATGAGACATTTGACGGACGGACTGCCAGCAGAGCACGGCTAGTACTTCCTTTGTATGACTTCTTTTTTCCTGCTAATACAATAACGTTTACCTATCACCCGTTGTTTGAGTTGTTCTTTCACTGAAGACCACAACACTATGGGTCTAATAGAACTGTTTGACATCTAAACTGAGTGCAAACAAATGACATATCCTAAATGGAATTGTTATAAATAGAACTGTTTGATTAACAGCGGGTAAACAAATGACTTATGTTTAATTGAATTGTTAGGGATACATAGCAATAGTTGGCACCATTTAACTGTGTGCAAAGGAATGAGAAATGTTGAATAGTGTTAAATAGCAATTCTTGAAACAATTTAACTGTGTGCAAACAAATGATTAACAGTAAATAGAATTATTCGTATTAGATAGTAATACTTTAAAACTGCATTCCAAAAATGAGCCAGGCCCGCTTAAAAATGTTATTAAGACATATGTTTAGAAATTATATTATTTAATATATACGTATAAAGTGGATTTGGCTTTGAATAACCTTCAATGGTTGATATGCCATAAATCCTAGCCAGACCAAATCAAATATATGTAATATATATGTATAAAGAGGATTTGGCATTAAATAATCTAAAACGGTAGACATGCCATAAAACCTACCCAAACCAAATCATATATATATGTAATATATGTGTATAAAGAGGATTTGGCATTAAATAACCTACAATGGTTGATAGGCCACAAAACCCAACCAAACCAAATCATATATATTTGATATGTATGTATAAAGAGTATTTGGTATTAAATAACCCACAATGGTTGATAGGCCATAAAACCCAACCAAACCAAATCATATATATTTGATATATATGCATAAAGAGGATTTGGCATTAAGTAACCGGGGGTGTCCTCGTCATGTAATGGTTAAAACGATGGACTGCGGAATCATAGTAAGCGAGTTTGTACTCCAGCAGCGGTATTACGTTCACTTTCGGACAAATACCCCTGGGGAAGGTATGAACCCCCTTATCCTCCCAGCTATAGGTTAAATAGTACCACTGCTGTACTTCATGGAGAATAGATTTGTCATTAGTTGACTTACAAAGGTTGATATGCCATTAAATAAAGAAACCAAACCAAACCAATTAATATATATGTATAAAGTGGATTCGACATTAAATAACCTACAATGGTTGATATGCCATAAAACCCAACCAAACCAAATCATATATATTAAAAATATATGTATAAAGAGGATTTGGCATTCAATAACCAACAATGATTTATATGCCATAAAACCAAATGTAGCCAGACCAAAGATGTCACAAGTTAAGAATTAGAGAAAGGACGACAATATTCGAAAATTAGTTTCTAGGTGAGTTTGTCCTCATCATTTCATCTATAAACAATTATCCACTATAATAATTCATCTAAAACAATTTGTCAAAAATAAATTTTATTTGCCGTAATTTATCAACTGGTATTTCTTACTGTCAAAACTATTTTGAAGTTTATTTAATTGCTTAAACCAAATAACATTTATTAGTTTAAACCAAATAACATTTGATAGTTTAAACCAAATAACACAGTTTTAACCAAAGACAAGCTTAGGATCAATAATGATCTTAACCCTGTCATAATTATTAACAAGGCTTAGGATCAATAATGATCTTAACCCTGTCATAATTATTAACAAGGCAAGCCGATAATATGGATTTTCATGATTTTTCCTCTTTCGCCACCCTTCCCTATCGGTCATCACACTTGGAAGTCATCTAACTGCATCCGGTGTCCGCACACAGCTAAACGAGACTCACGAATCGAGTCACACTCTGGTTGTGCTTCTCGTTGCACGGTTCGATTCGAGTGGCTTGGTTGCTTGTCTTCCCCACGTCTGTCAAGGCCGCCTGACACGCGTGCCAGGGAAGCCCAGCATTTGTGTCACGTCGCTAAGACCGACATTCCTTAGGTATCCAGGTACTGTCCCTCACCCACTGGCTCGCCTGAAGGACCCCCCTTTTTTTAGCGTAATGCCGACGTGGCATTTTTGGAACCGGCCGCGCATTTGATCTTCGACTCATATCCACGCCCTCCTCCAATAAAAAAAAGGCCACATGCACTACTTGGTGGGAAAAAAAAAACAAATACAATTAATCCAGGTATTTGAGTAAAAGAACGTCGTTTGTGAGTTTTGCCCTTAATTCTACAAGGATTCTTTGTATGTTTTGTTGATCTTACTTTGTTGATGGTTTGTCTGATCGGAGTGTAGTAGATGTTTTGAAGGATTCTGCTTCCAGAATTTGTTCAAAACAGCAGACAGTGTTCTTGATTGGTTCCCATCTAGTTATTTGTCTTCAAGCGTTTCGTCAAAGTTCAACAGAGAAATCATATTTATAAATAACTCTTATATGCGTTGATTCCATTTTTCGTGTTGATAATCCTGAATGTGATCCGTCTCTCCCGTGTGAAATCAAGATTGGAAAAAAAATATCACAAGCAAACGGCCATGCATATAGTTTTAATAATAATTCTTACCAATTCTAAAGTGCTCGGGTATATTCCCATGTCCACTTCAATTGGACCGTCTGTCAAAGGTTTGACATCCCGATTGTAAGATTTCAACAGTTTTTCAAACAACTGCGTCTCCAACTCAATCAAAGTCATATTCGGCTCCTTTGTGGTCACCGCTGAAATAAATAAACAAATAAATAAATAACTGAATGAATAAATAAAATGAATAAAAATTTTAAAAAAGTAAAAACACATTAACAAACAAATCAACAAGATTGAAAAAGGATCGTTGTGGTAAATTTTTTATATTTTTTGTTAAGTTAGTGAGGTTCTTTTCGAAATTATCTCGTCTTCGATGAATAAGATATGAAAATGATAAATAAAGATTAAGATAAAAAAGATAAATAAGTGAAAAAAAGAATAAAAATAATAAAACCAGTAAATGGATAAAAATAAATAAATAAATATGAATGAAAATAAATAGATAGATAAATAAATATGAATGAAAATAAATAAATAAATATGAATGAATGAAAATGAATAAATAAATGAATAAATATGAATGAAAATAGATAAATAAGTAAATATGAATGAAAATAAATAAAAAAGTAAATATGAATGAATGAATGAAAATAAATAAATAGATAAATATGAATGAAAATAAATGAATAAATAAATATGAATGAAAATAAATAAATAAAAACAGCAAGTGGTGGTTATGGGGAGGCAAATGAAAGGCTCAATCACATTATAAGAGAATGCAGCAAACTAGCAAAAAAGGAGTACAAGCGTAGGCATGACTGGGTTGGAAATGGGATCCAATGTGAATTGTGCAAGAGGTAAGTATTTGACCATTCTACCAAATGGTACATTCACGAACCGGAATCCGTCGTAGTAAATGAGAATCATAAAATTCTTTGTGATTTTGAATTTGAAACGGATCACCTAATCCCAGCCCAAGGATCTAACTTAATGTCAATAAACAAAAAGAAAAATAAATTGTCATCTGGTGGATTTTTGTCTTTCCGGTGGACCATAGAATAAAAATAAAAGAAAGCGAAATGATAGAGAAATACTTGGACCATGCTGCGGAACCAAAATAAGATGTGGAACATGAGAGTGACCGTGTTACCAATTCTTGTTAGTGGCTTGGAACATTTCACACAGGCTTGGGAAAAGGTGACTAGAAGATTTGGAAATCAGAGGACAAGCGGAAACCATCCAGACTATATACTCATGTATACTCATGATGATATCAATAGTAATAATAATACAGGCGGACTTTATCGTTTCTGATACGAACAGGTTTATTTCTTTCTTTCATCAGCCCTTGGCGACACGAGGAGAGAGACACAATTCATAAAAGCCTATGCAAACCATACTATGCTGACAAGGAACGCGCGGTGCATCTTGTAGTGTCTAAGATTTTAACTCATCTCTTCTGGTCGATACCTAAATTGATCTGATCTGATCCGAAAACTCGATTACCCACTTCGACGGTCCTACCTGAACTGTTCGTCATTTTCAAAATCCTAAAGTTTTCAAGCCATTACTTCTGGGTGGGACGTCATTCACCCACTCAATTCTCTCCTACGGTGCGTGCGGCCCCATTTCTTGTATGGGAGTTTATTATTATATTTACCAACCCCTCCGCTCGGGAAGGATATGACACAAGGTCAATTTTTAAGCGGAGTTTAACAGGTTTTGAATTCAGAGTTTTCCTTCTCATAGACTAGTTGCCTAACCAAGGCTGAAGAACCTAGTCTGCCCTAGAATAATTGGATTCGTACCTTTCCCAAGGGTATTAGTGCTATGTGAAATGTAATCAGTCTCGTCCAGGATTTGAACTCGTGTCGCCGTATCCATTTCCTACGACGATAACCATTACACCACGGGCACCTACAACGGGAGTTTATTATGACAGATGTAGTTCAAAGCCTTACCAAACTAAATGATAAAATATAATAAACGAAAAATGATTAATGTAAATGATCATTTGCTTAGTTATATAACTAAAATACTGAGAAGAATTCTGGAAACTTGAGGAGACTTGCAGTCACTCAGACTTTAGAGAAAGACCATCAGCTAAAGCTGGTATGAAAAACTCGCTCGGAGTGAAATAATAATAATAATAAGGATTTAGATAACGCACTCTCACTAAGGATTGCGTAGATGCATTTACGCGGAGACCAATGCCTCTTGCTGCCTCCTCCAGACTCGGACATTGGTATAATGGTTTGAGTGTTCCCAAATGGTCAGGGAGATCAGGGTTCAATCCCTGGTCAAGTCATACCAAAAACTCAAAAATGGTACTTGATGCCTCCTTTTTAGGCGGCGTACAGCTGGTTCGTAATTAAATCTCTTCTTTCTCCAAGACCATTTGCCGTACCAAGGAGCCCAATATGACCATATATGATGGTGTAAGAGAGAGAAGAAACAGATTCATGCCTTTCCACTGAGCATTATCGTTTAGGGAAACGCAAAATGCTTCAACAAGGACTTGAACTCTGATTTCGGAGTCCATTTCCCACTCAGCATTATAAGGTACGAATCAAGGGTAAAGTGAGCAATCCAGGAAAAGGAATACTGCCCTCCTCTACATCTTGGTGTAGCAGCTATCACCCTTGACTATGGTCGCCAACTTTATATATATATATATATATATAAACCTGGTCTCTCCTACTAGTTACCCATAACTGAGAGAGGGCAGATGGACCCATGCTTTTTCAAAGACTATTAAAGCAAAGTGTAACGCAAGCAGCTTCGTCTAGGATTTGAACTCTGGTTCCAATTTCCATATCCTCCAAACAATTCTATGTATTTTCCCAACCCATCTACTCAGTTTAGAATGCGACACAAGGTCAATTTTTTTTCCACTGAGCATTAGCGCTTAGGGAAACGCAAAATGCTTCAGCAAGGACTTGAACTCTGATCTCGGAGTCCATTTCACATGGCGTTAACCGTTATGACTGTAACACCTTCAAACAATCGTTGAACTTTTATGATTTTCAAAGGCCGATCCGATGGATTCGCGGGTTTTTAGGTCAGTTGTCTGGATAAGAGGAAATTTATAGATTTATTAAGTCGATATTTTTGTGCTGTTTCCTTGATATTTGAGGATCTCCGTTTTTTTTTTTCATTTCCTCCTCATCGTTGGCTGAAAACATCTAGCATAATTTGATCTTTGTAATCAAGGAGTTTTTCTGAAGGAAATGTAAAGTATCTTACGGATTTTGGGGCTTAAAGATTGCTTGATCATAATGGCATGTCAAGCCGTTTAGAATAATTTTATGCCTAGAGGTGAGGGAATCGAATTCATTGTATTGATTTACATTTTTCGTGCAGTTCTTTCTGAAGAAACTTGAATGAGAGAA
>OY757937.1:49773466-49808466 GCA_963585895.1 Sepioteuthis lessoniana | reverse complement strand
CATGTATAAAGAGGATTTGACATTAAATAACCTACAATGGTTGATATGTCATGAAATCCAACCAAACCAAACCAAACCAAATAGTGTCCTGAATAGGGCACTAAAATGGACTCGATGGTGAGGCTTTTGTCCCGAAGATATAACGAGTGTCGAGTCATTGTCATTACTCCCAGGTCCACTCTAACCCGGTTTGTTGATATCAGTTTGAGTCCAATTTATTGGTTTAAAATTATTCGTTATGGATCACTATACGTAAAAGCATATAACTATGAACAATCAAATTATTATTACTAAAATGGAATAGTTAGTTTTGACCAAATCATAATAAAAGTAAAGGTGGCGACCGTAGTCGAGGGTAACCCGAAGGCTCCCTTTTCAATAGCTACTTACCGAAGTGTAGGGAAGGGCGCAACTCCTTTTCCTGGATTGCTCCACTTTACCCTTGATCCGTACCTTATAATGTTTAACACTCAACATTATGAGGTACGGCAGCAAGGCAGCATCAAGTACCATTTTTTGAGTCTTTGGTATGACTCGACCTGGGATTGAACACCGATCTCCCGGGTCATTGGCGAACACTCTACTCATTAGGCTAATGACTCGGTAAATCATAATAATAATTCACTAACCATACAACTATGTACAAATTATTCGTTTTAAGAATAGTTTGGTTTCTGTGTTTAACGGCATATCATCCCATAATGGGTTATTTAATGCAGAGATATGATTCATTTGTAAAGTCCTGATTACAATCAGAACTATTTATATTTTTATCCCTTCACTGCAATATTTTTTCAGAATGGAATATTTCTATTTGACCATAATAAAAATCATTTGTTTATGCATATAGTATCAAGTATTTCAATCAAATACAAATAATTTTACACAATTATAGGTTTTAAAGTAGTTATTATTATTTAATACTAACAAACTTTTGTTTTTTCACAGTTAAACTGTTTTGCGAATTCCTGTCCAATATTAATGTCGAGTCTACAGTTTGGGAGTTCTGGGGAGTTTTGTGTATCCCTTCATTGCCATTACTCCCATGTCAACTCTCAGTGGTAGTACGTGTTAAGATCCTATCTATGGGTCAAATAGATCTATTGAATTATTAGTATTGGTTTAGTTTCTTTGTATAATGGCATATCAACCTTCGTGGGTAACTTAATTCCAAAACCATGCTTGTAGAAGGTCAGTAGAGGTAATATTTAACTCATAGCTCTAGGGTTAAGGGGGTTCATGCCTTTCCCAAGGATATAAGTCCGAAATTTGGGCACGATTACTACAATGTCACAGTTCAGCTCATAAGCCACTATGCCACAGGAAGTGTCCAGATGCAGAGATAATCAGCCCCATTAGGATATATGCGCCAATGCTAGTGTTTCTAGGCAACATTCTTTTATTTTTGTATTTATTCAGCATGTAATAATTGAATTTGCGTTTGTATATCAAATTAGTTGGTCGATAGCAAAGAACGGGACAAAAGTTGACTGGTTGGATGCGGATAGTTTAAAAGGACAGAACAATAGTCAGTTGGTTCTAGAATTATCATTCTTTGTTTTTCCCTAATTTCGAGGTCTAAAGAAACCTATGACATTGAATGATATACCTGAAGAGGAGTTGATCACCTCCACGAAATGGATGTCTTTGGTATGATACTAAACTGCGTCTGATGACGTGGCTCCTGTTATAGAGATCTGGTGAGTGTGAAGTACTCCTTCATTGGTATTACTCCCAAGTCTACTCCGACCGGGTATCATCTATTGGTCAAATCATCATCATCATGTCGTGCCGCCAGCACGGATATCCCTGACCCTCTCTCGCCACTTCTCCCTATCATTTATCGCCTCTGGCAGGTCTTCAGGGTTACATCCTGTGTCCTCACATAGCTGCTGTATGTAAGTTCGAGCTGGTCGTCCTGCTTTTGTTGGCCATATGTGGGGGTCCATAGGAATACATCACTTATGAGCTCGTCCATAGATCAGTTTAAAAATTATTCGCATTTGATCGGACCGTGTGCAAAAAAAAAAAAAATTTCCTAGTCAGCTGGGGCTGTAGAATATATCGATTGCTTCTCTGCAGAGCGGTAATCTGCCCCCACAACGAGTATCCTGGATATGACACTAAACAATATGATGATGAGGTTCCAGTAATGCTGGAGCTTTGAGAAATTCGGAATACCTCTTCATTGCCATAGCTCTCTGGTCCACTCTGGCTCAGAATGGTAGCACCTGATAGGGTGCTATCTATGGGTTAAATAGAACTAAACCATGTACTTATGCTAAACTGAATTGTTTGAAATAGAACAACTTTTTTGACATCGAAGCTGAATTGCTTAAAATGGAACTGTTTTTTGACATGGAAACTGTGTATTTATGCTAATCTGAATTGTCTAGAACATAACTGTTTTTGACATTGAAACTGTGTACTTATGCTAAATTGAATTGTTTGAAATAGAACTATTTATAAGTATGAAAATGGATTTAGCATTAATAACTTACAATGGTTGTTGTCCCATCAAATGCAACCAAACCAAAGAAAAAGAAAAAGAAAAAAAAAAAGAAAAAAAGAAAAAGAAAAAAATACCAATAAACAAAAACAAACTCGGAAGAAACAACTAAACAAAAAATTTAAATATAAATGTACAATGAACGCGATCACCTAAATTCTTGGCATAAAATAACCCTAGATGAATTTGTAACATACCCATACATGAATACGTGAAATGTACATAGAATGTTCATAACATATATACATAGAACATAGGAATCCCGAAACACAAAAACATTTACGACTTCTTAGTTCAGGTACGAAACTTTTTATTACCTCAAAGGTTTGAATATTTGTATCAATTCAACCCCTTCAGCACTGGCAGGATGCGACACAAGGCCAATTTACGCAGAGTATTGCTGGTCTTAATTCAAATTTTTCTTTCAACTAATTGCCTTATCAAGGTTAAACGGTCCTTTGTCTCTAAGTCACTTAGTAGGAAGTAAGTCTTCTTGTCTTTCCGACGGTGCGATGAGGCGTGTATTGGCCGACCGTGTTGACTTCCGTGGTTCTGGTCGGGTGTATCTTGTTGCTCGGTCAACGGAGCATGGTGAGTGTCGAGGAGGCCTCGCAGTCATGTCACATGGCTACGACCGAGGCTTAGGGGGTCGTCTCCTCAGGATCTAACCCTAGTCATTCTTCGGGCCACCAGACGCCGGGGCCCACCTTAGAAAAAGTCTTGTGCCTCACTCGTCCGGTCAGTTGGACGTACGACAAATTGAAGTCTCTCTCTCTCTCTCTCTCTCTCTCTCTCTCTCTCTCTCTCTCTCTCTCTCTCTCTCCCACAGGATTCACCTGATGTAGGTTAAACCGACTTCAAACCTGTATTAACGTGTTGAATCTCTTGGGAATTGGCGTCCCAGTTCGGTCCCCAGCCACATTTCGCCTCAGTTTTCTTTCTCCTAGAGCGGATGTCATATCAAAGTCAAAGAGCCCGGTCACTATACTTACAGCTGGAAGTAATAGATAGATTCATGCCTTTCCCAACGGTATTAGTGCGAAAGTGAAAAACAAAAGTCTCGTCCGAAATTTGAACTCGCGTCGCCATTTCTATTCCCTATTAATATAGCCGTTAGACAACGCTCCTTCATCCAAACCGTCCAGTCAGCCCTTTACATGTACCCATAGCTGAAGAGGAAGAAAAGATAGATTCATGCCTTTCCTAAGGGCATTAGTTCAAAACGAAATGCAAACAAAGTCATCCTGGATCTGAAATCGAGATAGGGGGTGTCCTAGTGGTGTAATTGTTAAAGCGATGGACTACAGAATCGTAATAAGCGAGTTCGTACTCCAGTCACGTTATTATGTTCACTTTCGGACAAATACCCTTGGGAAAGGTATGAACCCCCATATCCTCTCAACTATGAGTTAAATAGTACCACTACTGTTCTTCTAGGAGAATGGCTTTGGCATTAAATAACCTACAAATGTTGATATACAATTAAACAAAGAAACTAAACCAAAACTGAAATCGAGATGTTGCTTCCATTTCTTACGACAAGTACTGCTACGCCACAGTGCCTCCTATGACAGAATACAGCTGCAGAAATGATTGCATCCTGCGCTAATCCCATTCATGCATCCACTCCTTTGTTGTGTCGGCTACGTCCTTTATAAAAGACAAATGTATCTGAAATATAAATTGTTGCCTTTCCAAACTTTTGAATCATTTGTAGGGTTTCTATTTTAACACTGTTCCCGTAAAAGCCGAACTAAAAACTCTCTCTCTCTCTCTCTCTCTGACACACACACATACACACATGCTCTTATACATACACTCACACATACACTCATACATACAACAACACGTACATACATATAGAGAGAAGTATAGTTGTTAATTAGCTAATTATTCGGTAGCACAAACAAGTCTCTTGCTAAAAATGTTCCCAATGATTATGTAGTGATATAGGTCGCTATATGTCTGCCTCCAGTTAAAGACTCTCTTTGCTTACCAGCTAGATATAGTTTTGTCTACTACCCTTTCAAAGTGCATTCACTGTATCAAGAGATCAAAATCAGCATTTGGCCTTTCAGGATGTAGCAATTTTATATACCGTCAGTGTAATTAATATTATCAGCTTTGAAGTCATGGATTATTGTTTTTCAATTCATGAATAATATTTTTAGATTCAGATTTAAAATGTCGAATAAGATTATTTAATCTGATCATTCCTTTTATCAATCAATAGAATTTAAAAAGGAAAAAAAAAGCTTGCAAAGATTTCTCGCAATTGTGTTTATAAAAATGAAAAGTTTTAAGAGTCTAAAGATTCCAAATTTATTTTTAACCAATTTGTGAAAGCCGTTTATTTTCAGTTGGCGCCATGAATATTTCTATGCATAGTAATTTAAAAGAGAGAAAATAATAATAATAATTATAATTTTGGTTTTCTAATCAATTTTCCAAGTTGTAAGTATTAATCGAACTCAGGCGACAGATCAAAGATTCTAATTTAAAATTTGACGAAAACTTTCAAACTGTTTCACATTTGTAAGAGTGATAATGATATACATTATTTCGCGAGACAAGAGATCCATTCTTGGGCTGTCTATGATTTTGTGAAAAATTATTAACATTATTTCAATGTTTTGTCAGACAATTCAACTATCGTATGTGACTGCATATAAGGCGCACATTTTTTTACTAAAAATATCTTTTAAAATTCCCCTGCGTCTTATATGCCATACGTAGGTTTAAAATTTGCTGTAGTCGGTAGAAATTAGCTCCCTGGCAACTCTTATTAGATTAGACTTAAGATTAACTTTCATATACCAATTGTCATTATTTAAAAAGCCTATTATGCAGATTAAAAGT
Source organism: Sepioteuthis lessoniana (assembly GCA_963585895.1). Lineage (NCBI taxonomy): Eukaryota > Metazoa > Mollusca > Cephalopoda > Myopsida > Loliginidae > Sepioteuthis > Sepioteuthis lessoniana. The sequence goes on along the minus strand of OY757937.1, from coordinate 49,803,098 downwards.
GTAATCATTGATTATATTCACTATATTAATTTCATCACGTTTAATATTCGTACTTTGTTTCGCTAAATTTTTTTCTTGGTTTACCCTGCTGAAATTGGGGTGCGTCTTATACACTCGTGTGTTTTATATGGCGTCAAATACAGTAAGTCATTGTATTGCTGATTATATTAAAATAATATTTTAGCCAATCTATTCTTTAGCTTTTTATTATTTTGGGAAGAACAATTAACATTACTCCAAGACTTGTTTAGACAGTTCAACTTACTCTTTATATTGCAGATGTTGATATCACATCGTTTCAGACAGGGCATCTGACATGGTAAGGTTAGTAAGCTCGATTAGCAGTCCTTTATGAGTTCGATTCTCACCGGCTGTCTAATACTTTTGGTCTTGTGCGGCAACTAAGCGAAGTTAAGTAAATAACTATTTCGACCGATCCATTCTTCAACCTTCTATAGCTTTGAGAAGAGTCACTGATATTATTCCAAGACTTGTTGGACGCACTCGTGGTGTAATGTTTATTGTCCTTGGAAATGGACACGGAGAATCGAGTTCAAAACCTGGACGAGAATGTTTGCATTTCAAATTGAGTTAATCCTCTGGGGAAAGGTATGAATCCAACTATTTTCCTTCCAACAATACTTGGACAGACTGGGCTTTTTAACCTTGGCATGGTGGTCGGTCCAGAAGGAAAACTCTGAATTTAAACCTGTTAAACTCTGCTTTAAAAATTGACCCTGCTGTCCTGGCTGACCACAAAGTAAAATTGAAATAAAGCGAAAAGAAAGGTAAGTCCCAGGACCTTGCTAGAGAATTGAAAAAAACTGTAGAACATGAAAGTGACGGTGATACCAAATCTAATTGGTGCGCTTGGTAGAGTCATTCAAAGGATTAAGACAAATATAGGAGGACTTAGAAATAAGAAAATGTGGTAACTATACGCATACATAATCCACGACTTATTCGGACAATTTCGTGCCCGTGGTGTAATGGTTATCGTCGCAGGATATGGACAAGGCGACACGAGTTCAAATCCTGGACCTGACTGATTGCATTTCACATAGCACTAATACCCTTGGGAAAGGTATGAATCCAATTATTCTCCCTCCAGCTATGGGTAAATAGTAGGGCAGACTAGGTTCTTCAGCCTTGGCGAGGCAACTAGTCTAGGAGAAGGAAAACTCTGAATTCCAACCTGTTAAACGCCGCTTAAAAATTGACCTTGTGTCATATCCTGCCCGAGCGGAGGGGCTGGGTAAATACGATTCGGACAGTTTCATTAACTTTTTTTTTTGGTTGCTCATATCATTTAGTCATTCTATTTTTCAGCCTCGTATAATTTTGAGAAGAGTCATTCTACTTATTACTTTTCTTTTTATCAGAAACTTGCAGCCATTTTACAACCTTCATCAAGAATACATTTCGTATGGAAAAGATTTATTTTCTAACAGAAATAATAATAAGTGAAATACATACAATGACTTCTGTATCCTGAGTATCTAGAACAATGCAAATATCATTCTACACAAACTCTTTCCCATTAATCTAAAAGGAAAAGTAAATTTTTACAATTACGCAACACAATATAAGGACACTAAGAAGATTCACCATTGTGTTGTGGTCAATGTGCCAGACTTCAATATCGTAGTAAGCGGTTTGGTTTGGTTTCTTTGTTTAATGGTATATCAACCTTTGTAGGTTATTTAATGCTGTAGCCATTCTCCTAGAAGAACAGTAGTGGTCCAATTTAATCCATAGCTGGGAGGATAAGGGGGTACATACCTTTCCCAAGGGTATTTGCCCGAAAGGGAAAGTAATAGCTCGACTGGAGTACGAACATGCTTATTACGATTCCGCAGTCCATCACCTTGACCATTACACCACGAGGACACCCCCGTAGTAAACGAGTTCGAACACTATTATGAGTTCACTTTCGGAATAATGCTCTTTAAAAAGACTGAAACCCCTTATTGCCTTCCAGTTATGGGTTCAATAATGCCCCTTCGGTCCTTCAAGGATAGCTTTGGCTTTAAATAACCTACCATTAAACAAAGAGATTAAACCAACTGGGAGACTAAAAACTAACTTACTGCTAGATTTAATTTTTGTAACGAAAAGCTAAAAAGATGTTCTTCCAGTATATTTCTCAGTATTATTTTTATTTGGAATCAACTTATAATTCACCAATTGTCCGTTTCTTCGTACAGCTAAGGCTCTGCAATTTTTGTCCCGAGTTCAAACAAACGTTCAGGTATCAACAAAATGATGACTGGAAAGATATAAAATTATACTTGAAAATCCGACTCAGGCTAGTTTTTATCGAGGTATCTATCTTTCATCGTTGATATATTAATCTCTCCCTTGCTATAAAAGGGTATTCGTCTTACACGCTTGCCCATTCTCATGGTAATCAAGCAGATAATTATCTTTATTCTATTTTTACACTTAGACCCTCAAAATATCTTTATATATTAAGATTTAAAAAAAAATAACGCAATAATTAAAACAATTTTTTTAAAATTACATATCTCAATTATTGTTATAAACGGTGTTTCTTTGTAAATATTGTACACATTGAAAAGTTAATAAATCGTATTGTAGTTTTGTTACGTATTAAAAATAATATTTTATTTTTGATGTCTGAAGGTGGGAATACAGACAATAACGTAAATTCATTAAAGATTAAATATTAAAAATGTTCTCGATCAATGTTTCCCAACCTTTTGGCACGAATACCTACCCCAAACACTTGGATACCTTCGACTGCTTTCACACTATGCACTAACGTAAGTAACCCCACATATAACTTATAACGTCCCCTCGGGGAGCAATAGAGTATTAGCTTCTTGGATAGACCAGCTTTAACTTTCTTGCTCGAAAGACGATCGCTTTTGCGACACTTAAATTATGTATCAATATCTTCATCTGTTTTAAGAGAGAAATACGTAATGGTTATAAACTGATGCATTTCGAATTTGACCCAGGATCAATAAGTTTCTCACCTTACACCTCCAGATAGCGCACACGGTAGCTATGTTCGCCAACTGTTAACGTGAACTTTGACAGTATAGCATTTTCTTCCCTTATCTATACTTTCCTGATAGAGGCGCCCGTGACGTAGCAGTGACTATCGTTGGAAATGGAGTCAGTGACCTGAGATCAAATCCTTGACGTGTGGTCCTTTGCTCATCACGGCATTTGATGTGGCCTTAGTTCCGTGACTACCACACACGTTTCCGGCAAGTTGTTTTATCAACTCGTTCTGTGGCCCCGCTGTGTTTGAAAGATCTGCAGAAGGGGGATGACACAATCTACTCGGAACTTTTTCAGACTGTCACGGTGGTCGATTAGAACAAGTTGCCCGGATGTTGGCAACTCAAAGACAAGAAAAACTCTTCGTTAATAGATAAATATTACTAATGAGTAAAAATAATGCATATAATATATTTAAGAAAATGGTATCTCTTTTTTGTATATAGAGGAAGACAAGTCGAGGAATTTGTATTTGTTATGGTTTTCGAATTTTCTTTCCCTTTAAACCCTTAAAGGTATTTTTTTAGAGAATTCTCCAGAGAATAAGCATTTCCGATTGACTGATCAATCAGTGATCATTTCGTATTTTTTAACTTCTTTTTGACTGATCAGCCAATCAAAAGTTCTGATCTACGTTGGTAAGAAGAGTATCCCTTTTACATGTCAAATTTTAATTAGTCATCCCATAAAATTACAATAAAGGTGCTTGGCTTATTTAGGGACAAGAGTCTATATCTTACGAGGACATTATCATTTTTCATATTAACCAATCTTTAAAAGAATAAAAAAAAACAGAATTTATCCGAAGCCTAGATGTTTTTATATAACATAGGACATGGATTTTCGGTTCGTTCCTAGTGACCCCGTGTGCTTTGACAAGCTGTCACGTTGTGATTAGTAAATAGGGCAGCGCGTCAGAGCAGTCGGGTACAACGGGTGTGTAACCGACAGGAGACCACGTGATGAGAACCACGTGGGCAGAATTAGAGAGAGTGCAGAGAATCAGGAGTCGAGCGAGGGACACGCAGCCGATCAGAGGCGTTAGGTAGTCTCTGACGATTCGGTGCAAGGGAGTACAAGTGTTGGCACCCCCTGGCTCCAGGAAGAAGATATAGGACAAAAAGTCCCCTCTCTGAGTATATGTCTCTTCATCTATCTCTCAAACTAACAACAAACTGTGGGCCCCTTTCGAGAATACAATGAGAGATATATTTTTATAAAGAAGTGTTTCGTTCGTTCATTGAATTTCGTAAAACATGTTATGATTATGGCTATGATTAAAAGTAAAGTTGGCGACTTTAGTCGAGGGCGACCCGATGGCTCCCTTTTCAATAGCTACTACACCAAGGTGTAGGGGAGGACGCTACTCCTTTCCCTGGATTGCTCCACTTTACTCTTGATACGTGCCTTATATCGCTGAGTGTTAAGCAGGAGGTTACCAAGTACCATTTCTTAAGTCTTTGGTATTGTTGCATATTGACCCCAGCTTAGCAACAGGTGCATCCGGTCGAAGGTATCAAGAGGATAACCTTGACTGTCGACAGGTTGAATTGAGTGGACGTAAAACAATAATATAACTCGGTGCACAGGAGGTTCGAGTTAGTTGGAGAGAAGACGCTAGAATGAGGACCATGTCCCAGAGAGGCTGGTCCCCCAGGCCCCCGGTTGAGCAGCCCAGGAGAACGGGAAAGAAACGCTGTTATGGCCATAAGAGTGGGGGTCAATATGTTGCAGTTCTGTTCAGTTTCCAACTCACCTCTCACACAGTAAAACCTTTAGTAACCCTTTCGAACCCTTTCAAATAAAGTGAGAGGTATATTTTTCTAAAGAAGTGTCTTCGCTCGTGCTTATTGCGTCATTATGTTTCTGCATGCATATGTGTATGTATAGTTGGTCATGGCTATACAACAGTATGACGCGACCTGGGATCGAACACAGGTCTCCCGGACCATTAGCGGACACTCTACCCACAAGGCCCTTCCTGTACTCCACTTAAAACTTGATCTTGCGTCGCATCCTGCTTGTGGCAGAAAGTTTGGGTAAATTAATACCTCCCTGATGATGATATATAACAGATTTTTGTTCCCTCCACACTCTGAGAAATAATTTTAGGTACAACCATTTCATAATTCCATAACATTTCAGCCCTAGGGAACGGTACGGACAATGTTAAAGAAGCTCTATTTTAGAAAGCAGGAACCCACACATAGAATTACATAACTTATAAAACGTTGATGACCGTCTTAGTTTCGGTTTGCTTAATGGTATTTCAACCTTCATTGGTTATTTAATGCCAAAGCCAACTTTGTTGAAGACAAGTAGGGGTACTATTCAGTCTATATTTTGAAGGACCTTTCCCAAAGGTATTTGTGCGAACTTGAACGTTTTAGCACGAATAGAATTCGAACTTACTTACTACGATTCTCCAGTCTAGTACTTTAACCTTTACTCCACGGGGACTGCCTTGATCACTACCTTACATCATGTATGTAATATGAACAAGTACTGCTAGTTAAAATAATCTCAGTTTCCAAAGAAAATCTGTTAAAATTTGTATTAATTGTTTTAGACAGACTTAACTGAGGCGTAAAGATTAAGTTGACGTATAAACAGTTGTCTCATCATTTTACTTGAGGAGAAAAATGTGCCTCGATTGGATTTAATCAGTCACAGTCTAATCGATTTAAGAATTTATAACTTTTTTTTTATTTCTTTCTCGAATGTCTCCATTTTTAAAGCTGATTTCATGAGAGAACGTTAATTGGTTTTATGTTTTGTATTTAGATCCTTCCAACCAAAACGACGCGGTACAATCAAATAATTCTAAGATTTGATTATTTTTTAAATTTATTTTTCACATTAAATTAAACCTTCTTCTTATATGATTTCTTTAAATAAGAGACATTTGAGAATTTTCTTCAATCTACACTCTGCGATACTACGAGGGGGAGTAAAAAAATAAATGCCTTTTTCTTTAGTACAGAAATAATTACCGACTCAGGAACATGTATGATACATCAAAATGAAGCTGGTCCTCTGTGGATCCCATCCCGACTTCTCAACATAGTCACCATTAGTTGCCTAAATTTCTCCGACAAAGCTTGATGATTTTTATCATTAATGGTTTTCGGACTATTGTCTTCATCTCCATTGTTATTTCTACAATGTTTCGGTCAATATATTCTCCGGCTTTCTTCCGGTGTTTGTCGAACTCGGGAATCTACACAGAACTTCGAGCCACGTCCTTTATTGAATCCACGGAGGTCACCTGTTCTGATTCCGTTAGCCATAACCGGGTACAAGAGTTAAGCATTCCTGTATTGTTCCTCGCCTGTAGTCAGGATTGAACATGCAACCTCCAGATGATTGTTTCCTTAGGGAACCAACACCTATAACCGTCACGCTATGTGTCATGCTGGACGGTTTAAATCGATTTTTTGGAACTTATAAACTTAACAGTCACCATTTCACTCAATAGCAATATTCCACATCGGAAAATTCTGTTGACTGTTCTTTGAACCACTTCATTGCTGCAGTTTTCTCTGGCATAATGTTTGCCTCTTAAACCCTCTTTCTGGAAGCTGAAGAGATGATAGTCTGAAGGCACTAAATCTGGTAAGTATAGAGGATGGAGTAAAGTTTTCCCGCCGAATGAGGTGATTGTCCCCCCTGTTTTGATGCTTGTTTGTGATCGAGCATTGTCCAACAGAGGAAGAACATTATCGATTGGCAAGATAGAGCACTTTCAGGTAACCATCTCTTCAGTCCCATAAAATAGGGTTTAAGAGGGAAACATGATGACAGTGACGAGGAAGAGAAAATTGCTGTGATGAAAAAAAAACAGTCGACAGAATTTTACGAGGTAGGGATACAATTCGAAAATGGAAAATTTCTATTGAGAGAAACGGTGACTATGTTGAGAAGTAGGGATGTGATTCACAGAGGACCAGCTTCATTTTGATGTATGATACATGTTCCTGTGTTGGAAATTATTCCTGTGCTAAAGAAAAAAGCATTACTTTTTTTACTCATTCCCGTTTAAGATCTTCTGCCCTTGGTACACATATGCAGGCGTAATAATGCATATGCGTGAATGTATTAAACCAAACCAGGGCAGAGGGAGTTTGAGCCTGAGGTAATAATCAGCTGTGGCAGTTCCATAGACATCAAACTTAGGTGCTGATACATCATCATTATCATCATCATTAAGTTATGCTGTCAGCACGGATTTCTCTGACTCTCTCTCTCTCTCTCTCCATCCATTCCTCTCATTCATTGCTCTTAGCAAGTCTTCCAAACTACATCCTATGTCTGCAAACAGCTGATGTAAATAAGTTCTTGCTGGTTGGCCAACATCGCGATAACCTTGTTTTGGGTTCCATAGAAGAAAGTCACTTTTGAGTTCGTCCTTGCTTCTCTAGCAGTGTTCATATCTTGTTAGTCTTACTAAGGTGGAATTAAAAAAAAATTGCCTTTGTTTTTGCCTGCTGTTGTTAGGATCTACTCAAAGTTTGTCTGAAGAACTACCGTAAACTAGGGTGTATAAGTCGACCTTTAAAACCTTAAAAAATCTCTAAAAAACTTGGAATCGACTTAGACAGCATTAATAAAATCCACATCTTTACCACTGGTTCAACCAATCCATGGTAAAGATTTGGATTTTAGCTCTATTGCATAAGTTGTTTTGTTTCTTTTTACTTTGTGGAGCTGAGCCGTGGCTTTTACGATGTTGACCAAAACCTGCAGCCGAATATCAGAAATCGATTGATGATGTTTGACCTTTATCAAAAGAAATAACATAAATCATATTGAGACGATATTTGAATATTAAGATTTACTATAAAGAATGTGGGGGGGTGTCCTCCACGTGGTGTAATGGTTAAAGCGATGGACTGCGGAATCGTAGTAGGCGAGTTCGTACTCCAGTCGCGCTATTACGTTCACTTTCGGGCAAATACCCTTGGGGAAGGTATGAATCCCCTTATCCTCCCTGCTATGGGTTAAATAGTACCGCTACTGTTCTTCTAGGTGAATGGCTTTGGCATTAAATAACCTAAAAAGAGTTGATATGCCATTAAACAAAGAAACCAAACCAAACCTATCAAAAATGTCATTTACTTAAAATTGGATCCAAAAGTCTTAAAGATAAAAATGAATTGAGCAATTAGGAAATAAAAGATTAATGACAATTGAGATTTAAAAGTTGGTTTTAATGACAGATTTAAAGCTAAAAATCATATTTTGTTAATTATATCGAGATTAAATAGAATAGTTCGCTAGATGGTTAAAAATTATATTTCAAGCGAATTAAATGTTGTTTTAAAATATATAAAACCTTAAGAAGACCTCATGTTAATGTATTCTGGCCTGAGCTCAAGTGTTTTGAACTGAAGTGCAATATTGAAATTTGAGGGTATAAAATTAACGCGACAAAAATAATAAAGATTGTTATTCGTCTGCGCTTCACGCGCTCCTCTTCACCCAACAAATTGTTTCAGGGTTCTCCCTTTATACTTATATATATATATATATATATATGGATGCAATGTTACGGATGCATATATATGGATGCATCATCAGTGATGTTCTTTAGTTCATTGCGGGGTTTCGGGTCTTTTTGATACGTTTCGCTCGGGCCAAACAAACAACACCACAATAATAGACGAGTGACACCGTTCCTTGAAAAATATACCTCTCACTTTATTGAAAGGATTGTGTGTTAGAGGGAGTTAGTGACCGAACAGAACTGCAACATATTGACCCCCACTCTTTGGCCATAACCGCATTTCTTTCCCGTTCTCCTGGGCTGCTCAACCGGAGGCCTGAGGGCCCAGCCTCTCTGGGACATGTTCCTCAATCCAGAATCTTCTCTACAACTCATCTGATCCCCAACTCTCAATCAGGGGCCTGAGGGCTCCCTCTGCAGGGTGCTGGCTTTCTCTACCGCATCTAGTCACCAACTGATTGAATTTTCTGTGCACTGAGTTATATAATAGTTCAACACCCACCTTCTTCTTGTGGGCGTCACAAATTGCACTCATTCAACCCATCCACGGTCAAGGCTACACTCTGCTCTTCCTCGACCGGATGCATCTGTTATTTATACAGGTGCATTTCCAATTTTGACCACCCGGCCAGGTCGTAGGTCAATATACAACATTTTCAACTTCATAACCACCCCTCGCTAAAGAGACCCGGACAAGATTAATCACATCTCAACCAGCATCCATCCAACATAGTTGTTTGTCAGCATTTCATGAGTTGCTCTTTGATGGTATTTGTCGAGCACCCCACCAAACGGATGAGTATGGCACAAAATATTTTTAAGGTGGTTCCAGGCGCAGGGCTGTAGCCTAGACACACCCATCATTCCCCAAATGCATCGAGCCTCGTCGGCATTCCCCTAAAAAAAAGGTGCGAGGTGATGAAACTAGTACTTCCGGAGAGAGTTAGAGCTTGTGGGGATGGCACCCTGAGACTCGAAGAAGTCGGTCATAGCACGCATGACATGAATGCCAACTTCCCGGAATCCATGTCAGGCGGCCTCAACCGACTGCCACCGGAGCCAAGACAAACCCTACCTAATCCGTGTGCTCAGAAGTACTGCCAGTCGAAATGTATCCCAGCCCACCAACGCCTAGTCTGGATTCTGTTGGAATTCGTCCTTTATACATATGTCCAAGATGTAATTTGACCAACGAGCAATTATTTCCAGTCTTCCAAGTTTTCCGATAAATATGCTGTCCATTCGTGTATAAGTGCCGGACTATTTTGCAGGGGCGGCTACTTTATTCTCACAATTGAATGGTATAAAGAATTATTCCAGTAAAATTAAGAATCATTTAAGTTTGTGGATTTATTTATTATTTTTTTTTTTTTTTTGGTAGCAAAGAAATTTTTTTAAATGTTCAGATAGAAAAGTAGAACTAACTCTGGAATTAAAATGTACGAGTTTTTTTCTTTCATTTTCAAAATAACTATCAGGTCCGTTGGGAAGTTTTTACGCATCTGAAAAAAAAAAAAAAAATTCGTGTGTCGATGGATATAAATCTTTGTTTGTTTAGAACACGCCTGGAAGTGAACCGCTTCTATCCACCAAATTTAGGGAAAATCGATCGCTTTTTGTGTCAATAAAACAGGTGCGCGCGCGCACACACACACCTACATGCACGCACACACAAACATACACTGACATACATACACACTCACGCACACATACATACACAGACAAACACACACACATACATATAAAAAACTGTAGCTGTCTTTTTATACAGGGTGACCTAAAAAACAGAACCCATAAACTTTTTTATTACTTCTACAAAAATAAAGCAAAATAATTCTAATTTTGTACACTCGAACTTTTGGACATGTTGGTGAATACTATAGTCCCAATTTTCCATGCACCGAATCTACATCATATCCTGAAAAAAGAAAAGGCTAGAATTAAATTTATGAATTTCAGTCAAAAATATATGGGTTCTGTTCTTTTTGGGTCACCCTATATTACAAATCAGGGTTTCTTAATTTTTTTTTCTTTTGATGCGTTCCTTATAACAAAATTTAATTTTCATTCACTGCAAATTAATTAATTGAATATTAGATTACAAAACATACCCATATTTACCCCCCCCACTCTGGCAGGATATGACACAAGGTCAATTTTTAAGCAGAGTTTAACAGGTTTGAACTCAGAGTTTTCCTTCTCCTAGACTAGTTGCCGCAACAAGGCTGAAGAACCCAGTCTATCCTACTATTTACCCGTAGCTGGAGGGCGAATAATTGGATTCAAGGGTACTAGTGCTACCTGAAATGCAATCAGTCTCGTCGAGGATTTGAACTCGTGTAGCCGTGTCCATTGTCCTACGACGATAACCATTACACCACGGGCACCTTACAAAACATATCTAATTTATTATTATTTAATCGAATTTACATGAGAAAAGAAGCAGTAAAATAAAAATGCAAATATACCTTTAATTCTTCAGTATTTTTTTTTAATGGGAAGGATGGGTTTGGTAAGCTGATCACGATTTTTAATTTGTAAGCATTTTAGTTGAAATGAGTTCTTTCTATGTTCAAAGTGTTTCTATGTTTGCTTAGTAAATAATGCACATGTCTGAACTTAGATTCCAATAAATACAAAATTGGAAAATTTGTTAAAATGGACTAAACAATTACACTATGCTTGGAATATAGTAGAAGAGTTTTTTTTCGTCATCCTCTCTCTGTCTCTCTCTTTGTCTCTCTTTCTCTTTCTTTCTTACTCTCCCTATCTCTCTCTCTCTCTCTCTCTCTCTCTCTCTTAAAAAAAAACAGTAATATTTTCTTTGTGTCAGAAGTGAGCCTCAAGGAATATCTAATTGTCATCCTCTCTCTCTCTCTCTCTCTCTCTCCCTCTCTCTTTAAATATCAGCCATATTTTGTTTGTATCAGAAGCAAGTCACAAAGAATATATAATAATCATCCCCCACCTCTCTCTCTATTTCTCTCTCTGTCTTTCTCTCTCTTTCTCTCTCTCTCTCTCTCTCTCTCTCTTTAAATATCAGTCATATTTTGTTTGTATCAGAAGCAAGTCACGAAGAATATCTAATTATCATCCCCCCGCTCTCTCTCTCTCTCGTTCGCTCGCTTGCTTTATATCTCATATTTTATTTGTATTAGAAGCAAGCCACGAGGAAGATCTTATTATCATCCTTTCTCTCTCTCTCTCTCTCTCTCTCTCTCTCTCTCTCTCTCTCTCTCTCTTTCAAGGGATATCCAATTCTTTTAAATGTATGCATAGACTTTGCGTTAAGTCATTTCAATAAATTCTTCTTTCTGTTTAAAGCCAATTTACAGGAGAAAAGAATCAGTACACTATAAATGTGAACTCACCATTAAGTCTTGGATTATTTTTGATGAGAACTTTTGATAGGAAGAAGAGATCATGAATATCAGATTGTATTTTTGTGACGCCAAAAAAGTTTATAGACATCATGTAATATAATTAAGGACAGTAATTAATTATATTAGTCAATCGTTTTATTTCTAGTGACAAATTGTTAGTTAAAAACTTCGAGTTTGACTTCTTAAGTGCAAGTTGGCATTGAAAAAGTCAGGCAGTTGGGCCTTGAGTCCATTGGATGTCAACCTTGTCATAACAAAGGTCTTTTTTTTTAAATCAGCAGTGGGCAGGATGTTGGAGATAAGCATTTTGAATGCGATATCAGCTGAGATTAGATGACGTATGACTTTAGATGACGTACGTTTCAGTGATGAAGTCGCTAGAAAGTTTCAATGACAAGTGTTCTTATCTCATTAGTTAACGATATAATTAGAATAATAAATAAGCAAGGGTGTTTAGCGGTCACTTAGAGAGTCACTGTTAGTCGGAGTTGTTCGGTAAATTTGTGTCGGTCCAGTTTCGGGTCCAGGGACGAGTGGCCCCCTGGAGGGGGGGGAGGGGTTATTGAAAAAAGAAATGGAATCAGTGTTTTGATCATCCGTCTAGCACGAATAAAACTCACTGCATTTCTAATGGACCCCAGAAATTCCTTTTAATCTATTTCTCTCGTTTCGTGCGACCATATTGAATGTTGCAGACCAAAATAAATTTTCATATCGAAACAACATGAGTCTATCTTGACTTAGTGAAGTGTTACCCTCATTATATTTGATGCCGTAGCATCACAAGCAGGGCCAGATCCTTTGTTAATCTAAATGACCCTTATGTTTTTAACTGGTTGGATGTGAACGAAATATCCCCATTGGCCATCACACCTAATCAGGCAATCTGCTTGGTATATGATATTGGAAAACGAGTCAACACGAACCAGCAATTTTTGATCTGCTATAAAGGGATTTATAAATGCAAACTTGTAAATTCACCCCCTGTTCACCCTTTATGCTTTTATTCACTATGACAAAATATTATTCTCCCACCCCACCCACTCAGGGTTCTACATGGACCACTTTGAGAAACCCACGTATAGATTAATAAGATACATTCATAAATAACTCAACAACCACACCTAAGTAAAAAAAACAACAACAGACCAAAATAAATAAATAGATAATCATCTTCATGTCGCGCCACCTTTTCGTCACCCCTCCCTATCGCCCATTGCTTCCAGCAGGTCTTCAGGGTTACTTCCCGTATCGGCACAGAGCTGCTGTATGTATGTTCTAGCTCGTCGCCCTTCCTTTGATCGTCCATGTGAAGGGGTCCACAGGAGTACATAAGTGGGTAGAGTGTTAGCCAATGATCCGGGAGACCTGTGTTCAATCTCAGGTCGCGTCATACCAAAGACTTTAAAAACGCTACTTGATACCTCCTAGCTTAACACTCAGCAATATAAGGTACGTATCAAGGGCAAAGTGGAGCAATCCAGGGAAAGTAGTAGCGCCCTTCCCTACATCACGGTGTAGTAGCTATTGAAAAGGGAGCCTTCTGGTCGCCCTCGACAACGGTCGCCAACTTTACTTACAAATAAATAATAAAAGAAAAAATATTCTTGAGGAGGCGTAAATCTTTTCAAAATCTAAAAAAATTTCTAGTGTTAGGTTCGTAGCAGCTACGAAGGCTGATAACAGTCTATCAATCAACCAGGTTATATCTTCATTTACATTTTATGTAGCGATTTTTAAAATCAATATTTTATTCTATAAGAAACCCTGAGAATCTTTGCACATATCAAATTCTTAGCTAATTTATTAATGCGTGTCTTAAGCTTCAACACTTTCGACGCTCAAATTTCATTGTCTGCTTTGAATCAGCAAGTCTATCAGATTCATCGCTCTCACTGTTTCGAACAGTTGATTTGATTTTGTTTATTTAACGACGTATCAATATTCTATACTTTATTTAATGCAAAAATTTGACTATAACCATGTCTGTATTTTCAACCTTCCTCTGCAGTTAATGCTGTGTGCAGTCTGGAAGCAGCACCCCTTCAAAACAGCTGATGTGCGGCCACTTACCTCCTATCTCAGAAACCACCAAAGTAAGACGAGAAAAACATGCTGGCTATTGCTGGTGAAGTAAGGACGAACTCATAAGCGACGTTCTCAAATGGGCTCCAACAAATGGACACACCAGTGTTGGCTGACGTGCAAAAACTTACATTCATTAGTTCTGTGTGGTCGCTGGATGTCATCGAGAGGACTTACAAAGACAGATGGTCAATAGTGATGGTTGGTGAGAAAGATTTAAAGGAATCCATGATGTCAGCGCACCTTTATAATGATAATGATGATGATTCCTCTCTAATGATAATGCTTCCTAAAGAATTATGGTTTACAATAAATATTCCTGTTTAGTGAGTGCATTCTTTTACTTGCAAATAGCTGCATGGCATCAGGTATTCCACTCAAATATAAAATATTTTCAAAAAATATCTATTTGATCCATAAGTGGAACCCTAATAAGTTGGTGACTTTAGTCGAGGGCGACCCGAAGGCTCCCCTTTCAATCGCTACTACACCGAGGTGTAGGGAAGAGCGCTACTCCTTTCCCTGTATTGCTCCACTTTACCCTTGATCTTAACCTTATAATGCTGAGTGCTTAGAAAGGCGGTATCAAGTAACTTTTTTGAGACTTTGGTATGACTCGACCTGGTATCGAACCCCGGTCTCCCGGACCATTAGTGAACAGTCTGCTCCATTGGCCTAGTAGGTAGAGTGTTCTCCAATGGCCTGGGAGACCAGGGTTCAGTTCCGGGTCGCGTCATACCAAAGATTGAAAAAATGTTACTTAATATCTCCTTGCTTAACCTTCAGCATTATAAGGTACGTATCAAGGGTAAAAGTAGAGTAATCCGGGTAAGGAGTACCACCCTCCCCTACACCTCGGTGTAGTAGCTACTGAAAAGAGAGCCTTCTGGTCGTTCTCGACTACGGTCGTCAACTTTACTTTACTTTACCAAATAAATAGGCCCCCAATTCATTACGTAACACTTGAACTAATACAAAAAATTAAAGCCATCACGGAACCCAAATACCTAGTAGTAATAAAAGTTGGCGACTTTAGTCGAGAGTGACCTGAAGGCTCCCTTTTTAATAGCTACTACACCGAGGTTCAGAGGAGGGCGCTACTACATTCCTGAATTGCTCATCTTTACCCTTGATACTTACCTTATAAATGCTGAGTGTTAAGCAAGGCAGCATCAAGTACCATTTTTTGAGTCTTTAGCATGACTCTAATATTAATCATTTGTTTGTGCATGTAAACGTGTGCACATATGTGTACTTATGTATGAGTGTGTGTGTATATATATATATATGTTTGTGTGTGTGTATATATATATATATGTTTGTGTGTATGAACATGAGTATATATATATATATAGTAAAGTAAAGTTGGCGACCTTAGTCGAGGGAGACCCGAAGGTCCCCTTTTCAATAGCTACTACACCGAGATGTAGGAGAGGGTATTCCTCCATTCCGTTGATTGCTCTACTTTACCCTTGATCCCCACTTTATAATGCAGAGTGTTAAGCAAGGCGGCATCAAGTCACATTTTTGAGTCTTTGGTATCAACCTTCTTCAGAAATGGTGAAACAAGTATTAACAGAACGACCACGGATGTTCTCATCGTTATTCTAACAACACTTATTTCACCATTTTAAAGTCGTGACGAAGGTTCATTAAAAAACCGAAAACGTTTTAACGTCGTCTCCACTTCCAATAAATTCATCACTTTTGGATTACTTTGTTTTTCAATTTTCTCTTTACAGTCGGATCTCCTTTCCATTACTTACTTTCATATATATATATATATATATATATATATATATATATATATATATATATATATATTATATATATATATATATATATATAATATATATATATATATATATATATATATAATATATATATATATAATATTGTTTGAGGAGGGAAAAATCGGTGGTTCTAGCGATTAATTTTTTATGTTGAACCTTGACCAGGATAAATATAACAAACAATTATACACGACCGTTTTATATGTGTGTTCAATATATATATATATATATTATATATATATATATATATATATATATATATATATATATATATATATATAGAGAGAGAGAGAGAGAGAGAGAGAGAGGGTGGGAGTGTTCCTGTGTCTTAGTGGCTAACGAGCTGGACTGCTACATTATTGTAAGTGAGTTCGAACTCCTATACCGTTATAATGCTCACTTTCGGACGAATACCCTTGGGAAAGGTATGAACTTTCTTATCGCACGGTTATTGGTTAGATAGTGCCTCTATTATTTTTCTCTATGTATATATACATATATATGTATATATAGTTAACGACGAAGTTCTATCCCGTTATTTAAATATATACGTATAAACGATTAGAACAATATGTACATATACGGTTAAGTCGTTGCAAACCGATATATATTAAGAGAGTTGCAACATTACAGAATGTGATTAAGCTAAATGAAAGATACCAGCCGGTTATTTTAATTGTTTTCTGTTCTTATCTCTGAATAATCTTCAAAATCAATTATTTCCGTAAGCTAAAAATGGCCAGTCTTCTTATATTTTTCTTTATATGTATTTATATGAGTACGTGAGTGTGTTCAACTATCAATCTATCTCTCTCTCTCTCTCATGATATATATATATATATATATATATATATATGTATGTTGTTTGAGGCGGGAAAAATCGGTGGTTCTAGTGAGTAATTTTTATGTCGAATCTTGACCAGGGATAAATATAACAAACAATTATACACGACCGTTTTATATGTGTGTTCAATATATATATATATATATATATATATATATATATATATATATATATACACTACAAAAAACAATTATACACAACCGTTTTACATGTGTGTTCAATATATACATATATATGTTTTATATGTGCGTTTATATATATATATGTTTATTATATTTCTCCTGGTCAAAATTCGACATAATAATTAGTCACTAGAACCACCAATTTTTCCCGTCTTAAACAAAAGATTTGTTTTTTAATTTGATGAGGCAATTTGTATCATTTTGTTTCAAAATCACTAATCAAAAAATAAAATCCGGTTATAAGAATCCCCCCCAAGCCCCCCCCCCAAGCAAAAAAAAAACCCGACTAGGTAGTGAGACTAAGTATACATTGGCTACATCTCCTGCAGATGGGTGTTCTGGGTATGACACTCAACTGCTTATGGTGAGACTGGAGATCTGTAGAGACTGCTATATATAACCATTACTCCCATGTCAACTCTGATTCGGAGTAGTAGTGCCTGTTAGCATTCTATCTATTGGTTAAATGCATTTGTTTAAAAATCATTCGAATTCAATAGGACTATGTGCAAAAAAAAGATATCTTAAGAAACAAATACACAAAAAATGTTAATATGAACGTACAATAAATGCGATCCCCTAACCTCTTGGCACAAATTAACCCTAGGTGGGTTGCCATACCGTTAAAATCAATCAATTAATCAATAAAAGAATAAGACGAAAAATGACTAACCGTGTTGCAATTCTTTAAAAAAAAATTCTAATTAAAAAATATCCGAGTCTGAGTAGACATGGGAGTAATGGCTATTTGCAGAAGTACTCAACACTCTACAGATCTCCATTCTTACCATAAGAAGAAGTTTAGTGTCATACCCAGAACACCTCTTCTTTTCTTATTGACTAATTTTTACAACTTTTATAATTATACTCAGTTTAGTTAATGTTTTTATCGACCATGATTCTACTGACAACCGGCAACGTTAGCCTTATTGCAAATCGAGCAAGCCTCATAAAGATGTAACTAAATAAAAAAGGTAATTTGATTGTATCTTCGTTAAAAAAAAAAAGAAAGAAAGTGAGCTATCTTCAATTTCTTCTTTTATTTTTATTTGTTATCGTAAAATCATAGTTCACTTATTTTGGTTCGTTTTATGTGTTGTGACCAATTCGTTATAGAAATAAAACTTGGTTGCTATTCATCTCAGAAATTTTCTCGTGTTTAATTTCATGCTATTATTATTGTACGATAACTGCTCGAAAATGAATTATGTCTCGTATTCCCCGTTTTATTGCTAAACTCTTGTAGCGCGAGGACAAATGGCTGTGTGACTTGTAGCCGGAAGAGCGTTGATGGAAAACCGCTTCGGACTGCTATGTTAAATTTTTTTTAGAGTGGTGTGTGTGACACACAAAGCATAGTTCGGCTATTTGTCGGT
The DNA here is from genome assembly GCA_963585895.1 of Sepioteuthis lessoniana. Taxonomy (NCBI): domain Eukaryota; kingdom Metazoa; phylum Mollusca; class Cephalopoda; order Myopsida; family Loliginidae; genus Sepioteuthis; species Sepioteuthis lessoniana. Next base: position 49,784,896 of record OY757937.1, on the reverse strand, counting down.
CTTCTCTGCGAAGGTTGGCAGAATTCTCGTTCCTCTTTTGGTTTCCCGGGACGCAATAAGGTTCTGGACTTCTTTTTCGAGGCAAGATCTTTTTCTTGTCTAGTTAAAACTAACCGATACCAACACAAGGAATTTTATTTTTATTTTCATTTGTTGTCTGTCAATAATTAATAAAAAATGACTGATATTTAAAGTCAGCGAAGAGAGAGAGAGAGGGGGGGGGTGACAATAAGATATTCATCGTGGCTCGCTTCTAATACAAATAAAATATGAGATTTAAAGTGAGCGAGCGAGCGAATGAGAGAGAGAGAGAGAGAGAGAGGATGACAATTAGATATTCCTTGAGGCTCGTTTTTGACACAAAGAAAATATGACTGATTTTTAAAGAGAGAGAGAGAGTGAGAGAGAGAGAGGGGGGATGAGAATTAGATCTCCCTCATGGCTCGCTTCTGATACAAACAAGACCCTTCAACTTAGGAAATCAAAACTTTCTGACTATCCAAGTCGATGGTCGGATACAGTTTTTCGCTCAAATACATATTATGCTGGTCACCTAACCACTCTGACGGTCGAATCCTCTCTCACCTCATATACGAGTGATATTCCCCAAACTAATTAAAAACCTTCGCCTTAATTTCAGACCGTCAACCATGAACTTCAATGAATGACCGCTACACTGTCTGGAATTTTCTATTTGTTTTTTGTGTGTTTGGGTTCAACCAGTAGTTTAAACCAATCAACCCCTTACATAATGTAGTATTTCGTATAAATTCCATAAATATTCTATCAGTTCATTTAATGCATAGAAAAATTAATCACATACAGGTGTGACACTATCAGTTGGATATATGCACATACATGTATACACACGTGTGTGTGCACCCATTCATGTATGCGTATGTATGTATATATATATATACGCCCACACACATGTGTGTGCACACACACACACACTTACACACATACACACACACATATACACACATTATATGTGGCAAGATGAGTTAGATTCGGCCTGGGTATCAAATTTCAAATGTTAGGAAAACCCATTAACTAGATTAAGGAAATCTAGATAAGAAAATGTTTATACATATGGCCACGGACGTGGGTAAGTGTTAAGTACTTGTCGGGTACTGGTCAAAAATTTAAAAGGGTCTGAATTAAATGTCCCTGTATCGGAGACGGCCAGTCTAGGAAATATTTTTATGTCCATTTTTTAAGAGAGAAATGCCCCCCCCCAAGTTATGGGTTTATTCGTGGGTGTCCCTTGGCCGGAAATAATAATGAAACATTCTGTATATATACAGGTGCGTTTTGGGTCCTAGCAGTTAGACTTAGTTTGGGTTCGAGGAAGGTTGATTAGGCCGGAGCAAAGAAACAACGAACAGCGACATTACCAGCCGGACCCAGTTAGTTAAGATAATCTTTTGCCAGCCGAAACTCAAACTAGAACTAATTATCCACAAAGTGTTACACGCTCTTCATCCTCCCTTGACGTTTTAACCACAAAGTTGTTGTGTTTTTGTTCTTTTCCCTGAGAAACTGCCTCTCGCTCGATTCGGCCACACATAAGTTCTCGACGTGGAGTTAGTAACTTATGCAACGAGTTGCAGAGGAGGTTATTCTCACACAGGGTATCTCAATATACAGGAGATTCTTGTGACTGCTTATAACTCTACTACTAATGTGTTCTTTCTTGTTTCAGATTTGAAGATAGTATACAATAACAGCTACTAACCCTCGATCACAATGTCTTGGACAAGAAGGGAAAAATATTTTTCGTCACTACTTATTTGGAGACAAAATAATTCACAACTTCTCAAGCAAAATTTCACAGGAAGTTTAACTTTAACAATTATCCCCAGAAAAACCAAATTTATTGCTGGGTACACAAATTTGAATCTAGAGGGTAAGTAAACAACCTCAAAAAGAAGGTAGAAAATCTCAGCTCTGGCAAGAAGTTGTCAACAAATTGTCCTGAAAATGAGGATGTGATGAGAAATTCTGTCGGAATGAGTCCGGAAAAGTCCCTTCGAAGACCTTCCCAAAGACTTAGTTTTCATGATCATTGTTGGAAAGAATCTTGAAAAAGAATCTTCAGCTCTATCCATACAGAATCCAGATCAAGCATAAACTCACACTAGCTGACATGGAGTTTCTTGTCTTCATAATAAATCATTATCATATTAATGGGTTGCAACTATTTTGAGACACCCTTAATTAATCCGTAGATCTTATTAGGATTATAGAATCAGTGTGCTCTGTCTAAAATCAAGTTACTTTTTCTCCTGCCTAAAGAATTGTGTAGTATCTGTGTGCTCTTGAAAATTTTAAAACACACGCGAGAGACGTGCTTAGCGTAATGGTTATTGTCATAGGAAATGTAAACGGCAGCCCAAGTTCAAATTTGTTTGGGACGTTTTGATATATAGAAGTAAAATGGCTGAGACAAAAGGCGAGATGAAGAGGTGACGATGAGTTCACACCAAGAAAAGGAAATAGCAAGACACGTGGTCAAAGAAAAATATTACTCGCTTTATTTACAAGTAAATGATTATGGGTCATTTCATGCCAAAAGATACTGTCAGCATGACCTTCTTTACTGACCCTAGCATCCGAAATGTCTTCTTTAACACAGTGTTAGTGTTTCTCCCTACATGAACTCTCTTTTCTAACTTAGGCTCGAAATGGCAAATCTGTATTTTTTTGATTTGTAAACAATTTCTCTTTTTTCAATAAAACATGCTTCTTTTTGTACATCAAACATTATTCTCTAAATTTCCCATGGTTGGCACTTTTCAGACAGAACTTAGTTCATGCCTGGAACTCTGATTTTCCGCCATTTTGAATAGCCTCAAGACAAATACTTTTGCGAAATCAAGGTAATCTTGCAATTTCCTCTCTGGACCGGTCTCAATTACAGGAAGACGTGATGTGCTATTCTCGAGTCGATGAAGGGAATATATATTGTTTGATTAAGCAAACCTAATCCCAAATGATAGGGGTGTAAGTGTCGGTTTCACCAAGAGTGAAGTCTCTCTGCCAGAAGCTAAATTAATATCTGATCCTTTTCGAAAATCCCAAACTCCCGAGGGTAACCGTTTCTCGCACCTACCATGACAGTTCTTCTGATTGACCGTTTGTTGTCACTCACACGGTCGGGCCTCAGATTTACAGGTGGTAGGAGGTGACCATTCCATTACATTATGCGAAGCGCTAGTGGTGTAATGGTTATCGTCGTAGGAAATGGAGACGGCAACACTATGAAATTAGTACATTTAGAGGATGTTCACCTATCTTTTTTTTTATTTGGCAATAAATAATCTAATAACAAATAAGACAGAACATTTTTCTTTAATAGCTGAACATTCCATAAAATATATCTTAAACTAGATTTAATAATTCAAATTAATAAGAGTGAGAAAAAGGCTAATGACAATGATTATATATAATGAAAGGTGGTGCCTGTGGTGTAATGGTTATCGTTGTAGGAAATGGACACGACGACACGAGTTCAATTCCTGGATGAGCCTGATTGCATTTCACATAGCACTAATACCCTTAGGAAAGGTATGAATCCAATTATTCTCCCTTCTACAATGGGTAAATTGTAGAGTTGACTGGGTTCCTTAGCCTTGGTTGGGCAAAGAGTCGAAGAGAATGAAAATTCTGAATTCAAACATGTTAACTCCGCTTAAAAATTGACCTTGTGTCACATCTTGCCCGTGAAGAGGGGTTGGTAAATACATACAGTATGCGTTTTACTTTATTCTAATAACCATGGGAAAAACAAAAATCCTTCTCTTCCTTCAAATCCCACTAACGGTAAATAGTTGGGTAGACTTGAGAAGAGAATCCCTAGTGTCGAAGCCTCATCTGCCCATTCATTGCATCACTATCTTCCAGCAACAATCATTGGCGCTACTTTGCCCCCAAATCCTGGAGGTAGTTATCTATTAACCTTAGCTTGGTTGTGGTACAAGGCCAGAAATAAGGGGGTAAACAGTGAGAATCGAACTCACTAATAATGGTCGGCTAATTCGGGCCGTTGGTTAGAGTCTTCGCCAATGGTCCGGGAGACCGGGGTCCAATCCCAGGTCGAGTCATACCAAAGACTTTAAAAATGGTACTTGATACCACCTTACTTAACACTCAGCGTTATAAGGTACGGATCAAGAGTAAAGTGGAGCAATCCAGGGAATGGAGTAGCACCCTCCCCTACATCTCGGTGTAGTAGCAATTGAAAAGGGAGCATTCGGATCCTCCTCGACTACGGTCACCAACTTACTAATCTTGCTCGCTAACCATTAAATCAAAGTGGTAGATGTCGAGTTAGTGTGTTTGGATCCGTACCACACTTTGATCACATAAACCCACGTACCAACGTGCCGTTGCTTTGTCACCCTGTAGGATAATTGAGAAAATCCCAAACAACAATTTTCTTTCGAATAATTTCGTAAAAATTTCAATTTTTTTCTCTTTTAATAAGATTAAATTAAGAGTTGTGAAATTGTTATACAGCAAATCAAATTGAAAAAAAAATCTATATCTACAAAAATAAATAAAAGTAAGATAAAATAAAATAATCTCGAATGAAATTGATTGAAAAGAAAAACTTTTCTTTAAATGTAAGATTCTCTCTCTCTCTCACTCTCTCTCTCTCTCTTTCTCTCTTTATATATATATATATATATATATATATATATATATATATATATATATATCAGTCCCTTCATATTTATCCATCAATAAATCCATCTCAGCCTGTTCATATCTAGAGCTGCCCATATCTATCTATCTATCTATCTATCTATCTATCTATCTATCTATCTATCTATCTATCTTTACATTTGACCCCAAAGGGCATCTACTAGGAAAAATTAATTATTTCCTCTCAAGTTTTATTTAAAAAATGCATTTATCTTTTCTCCAAAACTTCTGATGAACTCGCATCCCCCTCTCTCTCTATATCTCTCTGTCTCTCTCAGACTCTCTCTTTCTCTCTCTCTCTCTCTCTCTCTCTATATATATATATATATATATATATATATATATATATATATATATATATAATGCATATCCGAAATTAATTGGCGTCAGGACTCAAAATCTATCAATTAAAATGTGAAAATCTTTTTTCTATTTTCTTTTTTTTTTTTTTTTTGACTTGTGAACAATAACTAAGGCATACTACTTTATAAAAATGCATGCTAATTGGACTTGGTAGAAATCGTCTGGGCATCACAAAACAACAATTGTTAGTACTGCTATGATTTTACAACGACCGTTACAACTGATGATACTCAGCTACTAAATCAACTGCTATGACTATTGCTTCGGTTAGTGTGTCAAAAGAAAGCGATTTTAGCTACCATCATATCAGAGAGTTAATTCTGTTCTGCAGACAATGTTGAAGACAAGAATCTTACTAACTGTTGAGTACTGCGATGTATTCTTGGTGAAAGTTCAGTTATGGCAACTGATTTGCATTAGGGTTGATGCACGAGTATTAGAGAAAGCGGACACACACACACACGAAGAGATGGGAGTCCCCGTATCGCCATGTTTTCGTTTGGTTTCTTTGTTTAATGGCCCATCAACCTTTGTATGTTATTTAATGACAAAGCCATCCTTCTGGAAGAACAGTAGTGGTGCTATTTAAACCCATAGCGGTGCTATTTAAACCCATAGCTGGAAGGATAAGGAGGTTCATACCTTTCCCGAGGGTATTTGTTCGAAGGTGAATGTGATTGCACGACTGGAGTTCGAACTCGCTTACTATGATTCCGCAGTTCATCGCTTTAACCATTACACCATGAGACTTGAACTCACTCGTGATGGTTTGCTTGTCTAGCTTGCTATCCATTACACCTCCAGAGGTGCTCACGAATGCTAAGTATATGGTTTCATATAAGTGAGTATGAGTATATTGTTTCAAATGTTATCTAACACACATAATCATCATCAAGTCGAACTGTAAAGCACGGATTTCCTTGGCTCTCTCTTTCCATTTGTCCCTATCATTCATCGCTCCCTGCAGGTCCTCCAAACTGCATCTTGTGTCTCTCCAGAGCTGATATAAATTAGTTCTTGCTGTTCGGTCAACACTGGCACGTCCATACGTAGGAGTTCATTGAAGAAGATCAGTTATGAGTTCGTCCTGGCTTCTTCAGCAGTGTCCCGCATGCCTTTTTGGTTTTAATTGGATGTTTTTTTAGATGGGAGGTAAGTGGCCGTACAGTTGTTTTTCGGAGGGTGTTGCTTCCAGGATTTGTTCGAAATAGATCATTGCAATTTTTTTGGTTTTAAGTGGATGTTTTATTGAGATGGGAGGTAAGTGGCCGTACAGATGTTTTTCGTAGGGTGTTGCTTCTAGGATTTGTTCGAAATAGATCTTTGAAATTTTATGTAGTTCCCATCTAATACAAATAATTTTCAAACAGCGTTGTGGTCCCAACTATTCTTATCTAAGCCAAATAAAATCCTGCGTCAGCGCAGAGCAGATGTAAACAAGTTCTTGCTGGTCGACCTACACTAGCTCGTCCACGTGTAGAGGTCCATAGATGAACGTCACTTATGCGTTCGTCCTTGTTTCTCCAGCAGGGTCCAGCAATACAAATAAGTTGCTAATAAATATCTTTGACCTACGGTTGGGATCTTAACAGGGATTATCATTCCAGTATAGAGTGGACTTGGGAGTAATGGCAACATAAAGTTTACCCTATTTTATTTAGAATTCCGAACCAGATGCCTCACCACCGTGTTCAGGTTAATTTCATACCCAGAACAACCGCGGTTATGTCATAACTCTTTGTTACTGAATATTTTGCGTTAGCCATTACGCAGTAGAAGATTGAAGTCAATAGAGTTCAATTGTTACATAAAAGGTGACGAAATATGATCTGTCTTTACACTTTAAATCACGCTTGACTAACAGGGAATTGATTCTGATTTTCTCTTTTCAACAGACCAATATTTACCGCTCATAAGGAAAAAAGGCCCGCACCATTTTCAGCATACAAATATAGTCAGGTAATTAGCAGATGACAACTGTACGTCATATTTGTTGCATCGCATTGTGTATTAACTACCCAGGTAGAATACCAACCCATTCCCGGTGAGTTCGATCCCCGTTATGCACCCCAAATCAATTGCAAAACAGATTTTTTGATAATGTTTAAATTTTAAATTTATAAACTCGCAAGTTACCGATGGTCAGTGTCTTTTTCCATGTTTTATGTCAACAAATTCCGTTATTTCTTTTTTCAGATAGGTAGTATCTGATGAAGTCTTATAGGCGAAACATGCCATAAAATAAATTCTAAACTTTATAAGAGTGTCTTCATGTTTCTAAAATAATATTTGGCAAAGTGGGCTGGGGCTGTAGAATACACCAACTGCATCTCTGCAGAAGAGTAAGCCTCTCCCAAATAGTGTCCAAGCTATCAAACAATCTGATGGTGAGGCTCAAGTAATGCAGGAGCTTTGGGGAATGTAGAGTACACCTTTATTGCCATCGCTCCCAGGTCCACTCTGGCCCGGAGTAGTAGCACTTGATAGGGTCCTATCTATGAGTTAAATGGAATTGTTGGACATTTAAACTGTGAACAGTAACATTTAAACCGAGTGCAAACAAATGACTTATGCTAAACTGAATTGATTGAAATAGACCTGTTTGATCATTTAATGGTGTTTAAAAAAATGTCTAATGCTTAATTGAATTATTAAATAGTAATACTTGAAAAGATTTAACTGTGTGCAAAGAAATGATTAATAGTAAATAAGATTATTCGTATTAGATACAAATATATTTAATATATATGTATAAAAAGGATTTGGCATTAGATAACCTACAAAGGTTGATAAGCGATAAAACCAAACCAAACCAAATCTACAACGATATTTCTATAATCAATACTCTATACCTTAAAATATTCGCTTTTCTAATTTCTACAAACTGTTTCTTTTTTTAATGACATTTTTCAAAGTTTGACACTGTAAGCTCTTCTGCATCAGGGTACGCATATTTAGGTTTGGTTTGTTTGGTTTTATGGCATATCAACCTTTGTAGGTTATTTAACGCCAAATCCATTTTTATGTAAATAATCTGTTCTATTGAAAACAGTTCAGTTTAGCATAAGTACACAGTTTAATTGTCAAAAACATTTCCATTTCAAACTATTCAAGCAGTTATATGTAATAATTCAGTTAAGTGTAAATACAGTTTTAATGTCGAAAAACAGTTCTATTTGAAATAATTCAGTTAAGCAGAAGCACGCAGTTTAAGTGTAAGTACGGTTTAATAGTCAAAAACGTTTCTATTTCAAGCTATTCAGTTTACTCAATTCATTTTAGCATAAGTATGCCGTTAGTTCTATTTAACCCATAGATAGAGCCCTATCAGGTGCTACCACTCCGGGCCAGAGTGGACCTGGGAGCGATGGCAATGAAGGCGTACTCCGCATTTCCCAAAGTTCTAGTATTGCTGGAACCTCACCATCAGATTGTTTAGTGTCATATTCAGGATACTCGTTAGGGGGGGGGGGGTCTTACCCCTCTGTAGAGGTGCAGTCAGTGTATTCTACAGCCCCAGCTGACTGGGCAACGCATATTTAGGTACAATAATACTAATGCATATATGTGAGACATGTCTATGGGAGTATATAACCATATAAGCCCTTTACGCATGTATATATGTATTTATGTAGGTATGTGCATACAATCGATTATTGGAAGAATTTCAAAACATAAAGAAAAGCTTCACACACACAGACACACACAGATACATACACACACAAATACACATACACACATACACATACACACATATTTTGGTGCAATGATAATTATGCATGCGTGTGAGATATGTCTGTATAATATGAGTATACAAACATATAAGCGTAGTATGTATGTATATATGTATATATGTATGTATACAATCGACTATTGGAAGAACTGAAAACAAAGAAAAGTTTCACATACTCACAGACACATACATAGATACATACACACATACACGCACACTTATACACGCATACACATACACACTTACACATATACCCATACACATATTTAGGTGCAATAATGCATACTCATGTCAGTAAGATATGTCCTTATGAGTATATATATATATATATAAACCTAGTGTATATGTATGTGTACAATCGACTATTGGAGGAACTTCAAAACAAAAGGCTTCACACACTCACGGATACACACATACATACACATGCACACACATACACACGCACATGCATACATATATACGCACATACATACATATACATATATTTAGGTGCAATAATACTTATGCATGTATATGAGATGTCTGTGGGAGTATATAAGCATATAAGCCCTATACGTATGTATATATGAATTTATGTGCGTGTGTACGTATACAATCGACGATTGGAAGAACTTCTAAAAATAAAGACAAGTATCACACACTTACTGACACATACGTACATACTGTTGGGGTGTCTCAACTGCAGATGGGCTCGCCCTCATGTGATATATACCGGCTAAGCTTCCTTCTGCGCAGTCTCGGCGAGGCATCACCCCCACCGAAAAAAGCCTTGTGCCACACTTGCCCGTAAGGTGGAGCGTGCAACAAATATCTCGGCGAGCCATCACCAAGAACGGTAGTATTCATAATGGTGTTAAGCTGAGTTGGGGGGGGGAGGTTTCTCCCAACTATCGTTTATGAATGTACTATTTTCTTTCAGTATATTTCTTAGCACTCATTTCCAAGTCGTGTCATCATTTGAACCTCCCCTTGACCATAACACATACATACACACATACTCATATACACATACTTATATTTAAGTATAATAATGCATACTCAAGTCAATAAGATATGTCCGTATGAGTATACATAGATATCATCATCATCATATCGTGCTGGTAGCACGGATATCCCTGACCCTCTCTCGCCACTCCTCCCTATCGTTCATCGCCCTAGGTAGGTCTTCAGGACAACATCCTGTATCCTCACATAGCTGCTGAATGTACGTTCGAGCTGGTCGTCCTGCTTTTGCGCGGCCATGTGTGGGGATCCATAAGAGTACATCTCTTATGAGTTCATCTCTGCTTCTCCAGCACAATCGACTATTGGAAGAACTTCAAAACAAAAGGCTTCACACACTCACAGACACACACATACATACACACGCACACGCATACACATACATGTACATACATATACACGCACATACATACACATACACATACTTAGGTGCAATAATGCATAGTCATGTAGGTAAGATATGTCCGTATAAGTATGTATACATATCATCATCATCATCATGTCGTGCTGGTAGCACGGATATCCCTGACCCTCTCTCGCCACTCCTCCCTATCGTTCATCGCCCTAGGTAGGTCTTCAGTACAACATCCCGTATCCTCACGTAGCTGCTGAATGTATGTTCGTGCTGGTCGTCCTGCTTTTGCACGGCCATGTGTGGGGGTCCATAAGAGTAAATCTCTTATGAGTTCGTCCCTGCTTCTCCAGCAGTGTCCTGCATGTCTGGTTCGTCTTAACTTTAATAGTTTTCGTGATAGGAGGCAGGTGGCCGTACAGTTGGTGTCTTGTGGGGTGTTGCCGCCAGGACTTGTTCAAGATTGCACGCAGCATTCTTGTCTAATTGCCGTCTAGCTTCTTCTCCAGCCGTTTTGTTACATAAATGTAATATATATGTATTTATACAATCGACTATAGGAATAACTTCTAAACAGATAAATAAAGAAAAGCCATACACACACACACACACGCACACATACATACATACATACATACATACAGACACACATTTAGGTGCAATAATGCATATGCATATTTGAGACATGTCTGAATGAGCATGTATGTTTATAAGCGTAGTATGTATGTATGTATGTATACATTGACAGACCATCCGGTATTCCGCAGCGACCTGATAGCACAGTGTGTGTTATATGCGGTAAGGTCTGCAGGTCTGCAGGTCTGCATCTGGACTGAAAAGGCATATGGTTGAGCACAAAGACGGTATTTCTGATGAAGATCCGATTAACCCTGTTAAGACTTTGACTTTTGTGTGTCATGTCTGTCATCGTCCTTGTAAATCACCTGCCAGCCTTCAGAGCCACCTGAGTACACATGAGGAGCTATTTGATGCGGAACATGAAACTTGAGACGGAAATAATCTGTGGAGATGCTGCAATTATCATGTATGTACATGCTTTTAGTTGATCTGGCGTATATATATATATATATGTACAATTCAATATCGTATCCGGTGGCAAATGCTGCTTGGTAGTGCCAGGAGTGGCAGTACCGCCTTGAGCTACCGAAACTGTGTTATCACCCCTGGTTGGCGGCTGATGAGGGCAGGGTATCGCACGTGCTTTCTCACGTACGATGAAAAAAATATGCATGTGAGAGTTAGCCTATCA
>OY757937.1:49750966-49768466 GCA_963585895.1 Sepioteuthis lessoniana | reverse complement strand
TTGGGGAACGTCAAAAGAGATTTAAAAAAAACGTTTTAAAATCCAGCATTAAGAAAGAAAATAATGACATCGTCAACTGGAAAAGGAATTGCCATGAAGAAGGAACTCAAGGAAACATCAATCAAAAAGGAAAAGCACGTTTTGAAGACAACAGAATCACAGAACCAGAAGAAAAAAGACAAAAATAAATAATTCATCGACAATAATTCTTTGAAAAATGATTGGTGGACTCTAAATATGCAACCGCCCTATCGGTGGGGCTTAGAATATGCTAACTGTATCCCGCTGAAGAGGGCTAAGACCCTCTTCCAACAAAAATGAGTGTCCTAGATGAGAAACTAAACCGCATACGATGGTGGATCTGGAGTTTTGCGGCGTGTGGAATAAACCTTCATCGCTACTACCCTCAGGTCATCTCAGACCCAAAGTAGTACTTTGTTTTTATGGCATATCAAACGTTGTAGGTTATTTAATCATCTTTATACATATATAATAGATATATAGGATTTGGTTTGGTTTGGTTTGGCTTGGTTTGGTTTTATGCGATATCAACCATTGTAGATTGCTTAATGCCAAACTCTCTTTATACATATATATATTGAATTTGGTTTGGTTGGGTTTTATGGCATATCAACCATTTTAGGTTATTTAATGCCAGATCCTCTTTATACATATATACTGAATATATATGATTTGGTTTGGTTTGGTTGAGTTTCATGGCATATCAACCATTGTATGTTATTTAATGTCAAATCCTTTTTATACATATATATATATTAGATATACATGATGTGGTTTAGTTATGTTTTTTGGCATATCAACCATTTTAGGTTATTTAATTCTCTTTATACTTATGTATTGAATATATATGATTTAGTTTGGTTTATGTATATGGAATATCAAACATTGTAGGTTATCTAAGGCTAAATCCTTTTTATATATGTATATTAAGTATACAGGACTTGGTATGGCTTGGTTTTATGGCATATCAACTATCATAGATTATTTAATGCCAAATTCTTTTTATATATACATATGAAATATACATGATTTGGTTGGGATGGCTTTTATGGCATATCAACCATTGTAGGTTATTTAATGCCAAATTCTTTTTATACAGATATATTAAATATATGATTTGGTTTTGTTTGGTTGGGTTTTATGGCATATCAACCATTGTATGTTATTTAATGCCAAATCTTCTTTATACATTTATATTAAAGTATAAGATTTGATTTGGTTCTATCTTTATCAACCATTGTAGGTTATTTAATGCCAAATCCTTTTTATTCATGTATATTAAATATATGATTTCTAAACACATTTTGGAGATAAGATTTTTAAATGAGCCTAAGCTCATTTTTTTTTTGTACATAGTCAATGGGTTTCACTTATTTATATATGATATGAATAATTCTATTCACTATTAATCATTTGTTTGTATACAGTTAAATTGTTTCAAGTATTGACTTTTAACACAAAGAATTCAATTAAACATCAGTCATTTGTTTACACGCCATTAAACGTACAAACAGTTCTATTTCAAACAATTCGGTTTAGTACGCCAACAAAATTAAATGGTTTGAAGTATTGACATTTAACACTAACAAATTAAACATCAGTCATTTGTTTTCACACAGATAAATGATCAAACAGTTCTATTTCTAACTATTCAGTTTAGCCTAAGTATACAGTTTTGTTGACACACTGTTAAATGCAAAAAAAAGTTCTATTTCGGACCATTCAGTTTAGTATAAGTACACAGTATGAATGTCAAATAGTTATATTTGACCCATAGATTAGACCCTACCTATCAGATGCTACAGTGACGTAACCGATGTATTCTACAGCCCTTGCCAACTGAGCCATGTATTTGTCGCTGCCTCCCACCAGGCACGACTTGACACAAGGTCAAAAGCCCGAAGGCCGATTAAAGTGGGGATAAAGGGGAGGGGAGGTCGGGAACGAGCCGAGACTCGAACCCTGCTTGTCTGTGCTGCTCATCGGCTCACTTAGTGCAATGTGAGCCTGATGAGGCAAGCGGTTTCACGAACCCAAATGTGGGTCCGGGCACGTATGCCAGTAAACGGCTTAAACTAGACGCTTGGTCTAGTGCCGTGCATGGGGGACAAAGGAGACAAAAATGCAGCTCGCCCACCCGAAGGTAGCCTAGTCGAAACTAGGTGCCTAATTAAAGGCCCCAAGTCTGCCATTGTTCCTTTTCCAGGGCCACGCTCCGGACCGAAGTCCAGAACAGGCTCCGGGGCGCTCAAGTGATAGTATCACTGAGAATACCATCTATTGGTCAAATAGAAATGTTTGCCATTCATTTGTATTACAATGTAAATGTAAATATACAATGGAAGCAATTCCCTAAACGCGAGGCATAAAATTATCGCTGTCAATTCTGAATGCTGTTTAAGTAAAAATACGCACTTTTAGCTCTTTCTTTTAGCTCTTTCAATAATGGTATCAAACAGATTTTTAAAAAGACAGACACCTGGAGAATTGACCAGCCAAAACGTCCTGTTCAATAAGAAAAACAAAAATGCTAAGGTACACTTTTGGCGTTGATATTTCTTTAGAATTTCAGTCACGGAGTTATATGATTTCAAGTATTCTTATCTAATACAAATAATTTGCACACTCTTACATAATTTGGGGGTGTCCTCGTGGTGTAATGGCTAAAGCGATGGACTGCGGAATCGTAGTACGCGAGTTCGTACTCCAGTCGCGCTATTACGTTCACTTTCGGGTAAATACCCTTGGGAAAGGTATGAACCTCCTTATCCTCCCAGCTATGGGTTAAATAGTACCACTACCGTTCTTCTTGGAGAATGGGTTTGGCATTAAATAACCTAAAAAGAATTGATATGCCATTAAACAAAGAAACCAAACCATCTTACATAATTTCAAGTATTCTTATCTACGTGGTGCATTCAATAAGTTTTCAGATTCTTTTGTACAGGCATTTAAAATTGTCGTAGACTTTGAAAATTCAATATGTTATTGCTATACATCTTATGAGATGACGGAGCAATTTTCATGATTTCAGGTTAAATGAACAGCTACAGCAGCAATTGGATTACACTCTACTAAAGTCTGGTTGTCACAGCTGATGAATTTCACAAATGCAATCTGGACGCGAGGACACATTAGAAGAACGATATGCAATAGAATTATGTTTTAAACATGGAAAAAATGCCACAAAAACCTATGGAATGCTTCAGACTGCTTTTCGACCATCTTGCATGAATCGAGCATCAGTTTTTGAGCGGCTTAAGAGATTCAAGGAAGGCAGGGAGTCTGTGAGGGTTGATGAGAGGTGTGGGAGGAGTAAGGAAGTCAATACAACAGAGTTGATTGGCCAAAGGGTTAGGGTTACTATGTTGAGGTTCTAAGGGAGATTCCTTGGGAAGAGGCCAGCACTCTTCAAATCGGGTCAGTATCATTTCCACCTGGACAATGCACCAGTTCACAACTCCATCCTTGTCACAGACTATTTGGCCAAGATGGGCATCAAGACAGTTCCTCATCCTCCCTAAAGTCGAGACCGTGCTCCCTGTGACTTTTGGTTATTCCCTAAGTTCAGAGGCTGTCGTTATGAGACAATTGAGGTTATGAAAGAGGCTGTGACGAAGGTCATTGACACGCTCACACAAGATGACTTCCATGGGGCATTCCAGAAGTTGTTGGAACGGTACAACAAGTGCATTGCAGCCGGGGGAGATTACTTCGAAGGGGACTAGAGTTTCATGCGTGTACTATCAATAAAAGTGCCCATACGAAAAAAGTTTGGAGACTTATTTAATGATCCTCGTAATACAAATAATTTGCACACACTTACATAATTTCAAGTATTCTTATCTAATACAAATAATTTCCACACAATTACATAATTTCAAGTTTTCTAATCAAATACAAATAATTTGCACACAAAATACAAATAATTTGCACTCAATTACATAATTTCCAGTATTCCTATTAAATACAAATAATTTGCACTCAATTGCATAATTTCAAGTATTCCGATTAAATACAAATAATTTGCCAACAATTACATAATTTCAAGTATTCTTATCTAATACAAATAATTGCTTAGCACCAAGAAATTATTTCTATTTAATGATAATCATTTGTTGGTACAGAGTTATATAATTTGACGTAATTAATAATGATAATTATTTATAATAAATACTGATAATTAACAATGATCATTATTGATGATTAATGATAATTAATAATAATAATTAATAGTCATAGTCCTTAGTTAACAATTTTAGCTGCATTATATTTTCTTTATTCAAACAATTTACAGTTATATGTTATTAAGTATACCTATTTAAAACAAATGATTTTAAAACAGATTTTTAAATTGACCATAGATGGCGCTCAAACAGCTACCAATAATCTGGATGTATTTTAATGACAGACCTAGGACACCACTTTTTGGAGGTGGTTTTACTCAATGATACTGTCAGCGTGTGGATTACCTCTTCATAGCCATTAGTTCCAGGTCAACTCAGATTCAGTGTAACAGATCTGTTTGAAAATTATTCGTATTCGATATTGTAGTATACAACCGCTGGATCTTGATAAACAACGAGAACCACGTATGGATAAAAAATAACCTTATATTTGTATTCCTCTACAGTGACGCTAGTGTGGAGCAGGAAAGCAGTCAGAGAGAGTTCGTGCACACAAAGGAGCTGTCGGGAGACATAACAACCAGCAGTAACTGACTCCAGCCAAATTGTAGACTTTATAGAGTCTTAAAACTCCCACTCGACCCACATGGCCACGACTCTTCACCAAGGCAATACTTGGTTTTCGTTGGCCATGGTTTACACCCATGCAACGCTTTTCCTTCATTGGTCACAGCTTACACCCACGCATTTTTATGCCTCGAGTATCACACCCACGCATTACTTGTTTTCCGGTAGACACTTTGTTGATTTTATCTACAGCAGGATGTATCTGTCAACTACATCCACCGGATTCATCGCCGGTCAAGGCAATATATTACAATAATACCATGTACAGAAAAAAAAATTACTATACGAAGAATAAACATACAAAGAAAGCGTTTCTCTAACCTTTTGGCATAAAATTATCCAATTTGTGACAAAAATCAATCTTTCAATTAAACAATCCTTTCCTAAATATATTGGTACACATTTCTTCCAATGCAAATATCGATATATATTGATGTTTCTTTTTAAGTATGAAGGAATGATTCTGATAGGTTTTTCACAGTTGCCTCCGATATATCGTGAATTTATATGATTAAACAAATGTCATATTGTCCGAAAGTAGACAGCGCAATATTACCATTTAGTTTCAAATTGAATTGGAGAGTATTTTAAATCAAGTACTCCAATAAAAATCTCGCTATGATGTGCTGTTTTTACCAACCAATCATTGCATTATACAAGGGATACCTGAGGACCATTTCCTTTTGATCTTCGCAAACATAAAAACAGACATAATCAACCGCGAATATAAATCTTCGATTTATTAAAGTGATTTTATTTTTTGGAGATCTTAAAATACTTTTATCGGAATATTGTAATATTTGCTTTAATAATTTTACTACTTTTTCGACGATTTCAGATTTTCTTTGGCAGTGAATTTATCATCTCTCATCGTATATATATATATATATATATATATATATATATATATATATATATATATGTTTGTGTGCGTATGTGCATATGTATATATGTATGTGTGTATGTGTGTATGAGAGGGTCTTTTAAAAAGACCATAGCCTTACCCAGGTTTTAGATTTGTCGCTAAACTCTCACCTTTGAAAAGCCTCACCAGCGTAGATATAAAGACGAATTTGAATTATTTTTCTTGTTTTATAAGAAGTGGTAGTATGTAGCTCTTCTTTCAGGATAAGGCTTGAAATTTATTGAACGACCCTCATATATATATATATATATATATATGTGTGTGTGTGTGTGTGAACATATATGTCATGTTTAAAAGAGCAATCTATTGGCACTGGTTTGATTGCGTGTAATTCACAGCTCAGAATCTCGTGACTACGAATCGTTTAGGCTGTAGAACTATAGACCTGTGTTAGATACATTTAAGTATTCTAGCTTCTAAATTGAAAGAGATTTTCTTAAGTGAGGGGTGTTGGTTATTTTGTGAGAATGGCTTCTAGCATTCTGAGTTTTTTTTTATAGAATAACCTGCTATTTTTACTAATGCTAACACCTTTCGTTTAACCATCAATAAACGCAGCTTATATGACCACAACACCTACACAAATAATAGAAAATTTTTAGTCGATAAAACGAAAATCCAGTATATCAAAAACTAGACAGAAAAGAGAGCGATCGGTGAATTCTACACATTCAAATCAGTCTCAAAGGACTGCGTGTTCAAACACGACGGCAATTGTACGCGATGAACACTCTCATTAAAAATATTCATTGATAACATGAAACATCTGCTTATATATATATATATATATATATATATATATATATATATATATATAAAGTTACCGTCGTAGGAAACGAACTCGGCGTCTCAAGTTCAAATACAAGACGTAGCTGTTTGCATTTCGCATTGAACTACTACACTTAGGAGAGGTATGCATCAAACTAATCTTCTTCCAATTATGGATAAATAGTCTGACAAACGGGGTCTTTAACCTTGGTATTGAAACTGACCAGGGAAAAGAAAAACTCTGAATTAAAAATTGACCTAATGTCGAATCTTTCTCGTGCAGGGGTGTTGGTTTATAAATAAAAGAACCACACACACACATATATATATATATATATATATATATATATATATATGTGTGTGTGTGTGTGTGTGTGTGTGTGTGTGTGTGTGTGTGTGTGTGAATGCATGTTGAGAGAGAGAGAATATGAGAGAGAAAGAGAGAGAGAGTGAAAGAGAGAGAAAGGGATGTAAAACTTAGATAGAAAGAAGAAAGAAAATGAAGATTGATAGATAGATACATAGATAGATAGAAACGAGCCACCTAAGATAGAAAGAAAAAAGAAAATAAGCATAGATAGATAGACAGACAGATAGATAGATAGATAGATAGATACCAACTTCGATAGAAAGAAAAAATTGAACATAGATAAATACATACATACATTTATATATATATATATATATATATATATATATAGATAGATAGATAGATAGATAGATATGTACCAAGTGAAAATGATTGGCACAGAGCACCGTTTGACGCTATCCTATTTTGTGGCAAATGACAGATTTATGATTTTGTGAATTCCATGCAACTGTTGACTTGGGAAAAAATTAAGGAAACGGCAGAAGCTTATTCTTATTTGAATGTGGAATCCAAGTATTACACACACATATACAGAGAGCAAGAGAGAAAAAAAAAGAGAGAGAGAGAGAGAGAGAGATCGTTTTTCTCTCTCTCGCTCTCCCTCTTTCACACACACACACACACACACACACACACACACACACATATATATATATATATATATATATATATATTTGCTATAAATGCATCACTGAATTGAGAACTGAAGGTCATTATATCATTAAGAGAATGATACACGTAACGAACATTTGCGTGAGGTTTTAATGTTCTTCGCTTCGAAATTCTGCTCAGCCACTTAAGTAACATGTTCGTCGGAATCGAAAAGCTCACCAACATGCAATAAGGCAGGTTTCGTTTAGAGACACAGACACCAGTACGGAATATACAGACCAATATATGCAGCTGTTCAAAATGCATATTGATTTCTGTCAAAGTGTGCATCAATCGATTTACTTGCAAGCTTTTCCCATCATAGATCTCGTACTAAAGACGCTCACAGAGAGAGAAAGAGAAAAAGAGAGGGAGAAAGAAAATTGTTTGTCTAGGCGCGCAAGCAGAAATTAATAAAAATGAATCTAGAGAAATTTGGTGGTTAGCTTGCTAGGTTGAAGAAAGTTTCACTTGGTGGCCCATTTTTTTTGTTCTTTTACTTGTAGAAGTTAACACCCTCTCCCACACATATATATATATATATATATATGTGTGTGTGTGTGTGTGTGTGTGTGTGTGTGTGTGTGTGGATTATTGTAAACAGACTGATATAGATTTGAACAGGGTGACATAGCTACGAACAAACTTAGAGAGGAATAGAACGATTTGGATATGAACTCACTGAGACAAATATGAGTTGACTATGATAGATTGATTGGCTAATATATACATTCGATTATTTCATCTTGATATGTGGCCTTGTAGACCAATCAGATCAGATTTATTACTAATAACTTGTTGTAGAACTTCACAGTCTCGTCACTCTACAGTAATTTACAAGTCAGATACAAACACAAGTGTCTTGATAGATTACCCGGTGCACCTATGCGGAGGGAAATATATGGGATAGAAATTAAAAGCTTGTTTATTCATTAGTTTGGATGGGTCTTATGGCATATCAACCATTATAGGTTATTTAATGCCAAATACTGTTTATATATATATATTAGATATATATGTTTAATTCATGCAATTTAGACTGCGACTCCTGGGTTTCAAGGAGTTTTTTTGTAAAACAACAATCATCAGGCAGTTAAGAAAATGAAATGAATCGAAAATCGAAAAAATACTGTCAAAGAACCGTTGGGATTTTGTAGGAATCTTTACGTGTGATTGTAAGTGTGTGAGTTGGTTCGACACACCTGATGATTGTTGTTTTGGAAAAAAAACCTCTATATAACCCAGGGGTCGCAGTCTAAATTCCATGAATTATATATATATATATATATAATATATATATATATATATATTAATTTTATATGATAGCTCTATTCTAGATATTGGGCACTCTCCATGTTATATTGCTCTTGGGTCGACACAAACCCACAAAGTGATTTTGTTGGGACAACCAACACTGTTATAATATATATATATATATATATATATATATATATATATATATTATAACAGTGTTGGTTGAGCACATTTTTTTGCACACAGTTAAATGGTTTCAAGTATTGCTATTCGAAGAAACAATTTAACATCAGTTTTTTTGCACACATTTAAATTTATATACACGATATGTAAGACATTAGTTTGTCAGTAATTTCATTATTAAATGAATTAGAACTAATTTGTTTGAACACAAACATTGCAATATTTTATACAGTTAAATGGTTTTAATTGTTGCTATCTAATACTTACAATTCTATTCAATATTAATCATTTTTTGCACACAATTAAATGGTCTCACATAATGCTCATTGGCCTAGAGGGTAGATTGTTCGCCAATTGTCTAGGAGATCTGGGTTCAATCCAAGGTCGAATCATACCAAAGACTCAAAAAATGGTACTTGATATCTCCTTGCTTAACACTCAGCAATATAAGGTACGTATCAAGGGTGAAGTGGAGCAATCGAGGGAAAGGAGTATCTACCTCCCCTACACCTCGGTGTAGTAGCTATTGAAAAGGGAGCCTTCTGGTTGGCCTCGACTAAAGAGAGACAACTTTAATTTTACTTACATATTGCTATGTATCACTAACAATTCAATTAAACGCAGTCGTTTGTCTTTCTCAGTTGAATAATCAAACAGTTATTTTTCAAACAATACAATTTAGCATAAATACAAAGAGTAAATTTGATCCATAGACAGGACCCTATCAGGTTCTACCACTCCGGGCCAGAATGGATCGGGTAGCTATGGGAATAAAGTGCTACTCCACATTCTCCAAAGCTCCAATATTATTGAAGCCTCACCATCAGATTGTTTGATTTCATATCCAAGACATTAGTTTGGTGGTGGTGGGGTCTTACTCCTCAGCAGAGATGCAGTTGGAGTATTCTATTGTCATAGCCGACTGAGCAAAGAAATTAATTAGTAGAAATAATAGATATTTCATAAAAAATAAAGTTCAACAATTGGCCTGTCAATATGTAGTATGACGTTGACAGTGAGAGAACTGCATTTTTTGGCGCGGAAGGAGAAATTGATGAAAAAGAAGTCTAGAGAAATTTGGTTGACGTGTGATCTATCTGTTTTATCTGTCTCTGTGTTCCAGTGGGTAGAGTGTTCGCCAATGGTCCCGGAGATCTGGTTTCAATGCCTGGTCGTGTCATACCGAAGACTGTTAAAATGGTACTTGATACCTCCTTGCTTAACACTCAGCAATATAAGGTATGTATCAAAGGTAAAGTGGAGCAATCCAGGGAAAGGAGTAGCGCCCTCCTCGACACCCCGGTGTTGTAGCTATTGAAAAATAAGCCTTCTTGTCGCCCTCGACTACGGTTGCCAACTTTTTTATATGGTAATTGTTCATAAGGATGATTCAAATCTTTTGCAATATTTTGCTACGTGTGCGTATATTACGTGACTGAAGCAGTTCAAGCCACAGTAGGTACTCACTGTCGTTGAGAGTATAGTTAACACATTGGACATTGCTTCTCTCTCTGAGTGACTTGAAAGCCGCACAGATAAACGTTCAATCAAGGAAATTATGCATTCCGAGTTCGGACTGGGATAAGACTATGGTAGCAACCAAAAACGTTTTTTGTGTGAAAGTTGAAGGTGCAGTTGATAAGAGAAGAGTAACTAGATAGCTCAAGAAGTTTTGCTCGGGTTGCAAGAAACGCGACGATCAGGCAAGGTAAGGTATGTTTAAAACCCGGGATTCCGAGGCCGTGCTTAAATGTTATATATTGACCCTCGACCGAGCCGTCAATCAAGAGATGCACCTGTGTAAATAAGCGGAAGAACAGCGGTAGTAGGTGGACGTTAAACAATAATATAACCAGAGCCAGACGGTTCGAGTCAGTTGGAGACAGGATGCCGAAGCGTGAGAACCAGCTTGCAGACTGAGGGCTTGCGGCCCTCAGTGACCCACGGTTGAGCAACCCAGCCAAGATGAGGAAGAACTTGGAGTCAATATAGTAGCCCGTCCTTGTCTCCAACTCATCCCTCACACACAACCAACATCACCTTTTCAAGAATAAAGTGTGAGAGATTATATTCTTATAAAGAAGTGTGTTCGTTCGTTTATTGACGTCGTTTTTATGTTTGATTATGTTCCGCATGTATTTGTATATGCATACGTGTATATTTGTATACGTGTATAGTATACAACATAAAGCCATACGGGTAAATCGGGTGATTAGCACTCGGAGAGTATCAGGCGAGTCCAGCATCTTAGTACAAAAACATCCAGTGCTGCTGAATTGTGTTTCACGTTATCAAAATATTACAACATTTTCTTTTACTCACCATAATGTTTAAATTTAGCATTAGGTTAACGACTTTCAAACAAGGAATTAAAATGAAGCTAACAGGTTTTTCGGGATTTGATGACAGTGTAATTGTTTGCCAAGCTAGTCATGCCGATCAATTACGATTGAGTTAAATTCTCACTGTGTTTCTAACCTATGTTGAGTTTTGGCATTTTTAATAATAATTTTTTTTGTTTTTGCTGAGGGCTCTCGCGTGGAGCAGACCATTATTAGCGGGTTCAATTTTCATAACCCTAACCCACCGTACTTGTGTCTTTATACTAAACTAAGTTAAGCTGTGTAAATGACTAATACCCAGGAGCAGATTGACTGATCTGAGTTCCAATGCAAAAAAAAAAGGTTATTGATTGGTGTAACCTTTTCCATCTAACTATCCACTCCTTAATGATACGTACCATATTTTTCAGTTATTTGTTTCTACAGCCCCGTGTCTAAAAATGTAGAGAAATAGATGAATTATCATGAAGTCGCATAGAAAGGATGGAGTTCCTTGACTCCCCTACATTCGTTCTATCAACCATCGCTACTTGAAAGTCCTTTAAACTACATTTAGTGTTTGCGCATTGCTGATGTAAGTTCTTACTGGTTGGATAACCCTGGCACATCAATATGGAGGGTTCTAGAGAAGAACGATACTTGTGGGTTCGTTCTTGCTTCTGCACTAGTGTCCCGTATGTCTTGTCCGTCTTACTTGGATGTTTTTTAAAATGGGAGGTAAGTGTCCGTGCATGTGTTGATTTGTTGATTGTTGCTTCCAGGATTTGTTTAAAACAGCATTTACCATTATTGTGTAGATGCGATCTAGCTTTTCCAGTAGGCGTTTTGTCAGTTTCCATGTGGTGCATCCACATAGTGAAACTGACTCATTTACTGCTTGAAAGAAATCCTGCTTTATTTTATCAAAGAGATTAGACTTCCACATAATCGATATCGTGACAATAGCAGTCTACGCCTTGGCTAGACCTATGTTGATATCGATATCAGTCGATGAGATATTGCCGCCAAGGTATGTGAACTAATCTTAGAGGCATGTCACACACACACACACACACACACACACACACACACACACATATATATATATATATATATAAGTAAATTTGGCGATCGTAGTCGAGGGCGACCCGAAGGCTCCCTTTTCATTAGCTACTACACCGAGATGTTGGAGAAGGCGTTACTCCTTTCTCTGGATTGCTCCACTTTACCCTTGATACCTACCTTATAATGCTGAGTGTTAAGCAAGGGGGCATCAAGTAACCATTTTTTGATTCTTTGGTATGACCATACCTAGGATTGAACCCCGGTCTCCCGAGCCATTGGCAGAAATCTCTACCTGCTAGAATTATTCATTTATTCATTCTTTATTTACTCATCTCTATTATTTCTCATGTTTACCCAACCCCTCCACTCGGGCAGGATATGACACAAGGTTAATTTTTTTAAGCGGAGTTTAACAGGTTTGAATTCAGAGTTTTCCTTCAGGTGCTACTACTCAGGGTCACAGTGGACCTGGGAGTGATGGCAATGAAGGGGTACACCGCGTTTCCCAAAGCTCCAGTATTACTGGAGCCTCACCATGGCTTTCTCCTCTGCAGAGATGCAGTCTGTGTATTCTATAGCCCCATCCGATTCGGCCATTAAGATCGAAGAAAAAGTATGAAGAAAGTATTGAAGACGTTTTAAAAAAAAGAGCAAAAACATATCCGAACGTAGAATTTTTATTAAGGTGACGCTAAAATTTCCTATAAGTGGTAGTTTGTTGACACAGTAAAAATTTGCAGCTGCATGGTCTTCTTTCTGGATAAGACTTAGAACTTTTTGAACGATCCTCGTATATACCGTATTTTTTAAGAATAAGACGACCGGGTGTATAATTTTTCGTTAGAAAATAAGTTTTGGACTATCATCGCTGTATAAGAATACCTACCTCCAGGGCAACCATTCATATTATAGCAGGTGCGCGTTTTGTGATATTCCGAGTGTAAACAAGCCCACGCGACTTCCTCTCCTGCTGCTGTTAATTTATATACTTCTCATGTATATTCTCATATATATATATATATATATACTTCCATATAAAAGAGAAACATTTTAAAATCACTCATATCTGTTTATGATGATATTTATATCAGCAAACCCTTTATTTTATAAGTATTATATTTGCATCTTATGAAAATTAAGAAAAATTCCACAAAAATCGAAACACCCTATCTCCTTAACTCAATTTCTTAAAATATAAAAACCAGACCATTTGTTTTTCCTGTCTGGTTGACAAATGTCATCTAATTCATGAAGCAAGACGTATCAAATTTTGACTACTTTTTCCTTTTCACCTCAATTTATGTAATTCATCTAATGACAAACATTTAAACCCAAATACAATTTTTAAAAATTTTAGAAATAAATTAATTGAAATAGATTAATTTAGGGAGAGAAAATTATCTACAATTAACAACTTACATGTGTATTAATCCTATTTACCAACCCCTCCGCTCGGGGAGGATATGACACAAGGTCAATTTTTAAGCAAAGTTTAACAGGTTTGAACTCAGAGTTTTGCTTTTCCTAGACTAGTTGCCTCACCAAGGCTGAAGAATCCAGTCTGTCCTACTATTTACCCATAGCTGGAGGGAGAATAATTGGATTCATACCTTTCCCAAGGGTATTAGTGCTATGTGAAATGCAATCAGTCTCGTCCTGGATTTGAACTCATGTCGCCGTGTCCATTTCCTACGACGATAACCATTACACCACGGGCACCTCCTACAGGTGTATTAATAACCTCTTAACAAAATTAAATTATGTTATTAAATATTATATTGTATATTGATACTATTTAAACAAAAAACTTGTTATACCAAAATTTTTATTGTTCAATATAATTGGTCACATTAATAATGTAAAAATAAAAATTACACCAGTTACTATAAAGACTATTATCTAAAATTATAAACAAATACAGCATAATATTATATATCCTCAAAGTTACTATTATATCTGACAAATTATCATGATATTGTATATATATATATATATATACACAAACATATATATACACATAAACATATATATATATATATACATACATACATAGATACACACACACATATATATATACATACATACACACACACACACACAAACACATATATATATATATATAATGACTGTGTGACATAGCATATCTCAATTTATGTAGGGATCAATTTACTCATCGAGCTTCACTATACTGGTGAGTAATATAATAAGTGGTATATAATATTGTATCTACCGCCAACAACGAGACAGTTAAAGATTGCTCTTTAAAAAGATCAATTTTTTTATTGTGTAATCATATCACATGTTATATAAGACAAGAGTATTCATATAACGTTACACTTTTATTATTTTATTGAAATAATGTGAATTACAGTCAGAGATTTCAGTAGAAAATATTTGCGCTGTTATCAAAGCAGGGATTATCCTGTATTCAATCATTAACCATACTTACAACATCCCGTACACCATAGGATCTAAGGTTAATATTTCATACTGGAAGGATAAGATGGTTGGTTGGTTGGGTTTTATGGCATATCTACTCTTGTAGGTCATTTAATACCAAATCCTCTTTATGTACACACACACACATATACATACACGGGGGGTGTCCTCGTGGTGTAATGGTTAAAGTGATGGACTGCGGAATCGTAGTAAGCAAGTTCGTATTCCAGTCGCGCTATTATGTTCACTTTAAGGCAAATACCCTTGTGAAAGGTATGAACCCCCTTATCCTCCCAACTATGGGTTAAATAGTACCACTACTGTTCTTCTAGGAGAATGGCTTTGGCATTAAATAACCTCCAAAGGTTGATATGCCATTAAACAAAGAAACCAAACACACATACATATATATATATATATACATAATATTTCTATTTTAGGTTATTCCTAACATTAACTCTGGCAGAGTGAAAAAAACAAATAATCCAAATTGTAGATAAACAAATGCACAAATTGATATTTTGGGGACAAATTCCATAAAAAAAGAGAAGACTAAAAACATGCGCATTATCTGAAAAGAATCAAAGATTATCGTAATGTCTAGCTAAAAGAAAAAAAAACTCTGACAGAGGATTAAGTAAACGAAGAAAGTGCTCAATACAAGATATGCAAAATATCAATATAAGTGCCTAATAGATCAGAAGAAATCTACCTAGGTTTCACCTTCCCGGATCATCAGGATGAAGCTGACCAAAGAAGGTAAGGCAAATTACATTATATTGAATAAAAATCCACACAGCCAAATTAAAATTTGCATAAAAATCGCTGAAGTAAAGAAAAATTAAAAAAAAAAAAAAAACCTACCAAACAAACAATTCTTTTATATTCATATATATATATATATATATATATATATATATGTGTGTGTGTGTGTGTGTGTGTGTGTATGTGTGTGTGTGTGTGTGTATAGGAAGAAATAGAAAGACCTACAAGCTTCTAATTGAATCAAAATTTATCTAACATTTTTGCATTAAAAAAAATGATGAAGTCGATATAAACAAACCATCAAATTTGTTTTCATTCCGTTTTACCTTTTCTACGCGCGCACACACACACGCGCACACACACACACACACACATACACACACACACACACATATATATATATATATATATATACAGTGACACGCATAAGTATTGGATACATGTTACTTTCTGTTATAACTCTAGTTTATGTGCGCCATTTTGCCTGATATTTGGTAAGTAATATCTCGTAAAGTTGTTTTAGCTGTATGTGAAAGGAAAATTCACACACACACACACACACACACACACACACACACACATATATATATATATATATATATATATGTGTGTGTGTGTGTGTGTGTGTGTGTGTGTGTGTGTGTGTATATATCAGGTTGAGTTATAGATAATTTCTGTTTCAATAAAATATCATTAATTCGTAAATTATTTGAAGAGGAATTATTTTAATTATATTTCCGCCAATATTTTGAATCACATCTTGCCATTGATCAGGTAGCTTGTTGATTCCTCTCTAGGAAAATTCACCTGATTTTGAGATCTAAAAAATTTCCAAAAACTTTCTCACCTGATCTTCTTGAAAAAAGATTTTTCTCGTTCAGTGCACTTTGTTGAGAATGAAAAAGATGGAAGTCACTTGGTGCAAGATCTGGTGAATATGGTGGATGCTTTTGAATAGATCAGCAAAAATCCAATATTTCTCCTTCGAGATTCTTGCTGAATGTGGCCGTGCGTAATCATGGAAAAGCAAATGGTTTCTCCTATTGACGAGTGCAAAGCGTTTTCTGGGAAGATTTTCGTTCACAGGTTGCAGCGGTTAAGAGGATAAGTCTGCATTGAGTGTCTGATTGCAGACTAAAAACTCAAAATGAATATACAGACAGGACACATGGCGTAACGGTTATGGGCGTTGGATCCCTAAGCTTCTAACGAGACAATCATCTGGAGGTTGCAGGTTTAATCCTGAATGTAAGTGAGTAACAATACAGGAATACATAACACTTGTACCCGGTTATGGCTAACGGAATCAGAGCAGGTGACCCCCGTGGATTCAATAAAAGACGTAGTTCGAAGTTCCGTGAAGGTTCCCAGTTCGAAAAACACCTGAAGAAGGCCGGAGGACATATCGGCCGAAACGTTATGTAAATAGCAATAAAGATGAAGAAAATAGTCCGAAAACATTTACTGATAAAAATCATCAAGTTCGTCTTAGAAATTTAGACAACTGAATATACAGCGTTGATCTACCATACACACAGCAAAACTTTTCTTTCATGAAACTCTGACTTTGTGGTAAGATGCGAAGATTCATCTTTGTCAATCCATTGCCTCTTGCGTTGAACATTTTTATAGAAGACCTCTTTTTGTCGCTTGTAAAGATATTCGTGTGAAATGAGACAATTCACTGACTTAAACGAAGAATCATCACCATCGATATGTGATTTTCCTTATTTTTTTTATTATAAGTATGAGAAAGCCTAACGTTCCACGTTGTTCACTTTTCCTATCTTTCTCAAATGGCGGCAGATTGTGGATCGGTATGTGCTTAGGTCAAGTGCTAATTCGCGAGTACTTTTGCGCTGATTGCTACGGCCACCTGCCTCCCATCACGAAAACTATACAAGTTAGACGAACCAGACACGCAGGACACTGCTGGAGAAGCAAGGACGAACTAATAAGTGATGTACTCCTATGGACCCCCACA
>OY757937.1:49688466-49743466 GCA_963585895.1 Sepioteuthis lessoniana | reverse complement strand
TCTCATTTAAAATATTCATTGACAAAAAATACAACCTTGATATATACATATATATATATATATATATATATATATATATATATATATATTGTTGAACATAATAGATATTTTCTGTCTACATATTTTCTTGTTGATCCGTTCGTATTGCCGTATTGCTTTTATCGTGTTCGGCGAATGCGATAAAATCATTACTGCAATACGAACAGATCAGCAAGAAAATATGTAGGCAGAAAATGTCTACAATGTTCAACGAAATTTGTATTAATGAAAAAATGCTGCCAATATATATATATATATATATATATATATATATATATATATATATATAAAGGAAAAGTTATATTGTATATTTAATATTTAAATCCCTTTTCTTTTTTAGTCAATGGCCTTTCTATATCCCAAAATACATTAAATACAGTCTTGAATTGTTTCTATACATAAAATCTAAGATCATTTGAACACGAATTGATCAGGTTATTAGATCACAAAGTGTTATCCATCTTTCAGAACACCCTGTACATCATTATGATACAAATTCTTTTGAAACACCCTGGAATTTTTTAAACACATCTAAAAGAAAAAAGTGACATATTTATCTCCGTTGTTAGAGCATGCGGACTTTAGTGGAACACTTCTGTTAGATAACGCTTTCATTAAGTCTTAGAAAAAAGACAGACAGATTACCAGAATCTGATGTTTATTTCAAAATACAAGTCTCTCTCTGTGTCATGATAACCTTAGAAAGTGGCGAGACATGCGCAGTATCGACACTGCGCATGCTCGCAATTGTGACTATGACCAAAGGTCACCGAATTCCCTGCGTTATCTCATTACTGTGTGAAAACAGCTATTGTAAATGTCTAACAACGGTTATCAGTTGAAAGATCCAACAAGGACGAACTCATTAGCGATGTTCTCTTTTGGATTCTTACACATGGATACTCCAGTGTTGACCGACGAGTAAGTACTTACGTTAGCTCTGTTCGGACGAGAGATGTATCCGAGAAGATATACCAGGAGCGATGGATTATATGGATGGAGAGAAAGAGAGAGAGAGAGAGAGAGACATGGAATTCCGTGCTGTAAGCAAGACTTGATGGTGATGAAGATGATGATGATGAGTTGGCTACTGTCTCGAGCCAAACATTCTGACCAATGAGTGATCTTATAATTTGTTAAATTGTCGACAATGAACGATGTAACATTGTAGTTCCATGAAAAAACATCCCTGAAAAGGTTGAGGAGACAAAAGAAGAAACCAACGCGTTTTTACATTTTGGTTTCCTTGTTCATTAATATCTAAATCCTTCTGGCCGGTCATTTCTGTGAGTTTCTAAATTATCTTTCATAGGGAGGGAGAAACTCAGCAACTTGTAAAGGAAAATATGGAAGTCCTTAAAACGATATTCTAAAACATTAATTCCCCCACCACCACCAAAAAAAGGCAAACAAAGAAAAAAATCGCTCTGTAGTATTGCAGAAATCTAACCACAAAAAACTCAAATTACAAATGGGTTCCCCCGTGGTGCAATGGTTAACATGCTGGACTGCGGAATAATTATAAGCGATTTCGAATTCTTTAAATACTATTACGTTCACTTTTGGGTTAATACCCTTGGGAAAGGCATGAACCCCTTTATCTCTCCCTAGCTCAGGATCAATTAGGACCCAAACTATTCTTCTACTATTCTTTCAGTACGAGGAAATTGTTGTATTGTGGCTCGTACCACGTGACTTCCGGTATCGTGGAAGTATAAAAGACGCCGTGTCTCTTAAGCTGGAGACAGAAGTAGAAGAGAGATAGCTCTAAAGGACGTCGGTCAGTAGAAGACTAACTTCGGTCATAACACCTACAACGAGAGACTTATAATACTAGTCAGGCTATACCACTTGAGTTAATAAACAATTAATTTTGTTTCACTGTGTCTCGTTTCCTTACCACGATACAACAGTTGGCGACGAGGATTAGATCAACTGTTGTATCATGGTAAGGAAACGATACACAGTGAAACAGAGTTAATTTTTTATAAACTCAAGTGGTACAGTCCGACTAATATCATAAGTCTCTCGTGGTGGGAGTTAAGGCCGAAGTTGATCTTCTACTGACCGACATCCATCAGAGCTATCACTCTGCTTTTTCTTCTGTCTCTGTCTCTGGTTTAAGAGACACAGCGTCTTTTATACTTCCCCGATACTGAAAATCAAGTGGTACGAGCCACTATACAACAGAAATATAAGAAATAGAATCAGACGAGCAGTTCTTCGGGAACACTAATAAAAACTCTGTAAGCAAACTAGTTACTGTCGCTAACTTCATCTAGTCTGTATGTAACATAGGTAAAAAATATGACCAAGATATTCACATGTATAAAACGTTCACAATGCTCATACGCATATAGGAATCCGAAAAACACTAAATTGGTTCAGGTGCGAAACTTTTTATTACCTTTTTGAGTTTAAGGTTTTTCGACATGAGGAGAGAGAGACACAATTTCTTCAACAAACGCGCGCACATTTCGTAGATTCCAACTTGTCTCGCCTCGGCGAGCTCCGAAAATCGACTTGCTTGTTCGGAGTTTAAATCTCAACTTCAACTCACCCGATCCACGCGCAGCGCCCGTAGCGCACAAAGTCGTCTGGCCTGGCCCAGGTCTGAATCTCAACTAACTGCTTTTTTCAAATCCCCCAAATCCTCAGAGCTTCCGGGCATGACGTCATTTTCTATCTGGGGTTTTTATTGTGACATCTCTGATTGTCACATCCGCCCCGCGCGCACGTGAACACCTGCGCTTAATGTGTGCACCTAACTAACCCATGCACTAAGCGAAAGCCTAACTAAACCGAAAGGCCAGATATATCAAACGAAATCCCTCCGTAATTATATTACATGTATCTTTTATGTTTTTCGTTGAACGAGTCCAACTTTCTTGAAGTAGAAATATCCCACCTCCCTTATAATACTAAGCAGTTTCGCTTATTGTCGTAGCTTCTTTATTTGAACTTGTATCCTTATTTCCCATTTAGGCTTTGCATTTCTATTTGGATTCCTTAGGTAGATATTTATTTCATCACTGACTAGTTTTGCTCTTGCATATATTAACTCGTCCACGGCGGTTATTTTGTCCGTTGGTGTAAGCTTTAGTTACTTCTTTACTTTTTCAGTCTCTAACTTGACTTTTTCCTCGTGGTGTAATGGTTAAAACGATGGACTGCGGAATCGTAGTAAGTGAGTTCGTACTCCAGTGGCGCTATTACGTTCACTTTCGGGCAAATACCCTTGGGAAAGGTATGAACACCCTTATCCGCCCTGCTATGGAATAAATAGTTCCACTACTGTTCTTCTAGGAGAATAACTTTGGCATTAAATATCCTACAAAGGTTGATATGCCATTAAACAAAGAAACGAAACTTTGGCTTTTTTCAGTCATGATAAGGATGGTATTGTCGTCTTCTTTTTCACTCATGATTTTTTTTTAATTAATCCCCCATCCTTCATGTATTCTTGTGTTAATATTGATGTTGTGGTGCTGGGCACTGTGATGGTTTGTTTTTCAATATTTTGTATTTCAGTTCGTTTAGGGAGCTCTCTTTGAGTGTGTCTTCGCTATTTACCTGTCTACATATCGTCTAGTCAGCTGGGGCTATAGAATACACCAACTGCTTCTTTGAAGAGGGATAAGACCCTTCCCAGTACGCAATATGTTTTCTGAAAGGTAGTATATTTTCTCAGGTCCCTAGGGTTTTTCTGTGTATTCTAGTAGATCCTAACATTGCTGAGGTCCGGATGGTCTCAATTCTTCCTTTGATCTCAAGTTCCCCAGTTTCTTCAGATCTCCAGAACTCTTCAAAGTGTTCTAGCTGATCTTGACAGTGCTGTGGTCTTGATAGTCTCAATTCTTCAGATCTCCAATTTCTCCTGTCTCTTCAGGTCTCCAGGACTCTTCTGAGTATTCTAGCAGGCCTTAACAGTGCTGTGGTCTTGGTCTCAATTCTTCCTCTGATCTCCAATTTCCCGGTCTCTTCAGGTCTCCAGGACTCTTCTAAATATTCTAGCTGGCCTTAACTGTGCTGACGTCTGGATGGTCTCAATTCTTCCTCTGATCTTAGGTTCTCCCAGTCTCTTTCCAAGCCTTTCGGGACCGTTTCAAGTGCCCCATCTATAATTGCTATCCACATTACCTTCAATATCAAGAACGTCTTATAGAAGCTTTCTGCTCCCACCCAGTTTTCCAACTCAACAAAAAAAAACCTTCAAGCATAGGCGAGTTGACTCAACCCAGACGCTGATTTGAACCTCTGCCAGTTCGTGTTAATATCTACAACAGCATCCTCCCAACTGCACTCAGAGCCCCAAATTCCATATAAGCGAACCCGACCATGAATCTCCTGAGAAGGTCGGTAAGATGGTTGCGTTCTAGGTGAGAAAAAAAAAGGAAACCGACTTTGTTTTTTGATTGAACTGCTTTCGGAAGGTTCCAGCCATTTGTATACTTTTTCGACCAGTACATCTTTTTACCTTTTGTTCCCTTTCCTTTCAAATCAAATTGATCGGCAAGGAAAGTAAACATCACAAGGGAAATAGCCTGCAAATGTGGAAGTTGAATTGCTTCTTTTTTTTTTCGTGGTTTTCTATTTCTAACAAATTAGCCCTTGGCTTTCTGTCGATTATACGATGACGCCATGTAGCAATAACACCTTAGATTATTGATTCCAAATTGCCTTGGACAACATGAAACGCATCAATGACCTAAGTAAAAAATGATTGATTGATTGGTTTTAACCTGCCTTGAGTGATTTTATACCTTGGGATTGTGTGAATTGTACATTTATATTTACATTTTTATGCCTTTTGTCAAGAGATTTTTACACACGGTTAGAAGATATCAAATATTCAGAGCCCAGTCTGCTGGAGCTGTAGAATATGCTGACTGCATCTCTGCAAAGAGGTAAGACACCCTCACCAGCGAGTGTCCTGAGTATGACGGTGATGCTCTAATCCTAGAGTTCAAGAGAATGTAGAGTATTCCTTCATTGCCATCCTTTCAAATTTACCACCTGGCGAGTTTAAATCGGGTAATAAATATCTCAATTCAAATCCGAAGAGAAAAAGAAAAAAAATTGATTATTGGTAAAATGTTTATATCACGTGACAGATTTAAACAAGCGTTTTAAAATATACATTTAGAATTACAGGTTTGGTTTGTTTTCTGGCATATCAACCTTTGTAGGTTATTTAATGCCAAAGCCATTCTTCTAGAAGAACAATAGTAGTACTATTTAACCCATAGTTGGGAGGATAAGGGGGTTCATACCTTTCCCAAGGGTATTTGCCCGAAAGTGAACGTAATAGCGTGACTGAAGTACGAACTCACTTATTACGATTCCACATGGCTTTAACCATTACACCACGAGGACACCCACCTCGAATTACAATTTTATGTTACGGGATAAGTAGTTAAATATTTAAACGGGAAAATAATTTCTTACATATTTATTCCGCGTTGCAGCCTACTTGATTGATTGATTGAATGTTAATTATTTTAACGGAGTGTCAATGCGTCTGGGGTATTTTATCCCTAGAGGTTATGGAATTGCGTACATTGCACAGCAGATTTACGTTTTTGTTAAGTTTCTTAATTTTTTTTGGGGGGGGGCACAATATCGGGTGTTCCTACAGAACACAAATAATTTGCAAGCACATTGACCCATAAATTGGATCCTAACAGAGTGGAACTGGGGGTAATGGCTATAAAATTGTGTTCTATACCCGCAAGAACACCAGAAATGAAGCCTCACCATCAGATGTAGTTACTATTTACCAACCCCTCCGCTCGGGCAGGATATGACACAAAGTCAATTTTTAAGCGGAGTTTAACAGGTTTTGAATTCAGAGTTTTCCTTCTCCTAGACTAGTTGCCTCACCAAGGCTGAAGAACCTAGTCCGTCCTACTATTTACCCATAGCTGGAGGGAGAATAAGGGGGTTCATACCTTTCCCAAGGGTATTTGCCCGAAAGTGAACGTAATAGCGCGACTGGAGTACGAACTCGCGTACTACGATTCCGCAGTTCATCGCTTTAACCATTACACCACGAGGACACCATCAGATGTAGTTAAGTGTCATACCCAGAAGGCTTTGGGAGTTTTTGTCTACCTATTTTATGAGACTCTTCTCTGAGTTCAGTGTACGGTATCTGTTTTGGTTGTCAGCTATCTTCAAGTCTGTTCAAGTGGCCCGTTTATCTTAAGTTACGTTGAGTGAAAATATCGTACATGTTAAGGAATCTAGATTTCTGCAGTGTTTATTTATTTCGAACATGCTGCTACCACTTGACACTTAGTATTTTGCGTAAGTAACGCATCATATAGACGTGAAGTCTTTGGGCATTTTCTTAGTATACCATTTGAGTTCCTTCACTGTATAAGGCGGTTGAGAAAAATATAGCGCGGTACACAGCACATTAAGTCTTTACGGAGAGGTCTTTGTTGAGTCAGACTCACTTCATCACTTTGTTGAGTCAGACTCACTTCATCACGTTGTTGAGTCAGACTCACTTCAGACTCACTAAAAGCCCTGAAAGCATTTGACGTTCATCTATCTATTTTGTTGTTGGTGACTGAGGAGCCTAAATATTTGAATTCGTTTATTTGGGTTAGTACGTGGCCCGCTATCTGAATGGCTAAGCCAATTTCTTGAGATCTGGGAGTAGTATTGGTGCACAATCTCCGTCTTCTTGAGATTAATTTTCACCCCAAATACCTCTGCATATTTCGGTAAACAGGTGATTATTTCTTGTGCATCTGGAGGTTGTGTGCTACTGTGACAGTATCGTCAACAGACATGAGCTCGCGTACCCGAATATTTCTGGACTTGCTTTAAGACTTAAATTGACTGGCATTGAACAGGTTCGCCCCTCTTCTACTCTGTATGCAGTCTTATCATATCTAAATTCATGAAGCTGCGTTATTTGAAAACTTTGTGAGTTATATATTCAATGCTAAATTTCAAAATGCTTTATCTGTAAGTATAGAACACTTTTTAAAATTTTTACCCATTCTAGAACATGTATGGAAAAACTAGAACTAAATCCGACTATACGAGAATGTGCAAATATGAAAAAAACGAAGAGGATTTTATTTTTTATGGACATTAAACGTTTTAGTTTTTAAACGTGAAAACATTCATTGTTTGGTTGGGTTGGTTTTTATGACATATCAATCATTAATGTTAAATCCTCTTTATGCATATAAATCAAATATATATAATTTGTAAACATATTCGGTCGATAATATTTTTGAACGATCCTGAGCTTATTTTTTGCACACAGTTAAAAGGTTTTAAGTATTTCTATTTACTATTAATCATTTGTCTGCACGTAATTTAATCCTGAAACATCAGTCATTTGTTTACTCTCAGTTAGTCAATGGGTCAAACATTTCTATTTGACCCATTGATAGAACTCAATCAATTGCTACCACTCCGGGCCAGAGTGGACTTGGGAGCAATATCAATGAAGAGTAATACACATTCCCCTCAAAGATCCAGGACTGGAACCTAGGACAGTGGTTAACGGGGTCTCACTGCACTGAAAAGATGCAGTCGGTGTATTCTGCTGCCCCAGCCGACTGGACCACAGGATACACGTTGGGGATATATATATATATTCTCTTTGGGCCTACTACGAAAAATCTTATATATATATATATATATATACATATATATACACTGGAAAAGTAACATAATTGATCCTCACAGATTATCCTGATGCTTTTCCAAAGCCAATGAATATTTAGAAGGTTCTCTTTTCGTGAATAATAAATGTTTGCTGATTTCAACTCAAGCATCGGTTTTCACTACATCACCGAATATAGACAGTGTTCAAACCTGTTCAGTATTTAAGATGAATGGTGTCTACTGTGAAACGGTCAGCAATGTTAACAACCTTAGACCTATATGTGCCGGACAGAAGAAAGTCTAGTAAACAATGATAATAACAATAACACTGCAATATAATTACTTCAAGCTTCAGGTGAGATTCGTAAAACACCATATCTGTGGACCATGTGAAACTCAGAGTAGTGAGTTAACGAACTTTTTCAATTTTTATTTTTGATATTACCCTATTTTCTCTCTCTCTCTCTCATCTCTCTCTCTCTCTCTCTCTCTCTCACACTCTCCCTCCTCTCTCTTTCTCTCTCTCTCTCTCTATATATATATATATATATATATCTTTATTATGTGAGGATACGGGATGTTGTCCTGAATACCTGCCTAGGGTGGATGAACGATAGGGAGGAGTGGCGAGAGAGGGTCAGGGATATCCGTGCTACCAGCACGACATGATGATGATGATGATGATGATAGATATATCTTTTTAGATATACACACACACACACACATATATATATATATATATATATGCAACCCATCTTTGGGGTTGAGCACTGAAGTGGGGAGTTGCCGGCTACCACATTCACGTAAATGAAAAGTTTTTCTCATAAGCTGAACACCCCGGTTGCCGATAAGCGCATATGTAAATAAATATTACCGTAAAATTCCTTCACTTACATTGAGAGGGATGGTAGCTTTGGGTTTCGATCCCAGTTTAAAGCATCTGATGTGTCTAGGCAAATTGAAGAGTTGCGAAACAGTTTGTCAGACAATATATATATATATATATATATATATATATATATATATATATCTGTGTTGGTTGTGACTATATTACTTCGTGGGTTCGTGGCAGATTAAATGCGGTATTATTTGGAGAGTGCTCAAATTCTGTGATAAAGATATTATATAGTAATAAGTAAATATATCAAAGTTTTTATAAATATTTAATAGCATGGAAATTTGTCTGTGACCACTGGTTTCATGCCGTCTTATTAAAGACAATCATCAGGCTGGGAAAAAAAGATATTGGAGAAATCGAAAAAATCGAAAAATATAGTCAAAACAACGTTAGGCTTGTGTACAACTCTTTATGGGTGCGCGCGCGTGTGTGTGTGTGTGTGTGTGTGTGTGTGTGTGTGTGTTATATTTGCGTACTACTGCATAGTTTGGAACGAGCAGCCGCAGGCATAGGCCTCTATGTTAATGAACACAAAACGGAATATATGTGCTATAATCAAACGGGGTACATCTCCACTCTAGAAGGAACCCCTCTTAAACTAGTAGACAAATTCACTTACCTAGGAAGCAGCGTCGCATCAACCGAAAAGGACATCGAAACGAGGTTAACGAAAGCATGGACAGCTATCAATAGGCTATCGATTATATGGAAATCAGACCTAACCGATAAAATGAAACGCAGTTTCTTCCAGGCAGCGGTCACATCGATACTGCTATATGGCTGCACTACATCGACGCTAACAAAACGGCTGGAGAAGAAGCTAGACGGCAATTACACAAGAATGCTGCGTGCAATCTTGAACAAGTCCTGGCGGCAACACCCCACAAGACACCAACTGTACGGCCACCTGCCCCCTATCACGAAAACTATTCAAGTTAGATGAACCAGGCATGCAGGACACTACTGGAGAAGCAGGGACGAGCTCATAAGAGATGTACTCTTATGGACCCCCACACATGGTCGTGCAAAAGCAGGACGACCAGCACGAACATACATTCAGCAGCTATGTGAGGATACAGGATGTTGTCCTGAAGACCTACCTAGGGTGATGAACGATAGGGAGGAATGGCGAGAGAGGGTCAGGGATATCCGTGCTACCAGCGCGACATGATGATGATGATGATTATTGTGAGTGGTCATATAAGTGCATAAGAAGAGTGTATGTGAAGATACATGTGGCAAATTTAAAGTTGTCTCCTGGATATCATCATCATCATCATCATATCGTGCTGGCAGCACGGATATCCCTGACCCTCTCTCGCCACTCCTCCCTATCGTTCATCGCCCTAGGTAGGTCTTCAGGACAACATCCTGTATCCTCACATAGCTGCTGAATGTACGTTCGTGCTGGTCGTCCTGCTTTTGCGCGGCCATGTGTGGGGATCCATAAGAGTACATCTCTTATGAGTTCATCTCTGCTTCTCCAGCAATGTCCTGCATGTCTGGTTCGTCTAACTTGAATAGTTTTCGTGATAGGGGGCAGGTGGCCGTAGAGTTGGTGTCTTGTGGGGTGTTGCTGCCAGGACTTGTTCAGGATTGCACGCAGCATTCTTGTGTAATTGCCATCTAGTTTCTTCTCCAGCCGTTTTGTTAGCGTCCATGTAGTGCATCCATATAGCAGTATCGATGCGACCGCCGCCTGGAAGAAACTGCGTTTCATTTTATCGGTTAGGTCTGATTTCCATATAGTCGATAGCCTGAGGCGCAATGTGAAGCCAATTTCGTGACAGATTGACCGAGTAAAAAAATTGTTATATTCGTGTGTGTGTGTGTGTGTGTGTGTGTGGTGATAATTATAACTAAGGAACAAAACATCATCATCATTGCATTACAAAGAAAATAAAGTTCTAATTTGTAAGCATAAAAGACGAAAGAATATGGTGGGTCAGAACGCAATAAATATCGTGGTGATGAGACATGTTATATGGTAATATTTTATGGAGTATTATGCAATATTAGTATTTCATGCTGGAATATGATTTCTTTTAGATTGAAATGATAATTTGTATTAGTTATGATTTGTAAATGATACATTGCGCAATCGTCATTTGAATCCTTGATTGTATGTACGTCAGGATTATAGTAAATATCACTTATACGACCACACTCAATAATACGCAAGTATAACTTACACAAATACACACACAAACGCACACACACACACACACACAGAGACTCACACGCACACATAAAGAGTTGTACTCAATTTTGACGTTCTTTTGACTGTGTTTTCAGATTTTTTTATTTCTCCAATATCTTTCGTTCTCTGTCTGATGATTGTCGTTTTTAAGACGGCATGAAACCTGCTGTCACAGATAAGCTTCCATGTTATTAAATATATATAAAAACTTTATATTTACTTATTTTATATATATATATATTGACCGGCTCATTAACTTAATGATAGAGTGTTCGCCAATGGCTAGCGAGACTGAGGTTCAATCTAAGGTCGAATCATACCAAAAACTAAAAAAGTGGTACTTGATACCTCCTTGGTTAATACTCAGCATTATAAGGTACGTTTCAAGTGTAAAGTGGAGCAATCCTGAGAAAAGAGTAGCGCCCTCCTTTACACCTCGGTATTGTAGATATTGAAAAGGGAGCTTTCGTGTAGCCCTCGACTAAAGGGAGACAACTTTACTTTATACATATACTACAAATTTAATTGCTGACAGAGTGATGTTTTAATATATCGTAATTGAGATTTGAATTATGAAGGTCAGAGCCGTTAGTTTTACATATCTTTGTGCAGGGAACTCCTTTTTTTTAATGAATTCACGGTCTTTAACTTTTACAGAAAACAGTTGGCACGCTAATTATTATTATAATCAAACTTAATCTAAGTATATATATATATATATAGGCGTATCGGTGTTGGTCGATTAGCAAAGACTTACATATTTTTGCTATGTTCGGACACAGGATGCAGCTTGGAGGACCTCCAGGAGTAATGGATGAAAGTGATGGATGGCAAGAGAGAAAGATAGAGAGTCAGGGAACTCCGTGCTTTCAGAGCAACTTGATGATGATGATGATGGATAGAAAAAGATGACCAAAGTGATAAAAGGAATATAAATATTTCTTACATGTTGTTTTTTGCTTGTTTATTGGTTTTGTTTGGTTTGTTTTTGGTTTTGTTTTTTGTTCTCAACTATTCATATATGGGGTAAATATATATACCTGAAATCATATAACCGTGCATAAATTATTAATATTAGATAGGAATACTTGAAACTATATATATATATATATATATGTATGCAAACAATTTATTTTAGTAGAAATACCTTAAATTATATAACTCTGAGCAAACAAACGATTATACGTACAGTCAGTTGAAACTACAAAATTGCTTGCAAAAATGACTTCAGCATTTCTCCCAGTCGATTGGGGCTGTAGAATACATTGCAAAGGGGTAAGACTCCACTCAACGAGTGTCGTAGATATGACATTAAATAATCTGAGAGTGAAGCTCCTATAATGCGGAGTACCACTTTATTGCCATTGCTCCAAGGTCCATTCTGGTCCGGAGTGATAGTTCACCGGACTGTCTGGCATCCGAGGCTGGACGGTCAATGCTCCATAGCAGACTTGAGGCCAAAAGGCCATCAGCTTCGGTGGTGCCACCTTCGGGTAGGTGAACTGTATCATTGACGCCTTTGTCCCTCTTGTATAGCACTTGACCCCGTGGTCTAGTTTAAGCTATAATCAGGCATACGTGCCAGAACCTAAATTTGGGTGCAAGTCCAGCTACGCCCATCAGGCCCACATTGCACAAAGTGGGCCGATGACCAGCATAGTCCAGCAAGGCTCAAGCCTCGGCTCGTGCCCGACATTCCCCTCTCCTAACTCCCACTATAATCAACCATCGGGTCATTGACCTTGTGTCAAGTCCTGTCTGGTGGGAGGCAGAGAAAAATATCGGAGTGGTAGCACCTGATAGGGTCCTATGTATGGGCCTAATAGAACTAAACTGTGTACTTATGCTCAACTGAATTGTTTTAAATAGAACTATTCATATGTATAAATATGGATTTGGCATTAAATAACCAACAATGGTTGATGTGTCATTAAACCAAAGCAAATCAAACTAAATTTTTGCATCATATAATCCAATAAAAATTGACATTTCCCAAAACCAACCAACCAAGACAGTCACAGATGTGATTTGAACGTTCCTTTGCAATCATTTTTCAATAGATCTTCTGTCCCAGAGGAACATTTTGATAGCAACTATTTCAGACAGTTCTGTCTTATATCAAACAATAACTTTGTAATCTGTTTCCTCTCAAAGAGTCGATTCCTTCAACTGACGTGGGCGTTTTTAAAGCCTCTTTTATTGAATAACTCCCCGGCGACAACCGGAATTGTAATAGAGAATAGAAAGTGGACTGATATAAGGCATTTTTAAAATCAATATAGCACATTTTACGATGGTGGTCTTGGTTAGTCGCTTGGCTTTTGGAATTACGGCATATCAATCTTTCTAAGGCTATTTAATGCATTTTTCATATTTTAAAAATATCTTTTTACATTTGATAATCTTTTTATAGCTTTGTTTTGTTTTTAAAAAAGCTTTTAATTTTGCTGTTCTTTAACCGGGCCATTGAGTAGAGTGTTCGGCAATTGTCCGGTAGATCGGGGTTTAATCTCAGGTCGAGTCATACCAAAGACTCAAAAAATGGTACCTGATTCCGACTAGCTTAACACTCAGCATTATAAGGAGCAAGCAATCCAGGGAATGGAGGAGCGCCCTCTCCTACACCTCATTGTAATCGTTGTTGGAAAAGGGAACCATCGTGTCACCCTCGACAACGGCCGCCAGCTTTGCTTTTTGCTTAGTTGAAAGAGCTCCATGAGGCCATTCCAGTAGAATACGTTTTACTGTGATCGTTTTGCCACATGTACATTTCGGTCGTTCTTCCTCCTTTAGTGTAAAGGCATGGATTGGACAATGTGTAATCGTTTTAAAATTACCTCCCCTTTTCGATTCTGGTGCCTATACCATAAGAGTGGGCTTTATTTGTAAAAGTTTATTTTGTGGGTTGTTTTTCCTCAATTGTGGGCATTTTCCCTTGATGTATTCATTCACCTTAACTTTTACATCGGCGTAGACTATTTTGATACTGTGATTATTGACCATTCTTAAAATCTATTTGGCTGCCGAGTCTATTCTAACTCAATATTTGTCTCTGCCTCCTACCAGAAAGGACTTGACACAAGGTCAATGACACGAAGGTGGATTAGAGGGGATTTAGGGGAGAGGAATGTCGGGAACGAGCTGAGGCTTGAGCCCTGCTAGACTTTGCTGGTCATCGGTCGACTTAGTGCAATGTGGGCCTGATGAACCTAGCTGGACATGGACCCAAATCTGGGTCCTGGCATGTATGCCTGATTATGGCTAAAACTGAACCACGGGTTCCAGTGCTAAACAAGGGTGACAAAGGTGTCAATGATGCAGCTCGCCCACCCGACGGTGGCCCAGCTGAAGCCGGGACCTTTGGGCCCCAAGTCTGCCATGGAGCATTGACCGTCCGGCACGGATGCCTGACAGTCCGCTGAATAGACGGCGAAAATGCTCAATTCTAACTCGTCCGTTGATTGTTACGTATCTCGGAATCCAGCAGAATATGATGGCTTTAGATTTGTGTATGACATGGATCTTTTACAGGAGCTTGATAATCTGTGGGTTTTCCGGTTTTTCCTACCTGAGGAATCAGAACTGATAGCGAGTCGGAAAATGAATTTCTTTGTTTGGTTTGCTTTGGTTTTCTGGCATATCAAACATTGTTGGTTATTTAATTCCAATCCTATTTTTACATTAATATTAAATATAAGATTCATAAAGAAATTTTGTTGATACACACAGTTAAATGATCAAGCTGTTCTATTTCTAATAGTTCAGTTTCGCATAAGTCAACAAAGTCTAATGGTTCCAAGTATTGCTATGTACGAATAACGATTTAATTAAACATCAGTCATTTACTTACACACAAACGGTCCTATTTCTGACAATTCAATTTAGCATGAAATTTGTTTGCACACAGTTTAAAAGTCAAACAGTTCTATTTGACCCATAGATAGGACCCTATCAGGTGCTACTACACAGGGTCAGGGTAGACCTGAGAGCGATGGCAATGGATAGGTACTCCAAAGCTCCAACATTACTAGAGCCTCACAATCAGATTGTGTAATGTCATATCCAGGACACTCTTTGGACAGGATCTTACTCCTTTGCAGAAATGGAGTTGGTGTATTCTGAAGCTTCAGCTGACCCGGCTGGATTTTAGTTTGAGGTAGTACTGGATGGCTAATTTTTCTCTTCTTAATTTTAGTGGTGTTCCATGAGCGTTCAAATAAAAGCTCTCTGTGTAACGCATTGGATGACTCATAGGAAATTGAATGAATGAATAAATAGATAAATAAATCTGACAGTAGTCGCCGAATAAAAATCTGAGGCACTCATGGTAATAAAAAAATGACTAGGGAGGACTAGAAATCCGAGGATCGTTTGCGCATGCGCAAAGGAAGCGGATATGGTTCTGCTCCCGACACGACAAACAGAAATGAGGGGATAACTTGTGTCCTTTTCGCGAGTGGACGGCAAGACGCGAGAAGTTGAAAACGTCAGTAGAACGCCAGCCACGAAGATGTACGGGACAGAAGTTTATGATCCCAAATGGAGTGTCAGATGAAATGGACAAGCATGTTTGAGCCAAGAAAAAATTCAAGGTCTGTGTCTGCTCATCTTTTTCTTTCTAGGGTATGTTGCTTAATTTTGTCTCCTTAACTGTCGTATCATGCTTCTCTACAGTCTTTCTTTCTGTCGATGGCTACTTATTATCTAGTTGTAAAAAAACCTTTAGTGTATGTCTAACAAAGTTTCGCTTTTGTTAACTTGTTACCTCGGCTAAGTCACCACGGGGGTTTAAAGTCTCCACAGTACTGCTATGGTACATCTAGCCGAGAGACAAATAATGCTTTCAGTAGAAGTCTTATTCCTTCATGGTGTACTACATTTAATATTTTAAGAGCAATTTTCTAGCAAATCCATAGAACATACAGCCATAATCCAGCTTGGAACGGAAAATGGTTTCGTATATTTTCATCAGAATTTATTGATAAGCTC
The DNA here is from genome assembly GCA_963585895.1 of Sepioteuthis lessoniana. NCBI lineage: Eukaryota > Metazoa > Mollusca > Cephalopoda > Myopsida > Loliginidae > Sepioteuthis > Sepioteuthis lessoniana. The sequence goes on along the minus strand of OY757937.1, from coordinate 49,727,705 downwards.
CATGGTCTCTTTGGGTTACCACTTTTAATACTTGAATAACTTTGTTACCTTTTGTTTTAAGGTTCTTTATGTGAGGAATAAAAGATGTTTTTTTTATCATATATGTATAAATATCGCACCCCAAAATTTCTATTGTTCAACCGCTGGTATTTTTTAACCTTCCACTTCCAGGGTCATTTTGAAACTTTATCATACGAGTAGTTTTTGTTTTTTGAGAATGGGAATTCGTTTGATGTTGTCCATTTGCTTATTTTATTTGAACTGTCCATGTGCAATATGTATGTATCTTAATCGATATTTTATCAAGAAGTCATCCACATATAGAGAGCGCTCATCCCTAAATTTTAGTCAGTTGACTAAATTGTTGATTTTCTGGCGTCACAGGCAGAAGATTTTAGTCAATTGACTATATTGTTGATTTTCTGGCGTCACAGGCCGAAGATTTTAGTCAATTGACTATATTGTTGATTTTCTGGCGTCACAGGCAGAAGATTTTAGTCAATTGACTATATTGTTAATTTTCTGGCGTCACAGGCAGAAGATTTTAGTCAATTGACTATATTGTTGATTTTCTGGCGTCACAGGCAGAAGATTTTAGTCAATTGACTATATTGTTGATTTTCTGGCGTCACAGGCAGAAGATTTTAGTCAATTGACTATATTGTTAATTTTCTGGCGTCACAGGTCGAAGATTTTAGTCAGTCGACTATATTGTTGATTTTCTGGTGTCACAGGCCGAAGATTTTAGTCAATTGACTATATTGTTGATTTTCTGGCGTCACAGGCAGAAGATTTTAGTCAATTGACTATATTGTTGATTTTCTGGCGTCACAGGCAGAAGATTTTAGTCAATTGACTATATTGTTAATTTTCTGGCGTCACAGGTCGAAGATTTTAGTCAGTTGACTATATTGTTGATTTTCTGGCGTCACAGACAGAAGATTTCCTTAGGGTATCCCTTCCACTTATTTTTGAAGGATAGAGAATTGCGATCCTAAATGAACTTTAAATTGTCTATAAAATTAGGTAGTTTGTCTCTTAGTCCCAGTTCACGCAAGTTTTTTTTATTATTCCGTTCTTCCACGGGGTATTGTAGTTTTCAAGATAAAAAAAATATTGCTATTAAGTGTTCTTTTCTGATTGTAGCCGCTCTTATATGAGTTTCTAATATTATTTAGTAATCTACCCGCGCTTTTTTGTTTCTGAAGTCACTGCTATTTTGGCATGAGGTGTTTTTCAATGAACTTGCAGCCCGTTTGTGATATGTGTCTGTAGTTTTGTGGATTTGTATCTTCTACGTTAGGTTTTGGAATGGGAATCACTGTCGATTGTTTCCATATTTTTGGAAATTCTCCGTTTATCCATTATATCATATAAGGTGTTAAGAAGATATTGTTGTGATTCGGGTGGGATGAGTTAAATGAATTTGTAGTGTATCTCATCAGAACATTCGGTTAATTTCATCAGTTCACACGGGATAAAAGGCTTGATAAAACATTCTGAGTTATTTAATGAAAAATGGAGTTTGTATTTTTCCACGTCTTTTTTTATTCTAGAGTAATTCTGGTTTCCACTTGTTTTTGAATAATCTGAGAATGATTCTATATTATTTCTGGTTTCCACTTGTTTTTGAATGGTCTGAGAATGATTCTATAGTATTTCTGGTTTCCACTTGTTTTTGAATAATCTGAGAATGATTCTATAGTAATTCTGGTTTCCACTTGTTTTTGAATGATCTGAGAATGATTCTTTAGTATTTCTGGTTTCCACTGGTTTTTGAATAATCTGAGAATGATTCTATAGTAATTCTGGTTTCCACTTGTTTTTGAATGATCTGAGAATGATTCTTTAGTATTTCTGGTTTCCACTGGTTTTTGAATAATCTGAGAATGATTCTATAGTAATTCTGGTTTCCACTTGTTTTTGAATGATCTGAGAATGATTCTTTAGTATTTCTGGTTTCCACTTGTTTTTGAATAATCTGAGAATGATTCTATAGTAATTCTGGTTTCCACTTGTTTTTGAATGATCTGAGAATGATTCTTTAGTATTTCTGGTTTCCACTTGTTTTTGAATGATCTGAGAATGACTCTACAAGTAAATTTACAATTTCTGCTTTACTAGTTACTTAATTGTTTACCTGGGGTGGATTGATTCTCGGTGGAGATTTTTTTAAATCATCTCCAAAATGGTTTGGGTTGTTAAGTGGCTGTTGAGACAATTTACATATTTTCTAACATTCGTTCGTTGCTTTTTTTATTGTTTTACATGTCTTTACTCTTAGATGCTTGAGATCAATTAAGTTGAATGAAGTAGGCTTTTTGCTGAATTTACGCTGTGTTGTTCGCCTAAGTGTGATTACATCCTGACAATTTCATTTCGTTTACCTGCTGTCTGTATTGTACGAATGCACTCTATTTCTACGGTGATAAGATTGGCTTCGTTTGGTTTAGTTTTATGGCATATCAACCATTTTAGATTATCTATATTATCTTCTGGAGGTGCCCGTGGTGTAATGGTTATTGTCGTAGGAAATCAACACGGCGACACGAGTTCAAATCTTGGACGAGACTGATTGCATTTCACATAGCCCTAATACTCTTGGGAAAGGTATGAATCCAATTATTCTCCCTCCAGCTATGGGTAAAATAGTAAGGCAGACGGGGTTCTTCAGCTTTGTTAAGGCAACTAGTCTAGGAGAAGGAAAACTCTGAATTCAAACCTGTTAAACTCCGCTTAAAATTTGACCTTGTGTCATATCCTGCCCGAGTGGAGGGGTTGGTAAATATGATTTTAGATTATCTAATGCCAAATCCTGTTTATACATATATATTAAACATATATGAGTTGGTTGATTGGTTGATTGAGTTTTATGGCATATCAACCTTTGTAGGTTATTTAACGCCAAGTCAATTTTTATAAAAATAATCAGTTCTATTTCAAATAATTCAGTTTAGCATTAGTACACAGTTTGTCAAAAACATTTCTATTTCAAACTATTCAGTTTATTCAAATAGTTCGAATTCAGCTAATTCAGTTTAGTATAAGTACAGATTTTGTTTACACACAGTGAAATGTCAAAAAAGTTCTATAATAAACAATTCAGTTTAGTGTAAACAGAGTTTCAATGTCAAAAACAGTTCCATTTCAAACAATTCACTTTAGCATAAGCACACAATTTAAATGTAATTACAATTTAATTGTCGAAAACATATCTATTTCAAGCTATTCAGTTTAGTCAAACAGTTCTAATTCAAACAATTCAGTTTGCAGTTCTGAGGCAGGACTCAACTCAACTAACTGACTTTTTCAAGTCTCCCAAAATCGTCCGCGCGCTTTCGGTGCGTGACGTCATTCGCACTCTCTAGCCCCGTTTTTCATCTGGGCTATTGTGACATCTCTGAGTGACACGTCGGCTCTGCAAGCGCCCGCGCGGGCGTGAACACCTGCGTTAATGTTGCACCTAAGTAACCCATGCACTGAGCCGAAAGGTTCTCAGCCTAACTATACTCAGTCATAAAACGAAATCCCTCGGCCATTATATTACAGCATGAGTTGTTGTCACGTATCAAGATATTATTGCGCAAGATATTTGTATTGATGAATAATGGCTTTAGTTGTTAGTACATGTGACATTCAAACCAGAAAAACGAGCACTCTTTTCAAGCAAAAATTTTGAAGTTTATATATATATATATATATATATATATATGTGTGTGTGTTTGTGTTTGTGTTTACCCAACCTCTCCTCACAAGCTGGATGTGACACAAGGTCAGTTCTAATCGGAGTTTAGCAGGTTAAAATCCAGTGTTTTTCTTCTCTCAGACTCGTTGTCATACCAAGGTTAAAGAGCACAGTCTGCCATACTATTTACCCATAACCGTAGGGAAAATAGTTGGATTCATACCTTTTGAAAAAGGTATAAGCGCTATGTGAAAGAAAGCTTCGTCCAGAATTTGAACTCGGCTTGTTGAGTCCATTTCCAACGACGATAACCATTACATGACGGGCGCCACCAATATATTTAACAGTGAGTGTGTGTGTGCGTGTGCTTGTGTGTGTGTGTCTGAGTGTGTGTGTTCTTTGCAAATCTGTGGGGATTTATTGTCTGTTTTAGAAGTCTTGTTACAAATATCTGATTAGAAAATAATAACTCTGATGAAATTCTTTAACCGTGAATGCAACCAAACTTTGGTATCGTAATAAATATCTATAATAATCTCACCTGTTCCTCTCCCCTGATTCGAAACATGCACACAGAGAGTATGAATTCTAATTAGCAGTTGAGATACCCGAAGTAGATGAAAGATCAAAGAGAAGTGAATATTTTTTTTATTGTAAACAACCCATCACAAAAAAATGGGACCCAAACCTTGTTCAGTAAAGCGTGATTCAAGCTATCACTAAAAACAAAGAGACTAATTATATTATATAGGCATTTACTTAATTCAGCTTAACTTGGCACAAGGTCGGATGTATGAAAAACAAACTCACTGACAATGGTCTGATAGCCTAGCCCGTTAAGGATGAAGCCACGTGACGTCCAAAAAATAATTACACCTTACATTTGACTCGAATGAACCTAGTGAGGATCGAACACCATTTGTCGGTAGTAAGCGATCCGCTAAACTAGCTTGTTAACCATAACACCATGATCATGTGCTCGTTTTCTTCAATATCTTGGTCTGGTGATCGTAGAGGCGAGAAACTGAGAGTCAACAATCACCGCTAACTTTGTGTCTACGCTATCCTAGCTTAGATCAACATATGCTCCATCATTGATATATTGAGAACTGTTTATTTATGAATATAGCAAATTGCATAATATATATATATATATATATATATATATATATATATATATATATATATATATATATATATATATTATGCAATTTGCTATATTCATAAATAAACAGTTCTCAATATATTGAGAACTGTTTATTTATATCAATATATCAATGATGGAGCATATGTTGATCGAAGTTAGGATACCGTAGACACAAAGTTAGCGGTGATTGTTGACTCCCATTTTTTCGTCTATGCCATCACCAGACCAAGATATTAAGGGAAACGAGCACATGACCATGATGTAATGGTTAACAAGAAAGTTTTGAGTCAAATCTACGGTGTGATTATTTTTAGGACGTCACGTGGCTTCATCATTAACGAGTTAGGCTATCAGACCATGGTCAGTGAGTTCGTTTTTCAATAGGTGCCCCATACATTTTGCCAAAGTAAGCTAAATGCCTCCTGCGAGAAAAAATATACTTTCTTAAAGAAAAAAACAATGTCAGTCACACTGAGCTCTTTACCAGGAAAATTTAAATGTTCACTGTTGAATTTTTTTTTTTTGTTCTGATGGAATTACTCCCAACTCTGGTTTAACTGGACCTACTACTACTACTACTATATATATATATATATATTCTGACCCATTAGGTACTTATATTAATATTTGCTCTACCTTGTATTGAGCACTTTCTTCGCTTACTTAACCCTCAGTCAGAGTTTTTTCTTTTCGTTAGACATTACGATATTCTTTGATTTTTTTCAGATAATACGTATGTTTCTAGTCTTTTTTTAAGGGAATTTTTTCCCAAAATATCAATTTGTGCATTTGTTTATTCACAATGTGGATCATTTGGGTTTTTTTCACTCTGCCAAAATTAAAATTAGGGATTAACCTCATATAGAAATACACACACACACACACACACACATATATATATATATATATATATATATATACACGAACATTTTACTTTTGGCAACATACAAACGATTCTTATAAAACATGACAAACCAATTCAAATTTTTCTCTTAATTTCTGTACACGTGAAGCCAACGCAAACGGGAGAGGTGTGCAACAAAGACACGCACACACACACACACACACACTTATATATATATATATATACTGTTAGAATCTGATAATGCTTTTAACTTGTGACTATGCCAGATTTTAAAAGTACAAAAATGTGGTTATTATTCTTTCCCTTATGATTCCCTGATACCAGCTGAAATTGATGGTGTTTCCTATTTTTATGTCATTTCCTTACTGATTTGAACATGTTAAATCAATACATTTTGTAATTCCTGCCCCTTTTCAGGAGTATTTGGCTCATCCCTTAAAAGTATATTTGGTGATTTTCTGCTTCCGAAAATGAAACTAGTTATACCAATAAAACTAAACAATTACAAGGCAGCAATAATTTGCTTGAGAAACAATTAATATGATTATTCCCAAACGACCTTTTTGTATCGTTTTCGACATTTATTAGATAAATCGTTACATCACTATAATTAATGAAATTGAGTGACCCAAAAAACACGAGTGAGTCCTCATGGCATAGTGGCTAAAGTGCTGAACTGTGACATCATAGTTAGCGTATTCGAACTCCAGTAGCACTATTACGTTCACTCTCGGACTAATACCAAGCAGACGATTCCTTTGTCTGTTTTGGCGCGAAACCAGACAAAGGGTTTTTGGACCTGAAATCTCGCCGTATCCGGAAGTGGTAAGGGGACACGAAAGAGAGTTGGTTGAAGAAAGGAGCTGAGAAGAGTTGGCGTGGAACCACGGACAGATGCGGTCGACTCCGGAGACAGTAGCAGAGAAGATAGGGTCCAGCGAAGAAGATTGAGTCAAGATGAGTCGGCATTCCAGTTGCTTTGTGAAATTTTCGCTAGTAACCCACGCTAGCGTTAGTCCATATATGCTATCAGGAATGCAAAGTGTTGCATAACTCTCCTTCTGCTCTTGAGTTAACCCCAAGCATTGTTCGTGTTCGTTTGTTTTATTTTCTCCTGTCCCCCCGATCGTATTCTTGTAGGGGCAAAAAATGTGCGTTACCCGCCTCGGACCACTTGTTGATCACCGGCCGGCCGTAAAGAGTGACATGGTTAGAAGAGGATCTATCGTATCCGGGGGCGAGGGCGGTATCGTTACACCTTGAAAAAATATGATCCCACATGTTTACCCAGCTATGGGTTACATAGTGTCCCTACTGTTCTAAAGGATGGATTTGTCATTAAATAACCCAAAAAGGTTGGTTTACCACTGAATAAAGAAAGCAAACGAAACCCATTAAATACGTTTCCATTCCTACACATCATATTCAACATCATTTAATTCTCTCTCATAATTCTTCCAAAGATATCTCAGATAAATTATTCCGACATCATGTGTCTTTCTCTATTAATATCCAATACATACATAGATGATGGCTACTATATCTTGATATATATATAGTCGATAGCCTATTGATAGCTGTCCATGCTTTCGTTAACCTCGTTTCGATGCATGGACAGCTATCAATAGGCTATCGACTATATGGAAATCAGACCTAACCGATAAAATGAAACGCAGTTTCTTCCAGGCGGCGGTCGCATCGATACTGCTATATGGATGCACTACATGGACGCTAACAAAACGGCTGGAGAAGAAACTAGATGGCAATTACACAAGAATGCTGCGCGCAATCCTGAACAAGTCCTGGCAGCAACACCCCACAAGACACCAACTGTACGGCCACCTGTCCCCTATCATGAAAACTATTCAAGTTAGGCGAACCAGACATGCAGGACATTGCTGGAGAAGCAGAGATGAACTCATAAGAGATGTACTCTTATGGATCCCCACACACGGCCGCGCAAAAGCAGGACGACCAGCACGAACGTACATTCGGCAGCTATGTGAGGATACAGGTTGTTGTCCTGAAGACCTACCTAGGGCGATGAACGATAGGGAGGAGTGGCGAGAGAGGGTCAGGGATATCCGTGCTGCCAGCACGATATGATGATGATGATGATGATATCTTGATAGGTGATAGCTGTCTTTACCAACAAAATTCCGACTCAAATATCCTGATTAATAGCTAGATCAACTGAAAAATACACAAGATGCGTAAGATGATAAGGTAGTAAATTATCTGTGCGTCATTGGCATATAGTGATATACGCTTGTGAGACACTTATGTCACTTTCTGAGTCCTTATCCATATAGTTACTGTCCAGTCCAGTGATAAGCATTTCAAGATATAAAAGTGACTATGAAAACTGCAGGTTTTATTTCAGAGTACCTTCCTTTAGATTTTTCCCGTCAAACGATACCTACAAGTTAGCAGAGGTTTGATGCTGAAGTTTTCCTTGTCCAGTTTGAATTTTAGGGTAAATTTCTCTCAGAAGCGTCGCCTTCACGTCGACTTTGTCATGAGACCGGAACTTCTACTCAACAACACACATGCATACATAGGTGCAGAAATGGTATGAATATTTTTTTTAAAGGGACGGAATTTTTTTCAGTCTCTTCGTTTTCTGATGTCTTACGAGTTCTCTGGCTATCAGTTGAGGGAGGAGTCTCACAGGGATTGTGGCTAACGTGCTGGACTACACAATCATAGTAAGCAAGTTCGAACTCCAGTCGTGCTGTTACGGTTAATTTTGGAATATCTTTGGGAAACGAATGAACCTCCTAATCCCGCCAGCGATGGATTATATAATACTATGGCTGTTCTTTTACAAGGATGAATTTGGCATTAAATAACCCGCGATGTTTGATACGTCATTAAAAGAAAACGTAACCTAAAACGAAATGATTGGAAAGATACATTTATGACTGAAAGTCATAAATGTTTAAATTGACTTCGGCATAAAATAACCCAATGAATGTTGACATGCCGTAAACCAACTAACCAAACCAGCTACTGGAAACTACTTCTGAGGCTCCAGGGAAAAACCACTTCAATGAAAAACCACCGGTTAATACTAATGTGAAAAACTCACAATGAATAGAATAATGTCCTAATGCCAGCAAGTCTCTTCAGTTCTCCCCAAAACCCTTCCCAGTATTCGAGCAGTAGTCTTAATTCTGTGGTCTTAATTCTTCTGCAGATGTCTAGTTATCAATCTTTTTCCTCCATATTCTTCGGGGTTGATCCAAGAGTTCTATGATTGGTATCACTGTCATTTTCATTTTTCGATAACTTTTTCTGTCCTCCGGCAAGGTCCAGGTACTTATCAAGTGTTTCGCTTTCTGCGACTTTTACTCTTTGATTTGCTAAAACATCGAAGTTTTCTAATGAACAACTACTTTTCTTTTTATTAGCTAAAACTAGATCTGGTCTTCTGGCCTAGGTACTTATCTTTCTTCTCACTTTCTTTCAGTTTCACCCTATTATTATTATCATTATTTACTCTTTTAGAGTTTTTCACATCAGCTAACGCTGATGGTCTTTCACTGGAGTTTGAGTGACACCAAGTCTCCTTAAATCTCCACCACTGGTCGTTCCCAACAATGCTTTAGTTTGGATGATCTCCACTCGTCCTCCAACTTCGAAGTCCTCCAGTCTCTTTAATAGTTCTTTAGTTACTGTACCAAATGTACCAATCGCGATTGGTATAATCGTCACCTTCATGTTCCATATTTTTTTAATTCCCTAGCAAGATCGAGGTACTTTATTATTATTATTATTTTACACCTTGCGAGTTTTCCACATTAGCGTTAGTTGATGGTCTTTCACTCGAGTCTGACAACAAGTCTTCTCCGGTGTCCAGGACTTTTCTTAGTATTCTGACCGACCCCACCAATGTTGTAGTTTGGATGGTCTCGACTCGTCTTCCGATTTCGAATTCATCCAACCCACTTACCAAGCTTTTGAAGACTATTCCAAGCACTCCAATTATGATTGGTATCACCGTCACATTGTTGTTGTTGTTATTATTATTATCATCCTTATTATTATTTACGAAAGCTCTACTTGAGTGAACACTGAGCAAACTTTACATGTACTAAGTGAGGATATTAGATTTTATCAACTCATGGAAGTACAGAATACTCCTGGATGAAGGAAGATGCAAAGATCTAAAGTGGAGAGTAACAGATCGTCAATCTAAGTAAGGATAACCGTAACGCTTTAGTCATTGTTCTCCCTTACTTTCTCTTTCTCTTTATATAAGGTATGCTTCAATCCAGTAAATCCGGAGTAGGGAAAAATTCCGTTAGGACAAATAAATTATTCAAATTTCGAATATCTAAATATTCCTGATAGAGAGTCCAATGTAAATAAATTCACTGAGCAAATAATATTATTTAATGAAAAAAAAAAACAATATTCGGTCACATTAGGAAAATAGATTTATTTCCATCCTGTTAAGATCATTGATATGAATCAAAGACTCTAAAATAATCTTTAACAGGACTTCATCAGATCCAATAGGAAAATAAAATACATTACAACCAGATAGGAGGGATAATCAGAGGAAGGAAAGAGAGGGAGGGATAGTCCGAGGAAGGAGAGAGAGAGGGAGAAACGAAATCCACTTCAGCTAAAGCAAAACACAGAGAGATTGGAACTAATTGAGCTGGCTAACCATTAAATATGTTGGGGCCTCTACACACATATACACACACATAACACATACATACATATTTGTGTATACCTCAGTGTATACGTTTATATAAACGCATGCATATATATATATATATATATATATATAAGTGTGTGAGTGGCCTTCGTGGAGCCTAATAGAAAAATTACCGCAAAGTTCTCTCACGCCAGTTTTATCTTTCTCTAATCTCTTGTTTCAAGCGCGCCGAAAGAGGGACAATAGATGTTATATATGTGTATCTATAGTTACTTGGAGAAATATTGGTATTTTAATACTCGTGCCAGCAAAATCGCGTTCCCGCGCTAAAAAGTTCCCTCTCTTTCTCTCTCTCTCTCTTCTTTATCTTTGGGTAAGAATGAATATTTACGTGTGTACACCGGCTGTTAGGATGCTGGTAGGGCGTTAGATTGCTTGGCGTGTGTTTTAAAGTGTGCTTGATATGCTGGGTTTAAACTTGTATTATAAGGATAGAACAATCCGATTTCCAGAAAACGTGCCTCTTTTCCTTTGATCTGTTTTTCTTGGTTCAAGCGTTGGTTCCATTATTAGATAATCTATCAGAATACAAGTCTTCTACTACTCCTGATCTTCCTTCATCCTTTTTGTTTCTTTCTCTCCATCTCTACCTGTAGGCTACTCTCTCACTCTATCTTCCTCCCTTGATCAATCATTCATTCAGTCAGCCAATCAGACCAATTCCCTCAAATGATCGATCGATCGATCTATACACGTAAGCCTTTCTTGCTTTTGTCAATCCATTATTCTTCAACCAGAAAATCTGGTCTTCAAATCTATGAATGTACGAGCATGTTTTCCGTCAAAGGCGGAATATCTCTCTCTCTCTCTCCCTCTCTTTCTCTCTCTCTCTCTCTCTATATATATATATACGTATATATACATATATAAAAAGTAGTTATATATATATATATATATATATATATATATAGTAGTTTTCTATATTTATAAATAAAGAGTACTCAATATTGATGAGAGAGCATAAGTAGACCTAACAAGTGACACGAACACACGGACGAAAATTTGTCAATCACCTAGAGCAGGTTTAAAACCTAAAATATAAAAATTCTGTAGGCCTAAAGTCTGTTACTTAAAGTTTCATGTGGATCGCACAATCAACAGACAGACAGAAACACACACACACACACACACACATATATATATATATATATATATATATATATATATATATATATATAAAAGAAAAACCTTTTAAAATGATTCATATTTTTTTGTAATAATATTTATTTCAGCAGTCCCAATATTTTTTTAAGATGTTAGATCTGCATCTTCGGATGCAGATCTAACATCTTTCTTTGTCTGAAGATGCAGATCTAACATAAAAGATATAGGTTCTGCTGAAATAATTATTATTACAAAAACTATGAGTAATTTTTAAATGTTTTTTTTAATGGAATTATTTGCTCTGCATTTTAATCTAATTTATAATTTATAATTTAATTTACAATGAAATGTCTATAGGATTTTGAATTACATGGATATTAAAGAAAGAGAATCCTAAAATAGAATCATTCCCACCATCGTCTGACTTGGCGCTGGATAATATATATACGAGGATCATTCACTGAATTAGGTGAATTTGGTCTTGGTTGGGTTTTATGGCATATCAACCTTTGTAGGTTATTTAACGCCAAATCCATTTTTGTGCCAATAGTTCTATTTCAAACAATTCAGTTTAGCATGAGTACACTTTTTTATTTCAAACTATTCAGTTTAGTCAAACAGGTTCTTATTCAGTTTAGTATAAGTACAGATTTTCTTTACACACAGTTAAATATCAAAACAGTTCTATATTAAACAATTCCGTTTAGTGTAAGTAGAGATTCAATTTCAAAGTGTCATTTTAAAACGATTCTAGCATAAGCGCGCAATCTAAATGTAAGTACACAGTTTATTTGTCAAAAACATTTCTTTTTCAAGCAATTCAGTTTCGTCAAACAGTTCTAATTCAAGCAATTCAGTTTAGCATAAATATGTAGTTAGCTCTATTTTACCCATAGATTAGACGCTATCGAATTTTGTCTTAGGAGTTGACATAAGAAAGCATTGTTTACAGTTGCTCTTTTTTTTCAATGAAATCTGTACAGATAAGCCGTATCAAATGGGACATATACGAGGTGCATACGATAAGTTTCCAGACTTTTTTCGTATGGGCCCTTTTATTGATAGTACACACATAAAACTCTAGTCCCCTTCGACGAAATCTCCTACGCCTGCAATGCACTTGTTGTACCGTTTAAACAACCTCTGGAAGGCCCCATGGAAATCCTCTTGTGTGAGCGTGTCAATGACCTTCGTCACAGCCTCTTTTATCTCCTCAATTGTCTCATAACGACAGCCTCTGAGCTTAGGGAATAACCAAAAGTCACATGGAGCAAGGTCTGGACTATAGGGAGGCTGAGAAACTGTCTTGATGCCCATCTTGGTTAAATAGTCTGTGACAAGGATGGAGTTGTGGACTGGTGCATTGTCCTGGTCGAAATGCTACTGACCCGATTTGAAGGGTGCTGGCCTCTTCCGATGGAATCTCTTCCTGAAATCCCTTAAAACCTCAACATAATAACCCTAACCCTAAGCCTTTGGCCAATCAACTCTGGTGTATTGACTTCCTTACTCCTCCCACACCTCTCATCATCCGTCACAGACTTCCTTGAATCTCTTACAACACTCAAAAACTGATGCTCGATTCCTGCAAGATGCTCCAAAAGCAGTCTGGAACATTCCATACGTTTCTGTGGCATTTATTCCAAGTTTAAAACAGAATTTTATTGCATATCGTTCTTCTAAAGTGTCAAATTGAATTTTTGAAATTCACCAGTTGTGACAATTGGGCTTTAGTAGGGTGTATTCCAATTGCTGCTGTAGCTGTTTATTTGAACTTGAAACCATAAAAATTGGTCAGTCATCTCATAAGATGTATAGCAAAAGTATACTAAATTTTCAAGAGTCTACGACAATTTTAAATGCCTGTACAAAAAAGTCTGAAAACTTATCGTATGCACCTCGTACTTTCAGGCTTTTTATGCATTTGTCTTGTTTTTTTGTTTTTTTTCAATAATTGATGTACATATAAAGCTCGTGTGCATGGAGGTACACTTTGTGCAATGGTTAACGTTGTAGAAAATGTAACGGAAGAACCGAGTTCAAATCTAGGATGAGACTCTGTTTCATTTTGCGCTAATACCTTTGAGAAAGGTATGAATTCAACTGTTCTTCCGCCAGCTATCGGTAAATAGTAAGGCAGACTGGGTTCTTTGGCTTTGTTAAAGAAAAAAACAGCCTCACAAGAAAAAAAAAACTCTAAATTGAAACACTGGCTTTACATATTTACTAAAGCCTTGGACTCTGGAATCGTAGTAAGCGAGTTCGAACTCCAGTCGCGCTATTACGTTCACTTTCGGGCGTATACCCTTGGGAAAGATATGAAGCCCCTTATCCTCTCAGCTATGTGTTAAATAGCATCACTGCTGTTCTACTAGAAGAATGGCTTTGGCATTAAATAACCCACGAAGGTTGATATGCCTTTAAACAAAGAAACCAAACCAAACCAAACCTTTACATATTTACCAACCCCTCCGCTCGGGCAGGATACGACACAAAGTCAAATTTTAAGCGGAGTTTAATAGGTTTCAATTCTGAGTTTTCCTTCTCCTAGACTAGTTACCTCACCAAGGCTGAAGAACACTGTCTGCCCTACTATTTACCCATAGCTGGAGGGAGAATAATTGGATTCATACCTTTCCAAGGGGTATTAGTGCAATGTGAATTGCAATCAGTCTCGTCCAGGATTTGAACTCGTGTCGCCGTGTCCATTTCCTACGATGATAACTTTACTCTACTTTAAAGAAATAACTGTCTTTGGGTCACATCCTGCTCTTTGCGTCGTGGTTGGGTAAATGCAAGTATATATATATATATATATATATATATATATATATATATATATATATATATATATATATATACAGACTGACAGAGACGTTGATACACCATCACAGTGAGAAAGTGATAGAAACACACACACACACACACACACACACACACACACACACACACACACACACGTAGCATGCTTTAGTATAAAACATATGTACTCAATATAACAGAGAAAAATAGAACAACTCATTGCAACTGAGAGTTTCACGTTTTTTCGATCATTAGGCCATAAAAACTTAATTTCATATATCTCAATCACTTGTAATTCTTCAGTATGTGGTATTGCTTGAAGATTGTGAAAGTATTTGTTGTAGCATGTGTTTCTTTTTTCTGTGAGGCATATATATATATATATATATATATAATGCGTGTGTGTGTGTATGTGTGTGTGTGTGTGAAAATATACATGTGTGTCTTATTGAGAGACGAGCGCACCACTTCAAAGATTTTTTTCTATCTCGTTATCATCAAATCGGATAAAAGCCTTGTGAGGAAAATCAAACGATACATAGAATGAAAAAAGAAAATAGATAAATAAATCAATAACAAAAGAAAAGGAATGTTTTTTTGTTTTAACGCTTTCGTTCCACCGGCCGGAACACTGCCCATTCATTCTATCCCACAATTCCGCTTCACAGACTTAGAACAAAACTGATCTAATCAAATCTATCCTGTCATTACCAAAATCGCTGAATTATGAAGTGCAAAACAATTTTTTTTCAAGGTTTTGGGAGGGTAATTTTTGGTCATTGTGAGCTGATTCAAGAATTCGAGAGTGAAGTGGCCATGCTGTATCTAGGATTCTTATGGCTGCTGCGTAAAATAATATTGACTACACAGCGGTGCTTTATCTTTTTATTGCTTGGGCTTAATAAAATTTTAATCAATTTTTATAGCTTCAAGTCTATATATATATATATATATATATATATAAATGTATGTATGTATGTATTTATCAATGTTCAATTTTTTCTTTCTAAGTTAGTATCTATCTATCTATCTATCTATCTATCTATCACTTGAGTGCGTTTGAAAGTCACGCTTCATTTTGTAAAGTACTCTTTTGAACAGAGGCTCCAATCCAGTGAAGTTGCTGGTTCTTTCTTTCTTTCTTTCTTTTTCTTGTCATCAGAGAAGCTTGAAAATCAGTTTCCATTTTGTAAAGCCTTATTTCAAATTGAGCCTCAAAGCCTCTCACTGTCTCAATTTCACTCCCTTTCGCTCTCTCTCGCTCTCTCTCTCTCTCTCTCTATATATATATATATATATATATATATATATATATAATTACTCTGCTGTCGATAGAATGCATTGGAAAATTAGGGTTGTTTTTCTAATGCATTATTTTATATTGGGTCTCCAAATCCCCAAATCTTCTCATTTCGTCTTATTTTACAATGAGCCTTCTCTCTCTCTCTCTCTCTCTCTCTCTCTCTCTCTCTCTCTCTCTCTCTCTCTCAATTATATATATATATGTCTATGTCTTTTTGCTATCGATTGAATGCGTTGAGAAATCAGGGTTTTTTTTCCGAATACATAATTCTATATTAGGCCTCTAAATCCAAAGTCTTGTCCTTTTATCATATCTTTTTTTCTCTGTTATCTTTCTTTTTTCCTTTCTTTCTTTAGAGTGCGTTTGAAAGTCACGCTTCATTTTGTAAAGTCCTATTTTAAATATAGGCTCTAATCCAGTGAAGTTTCTTTCTTTCTTTCTTCTGTGATTGTGAGCGTAAAATCGGGTATGGATAATTATCAATCTATTTTGAAAATATTTATTAGAGAAGTATATGTATACTTCACTGGCTAAAAGACTTTAATCATTTTGAATCAGATTCCTTGTTAATATACACAAACAAAAAAACAGCTGTGGAGCCAGTAAAATCTTCATCAGTTGATGACCCTGAAGTTAGACATAGTTACGGCAACAATGCATCGTTTCTACAAACCCAGAACACGCCACTAGTATTTTACTATATCACTAGATTTTGTTCTTCTGTCCCATAATGAAAATGCTTGATGAATATACAGCCACTTTGTATAATCCTTTGATGTATTCATTACTTTCCTGCAAAGAAGCGTTAATTCAATAGCAAAAATATGAATTAACTTGAAGTATGATAGTGAAAGTGAAACAAAAGTGTTTTTTCATGAAATTCGCGCTCGATTTCAGTATAGAAGATTTTAATTAATCTTTCATTCAGTGATGTTAATTTGAATTGAATGACAGGATGATAACGTCATCGTTGGAAAGATGAGACAACGTTGCCCCTTTCGTATGGCCTTGTGCCACATCTAAGTAAAATGCTTAGTAAATGACAACTAATAGAAACCTGTGTACTGTGGGGAACTGCTAACTCTGGTTACACCACGAGAAATCCACCGTCCCTTTATTGAACTAAAGCACACATCATCGGGTTGTTAAATATCCTTCCACTTCAATAATTTTGCAAATATGTTTAATTTAATAAAACTCAATGGTAATGATGTCAAAATAACTGCTGTTAATGTTAAACTTATTTTTCTTATAACCTTTATTGCGATTGAGAGTTTTGTAAGTTATTTGTATGCATACGAAACATGTATGGTAAAACAGGTTTACTGGATAAATAAAAATGAATGCAATAAAAAATGCTGATATTTAAATTAAACAATGTTTTATGTATTGCAACACAAAAAGTACACCAGAAATAATGAAATGTTTATAATGTATGCAAACCACAAAAGGCTTCTCACGAAAGAAAGTACGAGCCAATCTAGAGAAAGAGGTCTGCGTGTTTTTTAAAGTGAAAAATAAATTAGGGAAGTGTGTGTGCTGGTGTGAAATTAAGCTAAAATTGCAGAGAGCAAAAATGAGTCTTTCGACGACAAACGGAAAAATTTCTTTCCTTTTTTTTAAATATATTAAATTCCGCACGTGGAACGCAAATAAACAGTAATTTGATTCTAAATATTTTTGATTAGCTGAATTGAGGAATATTGTGGTGACGTAATGTTTTACTATTTTCTGCTGGTTATCAACCAAATGGAAATCGGATTTCTTTGATAAAATAAGACGGGAAGTTTTCAAAATAGCTGCCGCGTCGGTACTACAATATGATTGCACCACTTGGACTCTAACACTAGAAAAAAGTAAACGGGAACTACAAAAGAATGTCCGGTGCTGTTTTGAATCAAACCCTATTAAGCACCCTACAAAACAGCAACTCTATGGCCACCTACCTCCCATCTCACAAACCATCAAAGTAAAACGAACAAGGCATGCTGCGTACAGCTGGAGAAGTAAAGCCGAACTCACAAGCGACGTTCTCCAATGGTTTCCTATACATGTACACACTGATTTATAATCTTGGTGCGAAATGTACGCCTTTATCAACACAGGCGATCAGTTTTATAAAGATGGCGCTGCATTCTTTCCGTATGTGATGACGTGCAGAGTGATAAAAATAATTGTCATCCTTTAGATTGGGGACATGGCTTCCAATGTCACGTAACAATTCAAACCCCATATTATTTCTCTTGCTTTCATTTTTCGAACTGAGAAAACGTGGTCTTTTTTAGCTTGCATCTGTGGGGTGAAAAATGAACATGATATTAAATTAGGTGAGGTACTTCATTTTACTTGGCTGTAAAGACCAGAAGTCAAGTAAGAGATTTATATTACTCTTGGTGTGAAGGAAACGATCAAACATCTTTCCAAACACCAAATAGTGGTCTATAATAACCGCCCTCTAAATTAATCTGATAATGTAATTTTATCTTCACATCATGGGAGCTTATGTGATACCTTTGTGGTTTTATGTGGACTGGGATTGTTTCATACTTATTTACTTATTTTTTTTTGGAGGGGGGTGCCAAAAAGTTTATTGTATTTCGACTTTTTTTTTTGGCGGTCCTAATCTAAACAAATGACCAATGACATAAAGTAAAGTAAAGTTAGCGACCGTAGTCGAAGGTGACTAGAAGGCTCCCTTTTCAATAGCTACAACACTGAGGTGCAGTGGAGGACGCTACCCCTTTCCTTGGATTGCTTCACTTTACCCTTGATACGTACCTTATATTACTGAGTGTTAAGCAAGGTGGTATCTAGTACCATTTTTAAAGTCTTTGGTATGACTCGACTTGGGATTGAACCCCGGTTTCCAGGACCATTGGCGAACACTCTACCCAAGACCAATGAGCTTTTTTTTTTATAGAGGGATTGGTTGGTTGGTTTCTTTGTTTAATGGCATATCAACTCTTTTTAGGTTATTTAATGCCAAAGCCATTCTCCTAGAAGAACAGTAGTGGTACTATTTAACCCATAGCTGGGAGGATAAGGGGGTTCATACCTTTCCCAAGGGTACTTGCCCGAAAGTGAACGTAATAGCGCGACTGGAGTACGAACTTGCTTACTACGATTCCGCAGTCCATCGCTTTAACCATTACACCACGAGTTATAGAGGGGTTTGAGACCTCTCAGTCGTCAGGCGTCTTAGGGGACTGTATATTGTTGACTACGTTTCCAGAGAAATAATATATGTAGAACATAAATAACTGATGCCAGAGAATTTATTTTTTTAAACTAATTTGATTATTTAGATATATATATAAATGAAACAAACTAACAATTAGATATAAATAACAATTATAATATACCGGCAGAGCAATTAATTAAATAATTAATTAATTTTAGAGAAATTAATTAACTAAGTAGTTATAGCAGGATACAAATACTCTCGAGGTGTTAAAAAGAGGAGCTTATATACATCCTGCTAAAGCATGTCTCACTAAAAAGAATATTTTCACCTGCAACGTGATCTGTCAAGGTTTCCAAAACTGTTAAAAGCCAAAATCTGTCAAGCAGAACCACAAATTACACAAAAATGAATCTACAACAAATCCCCATACCATTGCTAAAAAAATCGACAGAAAACTCCAAACCTCCAACAAGAATAAATACTGTGTGGGAAAAAAAAGAATATTTTCAACTGCAACGTGATCAGTCAAGATTTCCAAAACTGTTAAAAGCTGTAGAGAAGAGGAAAATCTCATTTTTGTTTCGGCGCGCTATTTAATTTAACACTGAATTTCACCCAATCAGGATGACTTATCCCATTCAGCCCGGACCTTCATTTCCGGCTGGCAAAACGGGTGAGCGGCCAAACACACTCTCTTCGGCTGGAGGCGGCGACCAGAACGGACGTGTCTCTGGTCGCCCCCTGCTTAGCGATGCCTTATAGCTAAACAAGCCACCCGGTGTGGACATATCACCGTGGCTTTAACCCTAGCAGCAGCAACATGGACATTCAACGAGGGAACCTTCTAATTTATGGATTCTTTGCGTCTAATATTTTAGACCAAGGAATCCCAGTTGAATATGAATTAGATACGTTCAACATGCCTTCCACAAGCACCACAGAAATTTACTATGTCGATTCGAGCGCCACTCCGCTCTCGGCAAGTTCCCATTTCACCTCTGGTCCACTGTAATGGAGACAACGCACGCCTCTCCCCGAAACACCAGACACACGAAGCTACACGGTGGCCTTGAATACTTCCCTCACACATCCAACGACACGCTGCCATTTCCAACATCCCGCTAAGCTATCGCGTCTCCAAAACCAACAAGTCTAAATACCACGAGTTTTGCAGCGCCAAGAACAAACCTCCTCAAAGCTGCAAATAAAGAACTTTCGTTGTTGTGTTACCAAAGAATAGTTTCGCAATTCATTTCTGTGCCATAAAATCTATAGTGTTCGGGAAAATAACTAATTCCCTCAACACGCTATAAAGCCAAAATCTGTCAAGCAGAACCACAAATTACACAAAAATAAATCTACAATAAACCCCCATACCATTGCAAAAAAAATCGACAGAAAACTCCAAATCTCCAACAAGAATAAATACTGTGAGGGAAAAATCAAAAAGATCACCGATTCACCTACCAATAACCAAAGTGAATCCAGAACCAAACATCGAAGCAAAACACATTCTAATTGCTCCAATCAAATACGAAACTTCTTCCAATCTAAAATAAGTCATACAGGGCCAACAACGGAAGAGAAACTACTGAAGATATCGAACCTATTATCATATAAATCCAGAGACCCCCTCAACATCAAGAACAACATCACAAAAACTAAAAAAAAAAAAAAAAAGAAAGAAAACTTATGAGAAACCAAATATTAAACAAGACCATACAAACAAGCGAAAACAAGGTATCTCCCGCGGATCAAGACGCTATAAGCCCAAAACCTGAAATAGATCCCAAAGTGTAGAAAGTATGGATGTTGAAAATGACAACAAAATTGTAACCCTCAAATCAGAAGATATATATATATATATATATATATATATGTACTCTTATGGACCCCCACACATGGCCGTGCAAAAGCAGGACGACCAGCACGAACATACATTCAGCAGCTATGTGAGGATACGGGATGTTGTCCTGAAGACCTACCTAGGGCGATGAACGATAGGGAGGAGTGGCGAGATAGGGTCAGGGATATCCGTGCTACCAGCGCGATATGATGATGATGATGATGATGATGATATATATCATTAAGAAAAGACAACAAACCGGTCACATTAGGATTATAAATTTATTTCCATCCTGTTATGCGTTTTTGAATAGTTTTCTTGTCCCGATGGAATTACTCCCAACTCCGGTTTAACTGCACCAAATAATACGTATATATATATATATATATATATATATACTGAATAAGACTAAGTATGCCTGTGAAACAAAATTGAATACTAATTTCGGTCTCATGCTCTGATAAGTCGTCTAACAATAAAAATATTCACCTACAAACTATTCGTTTACAAATCACACACACACACACACACACACACATATATATATATATATATATATATATATATATATATATATATATATATATATTTAAAGATTTGGCTTTAATAATCTACGAGTATTGAAATACCATAAAACAAAATAAGCCAAGCTAGTCTAACCTTTCTCGCGTCTTTTCCTTCTTAACTTCTTATTTATTTCGGGAAAAAGACGATATTAAATATTTAGGTGCAGTGCCTATTTTTCAAGGTTGAAACCAGCTCTCAACCACCATCGATTCGCCTGATTTTTTTGCACTCTTAAAATCGAACTGTAGTGCCTAGGCCAACGCAGGAAGTAAATTGACGAGAGAGTTCGTTTATTTTTGCAATTTCTTATTTGTTTAACAGTAAATTAACTAATGGGTTATTTATTGCCGAAATTTGATTAGTTTTTAAATACTTGAATGCAATTATAATTGCTCTTTTTATTTGACAAACCATTGGTTTGCTAAGTTATATGATATTAAGTATTTCTATCCATAATTCTTACGGAATTGTATATTTTCGATATTCTTAGATGATTCCCATAATTCTTACCAAGTTGTATAACTTCAAGTATTCCTACCTAATTCATATTTGGTTACTTTGGGGTTTTTTGTTTAATGGCATATCAATCTTTGTAGGTTATTTAATGCCAAAACCACCCTTCTAAAAGAACAGTAGTGGTACTATTTAACTCATAGCTGGGAGAATAAGGGGGTTCCAATCTTTCCCAAGGGTATTTGTTCGAAAATGAATGTAATAGCCCAACTTGAGTTCGAACTCGCTTACTGCATTTCCGCAGTTCATCGCTTTAACCATTACACAACGAGGACGCCTAGCCTTAAAAAAGAAGGTGCTGAGGACTTTTGCTCATACACAGGAAGTTTTTACTTCGAATAGGTTTAAAGAGTAGCTACTTATTTGGTGTAGATTGGTTTTATGCTGGTCAACAAATATGGAACACTCAGTGAGAAATGAACTCACAAGAAATGGTCTACTTGCCCAACTCACCAACCATTATACGTCCAAGAAGTAAACTTAGGGAACTATTGACTATGCTTGGCACGAAGTATTGGGCACCAAGTGAGAATCAAACTCATGAGCAGTAGTATGCTCGCCTCATTCACTATGACCAGATTCCATGTGGAAGTTAATTACTACGCTTACCTTAGTATGACACAAGGCCAGAAGTATGGCAAACCAAGTGATAATTGAACTCAGAACCAATGGTCTACTTTACAAGCTTGCTAACCATTGCACCACGGAGGACGCTGATGGAAATTAAAGATTGTTTTACATTAACTGTCTTAATCGATAATTGATTCTTGAAAAGCAATTTCCAAAACCAGGGCTTTTATTGGGGATAGAACCATCTCCATTCTAGTTAGTAAGATATAATTATAACAGCTACTAAGTTTTAGCTCCATCTCCGTGTAGGGATAATCGGGCTTGTTTTTGGCTTTGGTCGGAAAACAATCGACGGTTCAGATAACTATTATTATGAGTGTTACAAGGAGCGATCAAATCCCCTTAATATTCTGCTTTGTTACGACTCGATTTTTTTAGATCTGTTAGTCCCATTTCATTATAAATCTATTCCCTGACATTTATCTTGAACTCAGGAACATTTTTTATCATTTACACCATTTCATTCTTTTGTAAAAAAACAAAAACGCCCGGCTTAAAAACAGAAACATATCAGCAGCGAATCGACAACGAGTTCTGGGCTATGTGTCTCGGCTACGGCCTTGCACCCGGACCCACCATAAAAAGAGCTTGTGCCATACTCGCCCGTTTGGTGAGGCACTCGAAAAATACCGACAACGAGTTCAGATTGACTGAAAGGAACTCAAATGAAAACGCAATAAGGCAGTGGATACGGGACAGGAGACAAGAAAGAGTTAGTGGGCGACCGGACGCAACGATGTAAAGATAACAGTTGAAGACCAACCATGACGATGTAAAGACAGCCGAAAGTTGTGGTCCCCGTTTTGGGGTACTCCATAAAGGGGTTTCACACCAGATGCAAAGCTATGAAGACGAAACCAGAGAAGAGCCACGTGTTAGAACTACAAGAGAAAACGTGGAAGATAAGTCAAAGTCTGTGTCTGGCATATCTCTCTTCATGACATGTTTCTTTTCGTCTAGTCAACGTGACAGGCCCAGTTTTCATACTCTCTTTCACTCTTCCCGACGACTACTTAAAACGTGTAGCAGCGAATAAACTTAGGTATTAACGAACCAATATGGGTTTTTTGTGTGTTCGTCACTTTTTCTCACGATGAGGCTATCACGAGGTCCGACAGACGCTTTAGACGTAGAAGTAATACAAATGTCTATTGAGACCGTATCAGCACAAACTTCCTCTTGAACACCATAGCTTTGCAAACTTCTATTTGTGCCGTGTAATGTTACAAACGTCTTAATTTACCAGGGGTCCTATTTTTAGGTTTTCTTGCGCAGAGTAACTAAGGTATTTTAGTGGTTGTCGTATGATGGGAACGAATGTCAGTATTGTCAGAATGAATGGGACAATGTGTGTATTTAGCCAAGATTAGGATTGAATAACATCAGTTGCATAGAAGACCACTCTCCTTTTAACTCTCTCATAAAACCACAAAGGCCTTGTGCTCAATTGAGAATGTAACCTTTTACAATAAATATCTATCACATCCACCAGACTGATTCGTCAATGATTCGTATTCTTACAGTTTCCACGTACTAGTAACTTGTTAGAAATGCTGTACTTTTAAAATCTACGAAATCAGAATCTCATATTTAGTTATATGTATACAGTTGCAGGTGCTGTATTATTATGTATTGTATGTTGCTGTGTGCATTGTATTATGATGCACTGTATATAGTTGTGAGATTTATATCATTATGTATTGTATATTGCTGTGTGTATTGTACTATTATGCACTATATATGGTTGTGAGTATTATATTCAAGGCTCATTAAATAAGTTTCCAGACTTTTTTCGTATGGGCCCTTTTATTGATAGTACACGCATGAAACTCTAGTCCCCTTCGAAGCAATCTCCTCCGGCTGCAATGCACTTGTTGTACCGTTCCAACAACTTCTGGAAGGCCCCATGGAAGTCCTCTTGTGTGAGCGTGTCAATGACCTTCGTCACAGCCTCTTTCATCTCCTCAATTTTCTCATAACGACAGCCTCTAAGTTTTTCCTTGAGCTTAGGGAATAACCAAAAGTCACAGGGAGTAAGGTCTGGACAATAGGGAGGCTGAGAAACTGTCTTGATGCCCATCTTGGTCAAATAGTCTGTGACAAGGATGGAGTTGTGGAATGGTGCATTGTCCTGGTGGAAATGCCACTGACCCGATTTGAAGAGTGCTGGCCTCTTCCCTTGGAATCTTTACCTGAACTCCCTTAAAACCTCAAAATAGTATTCTTTGTTGAATATCTGTCTAGTGGGAAGCCAGTGCATGTAGATCATGCCAGTGCAGTCAAAAAAATGGATCATCAAATGTTTGTGGATGGATTTGCTCTGTCTGGCCTTCTTGGGTCTGGGAGAGCCAGCATGTTTCCACTGGGAACTCTGTCTCTTGGTCTCTGGGTCATAGCAATAGATCCATCTTTTATCGCAGGTCACCAGAGCATCAATAACTTCGGGATCTGAATTGGTCAGCTCAACCATCTCCCTGGTGTCATGATAACGTCTTTCTTTGTGATCTTCTCTGAGCACCCTTGGGACAAACTTCGTGCAAATCTTCCGCATCTCCAGTTCCTCGCGAATAATTGTGTGTACAGTTCTCACACTGACATGAAATAATGCACTTATTGTCTCTATAGACACACAACAGTCCTTATCCATGAAATTCTTTATTTGGCCAATCAACTCGGCTGTTCTGACTTCCTTACTCCTCCCACACCTCTCATCATCCCTCACAGACTCCCAGCCTTCCTTGAATCTCTTATGCCACTCAAAAACTGATAGTCAATTCATGCAAGATGCTCCAAAAGCAGTCACGTTTCTGTGGCATTTATTCCAAGTTTAAAACAGAATTTTATTGCATATCGTTCTTCTAAAATATCCTAACGTCCAAATTGCATTTTTGAAATTCACCAGCTGTGATAATCAGACTTTAGTAGGGTGTATTCCAATTGCTGCTGTAACTGTTTATTTAAACCTGAAATCATAAAAATTGGTCAATCATCTCATAACATGTATAGCAATAGCATACTAAATTTTCAAGAGTCTACGACAATTCTAAATGCCTGTACAAAAAAAGTCTGGAAACTTATTGAAGTTACCTCGTTATTATGTATTGTATATAGCTGTGTATATTGTATTATTATGCACTGTAAATAATTGTGAGTATTTTATAATTATGTATTGTATATAGCTGTATTTATTATATTGTATTATTATGTATTTTATATAGTTGTATGTGTGCAAAGAAATTATCATTAAATTGAAATAATAACTTGAAACTATACGGACCGTTTAGTACCGGACATTGGCCTAGCTGTTAGAGTGTTCGCCAATGGCCCGGGAGACCTGGGTTCAGTCCCAGGTCGAGTCATACCAAAGACTCAAAAAATGGTACTTGATGCCTCCTTGCTTAACACTCAGCATTATAAGGTACGGATCAAGGGTAAATTTGAGCAATCCAGGGAAGGAGTAGCGCCCTCCCCTACACCTTGGTGTAGTAGCTATCGAAAAGGGAGCCTTCGGGTTACCCTCGACTACGGTCGCCAACTTTACTTACTTATACGGGCCGTTAGAATAAGGGTGAGATTGTTCGCCAATGGTCCAGGAGACTGGGGTTCAATCACAGGCTGAGTCATACCAAAGACTCAAAAATGGTACTTGATGTCTCCTTGCTTAACACTCAGCATTATAAGGTACTGATCAAGCGTAAATGGAGCAATCGGGGGAAAGGAGTAGCGTCCTTCCCTCTAACTTAGCTATTGAAACGGGAGCTTTCAGGTTTCCCTTGACTACGGTTGGCCAATTTACTTATATAATAATCAGTATTATATAAGAATCCTTGAAACCATACAACTGTGTGCAAATTATTTGTATTAGATAGGAATACTTGATATCATATGTGTCCCCCCACCCACAAAAAAAAGAAACGAAATTTAAAAAAAACTTTTAAGAAACAACCACATGAAAAAATGAAAATGTAAACACACGGAGGTGCACGTAGTGTAATGGTTATCGTCGAGTTCAAATCCTGAACGAGACTGATTGCATTTCACATAGCACTAATACCCTTCGAAAAGGCATGAATCCGATAATTCTCCCTCCAGCTATGGGTAAATAGTAGGGCAAACTAGGTTCTTCAGCCTAGGTGAGGCAACTAGTCTAGGAGAAGGAAAACTCTGAATTCAAACCGGTTAAACTCCGCTTAAAAAAATGACCTTGTGTCATATCCTGCCCGAGCGGAGGGGTTGGGAAAATTCGGTAAATATAAACACACGAAGAGCTCGATTTTATAACCTCCAGGTGTAAAATAACTCTAGACTGGTTGACATGCCGTTAAAATCAATCAATAAATCAAACATATCATCGAAGAGGATTAAGGTTCGGTGAAGCTGTTTACAAACTGGCATAGAAGAAAAAAAATTAAATTCGATGCTTTTATGGTTTGTTTTTTTTTTTTTGGTTTTTCTTAATTTAAGTAAATGACCCTTGCAAACAATTGATCAATCTAGCGCAATATTACAAAAGAATGAATCTCAGCTTCTCTGTAAGCGTGCGTTCACATAACCTTGTGATTGAAATTACATCCAAAATGGCGATGAGTGGTAAACTGAAAGAATTTTGGCAAAAGGCTACTCTGACCTTTAAGACTTATTGATCTGTAATTGATCTAAGGCCAAAATAGTATGCAGGGCCCCCACTTCTCTAAGCAACCAATTTGAAATATAGTCAGGAGTAAAAGAAAACGAGCAGAATAAGAAATTCACAGCTAGGAAAAAAAAAAAAAAGAATAAGAAAAGGGAAGAAAAAAAATAAATTTAAAAACCGTAAAAAAAAAAAAAAAACAGCATGTGAATAAAAAATAAATATAAAATGAACAGTAAAAGAATAGAATGAGAATAATAGGATAAAAAAAGAATTGCAAAAGAATAAGATGAGAATAAAGAACTGTAAAAGACTGCAATGAAAATAAAAGACTAAAAAAGAATGTAGAATAATAGATGGAGAATAAAGGACTAATAGAATAGGAATAAAAGAATAAGAGAATAGGAATAAAAGAGTAAGAAAAATGAGCATTGTTAAAATGTAGGATGAGAAAAAAGATTAAAAAAAAAAAAGATCTGTAAAATAATAGAATGAGATTAATGAATAACAAAAAGACTTGAAAACTTTTCACTCTCCGAACCTTTCTTTATCTTATGATTTTTACCGGCCGGTTTAACCCAGGACCTTTCTTTATCTTATGATTTTTACCGGCCGGTTTAACCCAGGACCTTTCTTTATCTTATGATTTTTACCAGCCGGTTTAACCCAGGACCTTTCTTTATCTTATGATTTTTACCAGCCGGTTTAACCCAGGACCTTTCTTTATCTTATGATTTTTACCGGCCGGTTTAACCCAGGACCTTTCTTTATCTTATGATTTTTACCAGCCGGTTTAACCAAGGACCTTTCTTTATCTTATGATTTTTACCAGCCGGTTTAACACAGGACCTTTCTTTATCTTATGATTTTTACCAGCCGGTTTAACCCAGGACCTTTCTTTATCTTATGATTTTTACCTACCAGTTTAACCCAGGACCTTTCTTTATCTTATGATTTTTACCAGCCGGTTTAACCCAGGACCTTTCTTTATCTTATGATTTTTACCTACCAGTTTAACCCAGGACCTTTCTTTATCTTATGATTTTTACCAGCCGGTTTAACCCAGGACCTTTCTTTATCTTATGATTTTTACCTACCAGTTTAACCCAGGACCTTTCTTTATCTTATGATTTTTACCAGCCGGTTTAACCCAGGACCTTTCTTTATCTTATGATTTTTACCGGCCGGTTTAACCCAGGACCTTTCTTTATCTTATGATTTTTACCAGCCGGTTTAACCCAGGACCTTTCTTTATCTTATGATTTTTACCAGTCGGTTTGACCCAGGACCTTTCTTTATCTTATGATTTTTACCTACCAGTTTAACCCAGGACCTTTCTTTATCTTATGATTTTTACCAGCCGGTTTAACCCAGGACCTTTCTTTATCTTATGATTTTTACCAGCCGGTTTAACCCAAGACCTTTCTTTATCTTATGATTTTTACCAGCCGGTTTAACCCAGGACCTTTCTTTATCTTATGACTTTTACCAGCCGGTTTGACCCAGGACCTTTCTTTATCTTATGATTTTTACCAGCCGGTTTAACCCAGGACCTTTCTTTATCTTATGATTTTTACCAGCCAGTTTAACCCAGGACCTCTCTTTATCTTATGATTTTTACCAGCCGGTTAAACCCAGGAACTTTCTTTATTATATACTTTTTACCAGCTGTTTAAACCTAGAATTTTTCGTTATTATATACTTTTTATCAGCAGAAACTTTCTTTACCATATACCTTTTTACCAGCTGTTTAAACCTAGAATTTTTCTTTATGATATACTTTTTATCAGCCGGTTAAACCCAGAACCTTTCTTTATCGTATACTTGTTACCAGTTGTTTAAACCTACAATTTTTTTTATCATAAACTTTTTATCAGCCGGTTAAACCCAGAGCCTTTCTTTTTCATATACTTTTGACCAGCCGTTTAAACCAAGAATTTTTACTGGATGTAACCCTGAAGACCTGCCAGAGGCGATGAACGATAGGGAAAAGTGGCGAGAGAGGGTCAGGGATATCCGTGCTAGCGGCAGGACATGATGATGATGATCAAGCCCAGAACCTTTCTTTATCATATACTTTTTACCAGCTGTTTAAACCTAGAATTTTTCTTTATTATATACTTTTTATCAGCCGGTTAAACCCAGAACCTTTCTTTATTATATACTTTTTACCAGCCGTTCAAACCTATGATTTTTTTCTTCCTTATATACTTCTTATCAGCCGGGTAAGCCCAGAACCTTTCTTTATCATATACTTTTTACCAGCTGTTTAAACCGAGAATTTTTCTTTATTATATACTTTTTATCAGCTGGTTAAACCCCGGACCTTTCTTTATCATATCTTCTGATTTTTACCAGCTTAGAACGTTTATAATTTTAAGAATCTTTCTTCGTCATATAATTTTTAGCCAACAGTTTAGGCTAAAATCTTTATACTTTTCATCAACCCACTGTCATATTCGCTGTGGTAAAGAATTGTGAAGCAGCTTAAAAGAAGAATTTTAAAATATACATTCAACGAAAGATTTATTTTCTCATTCCAAAAAAGAATTAGTCTGCTGTTCTTGACTTGAAAATAAGAATAGAATAAAAAAAAAAAATCTTTTAAAATTCTTTGGTTTTTTTCTGTTGTTTTTTAATATTTTGTTTTCGTTAAGGCTCACGGCTAAAAAAAAGAAACTGTAATTAGTAGAGATATTTTTGTTTAATCCACAAATTAGCAAAACCCATTTTACTGACCTCGTCATGCGGATAATTGTTTGTTTCTTTCGTGGTTTTCTTTTATTTATTTATTTATTTTTTTGCTGTTTTTTAAAGATTCGTTAAGATTTTTCGGGCTATTGGGGTGGGGAGTGGGTTTTTATTTTGTTTTTTTAAATATGATTTTTCGGGCTAAAATCAACCGGGGTTGATATCTTCAGGCTAAAAACTGTAAAATTGAAATTGTTTTGTTTTTTTTTTTGAGTGGAGGGAGGCTTTATGTTTTTTTTAAAGATAAGTTAAGATTTTGTTGGACAAAAATCCCCCGGCGTTTATTTCTTCGGGCTAAAAACTGGAAAACTATAATTGTAAATATTTTTTTTTTTTTTAAATATGTTAAGATTTCTGCAGGCTTAAATTAACAGGCGTTGATTTCTTCGGACTAAAAACTGTTTAAATCTAATTGTTTGTTTGTTTGTTTTTTGGGGTGGGGTTTTTTGATAGGTTAAGATTTCTTCGGACTAAAATCAACCAGCGTTGATTCCTTCTAACTAAAAACTGTAAAACTAATTGCTTGCTTATTTTTTTTTGTTTTTTTTTTTTTTTGTTTTGTTTTTTTAAGATAAGTTAAGAATTCTTCGGACTTAAATCAACCTGCTTTGATTTCTTCTTGTTAAAACTAATTATTTTTTTTTTAGATATATTAAAATTTCTTCGGGCAAAAATCAACTTGCGTTGATTTCTTCGGGCTAAAATCTGTAAAACTGTAATTGTTTTTTTTGTTTTTTTTTTTTGTTTTTTTTTTTTTAGGGCAGGGTTGTTTTGTTTTGCTTTAAAGATATGTTAAAATTTCTTCGGGCTAAAATTAACCGGTGTCGATTTCTTCGGGCTAAAAACTGGAAAACTCTTACTGTTTGGTTATATTCGTGCTTTTTTTTTGGTTTTTGTTTTTTTTGGTTATATTTGTGTTTTTTTTTTTTTTTGTTTTTTTCAAGATAAGTTATATTTGTGTTTTTTTGTTTTTTTCAAGATAAGTTTTCTTCGGACAAAAATCGACCGACGTTGATTTCTATGGGCTAAAAACTGGAAAACTAATTATTTGATTTTTTCTTTTTTTTTATAAGGTATGTTAAGATTTCTTCTGGTTAAAATCAACCAGCGTTGATTTCTTCTCGCTAAAAACTGTAAAACTAATTGTTTGTTTAATTTTTTTGGGTTTTATGTTTTGTTTTGTTTTTTTAAGATAAGTTAAGATTTCTCCGGGCTGAAATCAACTGGCTTTAATTTCTTCTAACTTAAAACTGTAAAACTAATTGTTCTTTTTTAAATATATCTTAAGATTTCTTCGGGCAAAAATCAACTTGTGTTGATTTCTTCGGATTAAAAACTATAAAACTACAATTGTTTGTTTGTTTGTTTGTTTTTTTGAGGTATGTTAAAATTTCTTCGGGCTAGAATCAGCCGGCGTTAATTTTTTCGGGCTAAAAACTGGAAAACTTTTACTGTTTGGGTTTATTCGAGTTTTTTATTTATTTATTTATTTTTTTTTTTTGGCGGGGAGAGAGTATTTTTTTAAAGATGTTTTCTTCGGGCTAAAATCAACCGGCATTGATTTCTTTGGGCTAAAATCTGTAAAACTAATTCATTGTTTTTTTTTTTTCTTTTTTTCTTTTTTCAAAGATATGTTAAAATTGCGGCGTTGGTTTATTTTAGCTAAAAACTGTAAAACTAATTGTTTGTTTATTTTTTTAAAGTTTTCTGTTTTGTTTTGTTTTTTTAAGATAAGTTATGATTTCTCCGGGCTAAAATCAACCGCCTTTGATTTCTTTTAGCTTAAAACTGTAAAACTAATTGTTTGTTTTTTAAAATGCATATTAAGATTTATACGGGCTCAAATCAACTTGTGTTGATTTCTTCGGATTAAAAACTATAAAACTACAATTGTTTGTTTGATTGATTGTATTTTTGTTTTCTTTTTTTAAAGATATGTTAAAATTTCTTCGGACAAAAATCAGCCGACGTTGATTTCTTCAGGCTAAAAACTGTAAAGCTGTCACTGTTTGTTTGGGTGTTTGGGAGGGAAAGGTTATGTTTTTTTAAGATAAATTTTCTTCGAGCTAAAATCAATCGGCGTTGATTTCATTGGAATAAAAACCGTAATACCAATTGTTTGTTTGTTTGTTTGTTTTGTTTTTTAAAGATTTGTTAAGATTTCTTCGGGCTAAAATCAACCGGAGTTGATTGTATCTTCCAGCTCGATTTACACCATATTATTACGTAAAAATAAAAATTTAAATAAATGAATAAATGTAAATATAGATAAACGATGTAGTTTAGTTTTTCCTTATTAATCATAACACAAAGGTTTCATGATAATTATTTATTGTAAATTCCACTGTTTATAAGTTTTTGTTTTCTTGATACATAAATTTCTTGATACATAAATTTATGTGGCCCAGTGGTTATCGCCGTTGGAAATAAACACGTCGGTGCGTGTTCAAATCGTGGACGGTGTACTTTCATGCTAATTTCTTTGGGGAGGAGAAAGGGAAGAACGCATTAACTTACTCCTGTTAAAGGCTAAAATTAAGGCAGAATGGGTTCTTTAACCTTGGTATGGCAACTGGTCAAGGAGAAAGTAAATATCGTTTATGGATGTGTCCGTGGTGTAATGGTTATGGTCGGCGATACGAGTTCACATCCTAGACGAGACTGATTGCATTTCACATAGCACTAATACCCTTGGGAAAGGGATGAATCCAATTATTCTCCCTCCAGCTATGGGTAAATAGTAGGGCAGACTGTTCTTCAGCCTCGGTGAGGCAACAAGTCTAGGAGAAGGAAAACTCTGAATTGAAACCTGTTAAACTCCGCTTAAAAATTTACCTTGTGTCATATCCTGCCCGAGCGGAGGGGTTGGTAAATATGGATAAATGTCGTTTAAGAAGAGGAGGACAGAAATTTACTGAGAAAATTTGACTAATTTTTAATGAATTCGTCTTGTGTCAACCTTTTTATGTATATTACTTTATAGATTAACATTATATATTGTTTAATAATCAATATTTCCTTCCTAGATGAATAAATTAAACCAGCTTGAATTTGATGCTCATGTTGTTTTCATTTGTTTTTGAAAAAGTAGGAGAATTATTAAAATTGAATCATTTGCTGAAAAGTAAGTGTGTGTGTGTGTGTGTGTGTGTGTGTTTGTATGTGTGTGTGTGTGTGTGTGTGTGTGTGTGTGTGTGTGTGTGTGTGTGTGTGATTTGATTTTATAAGACTATCAAACTTTTTTTAAAACTAACAATTATTTTACATTTTATATGGTAGGGAGTTCACTTTTCCATTCAAATTCAATGTAGAATGATCACCCATTTCTGAAAGAGTAAGCGTAGGAAAAATAATTAACCCGTCGAATTATTATTTTCTTTTTTTTTTACTTTCGGTGGTGGTAAGGGTCGTTTTTCGGTGATGGTAAAGGTCGTTTTTCCAGAAATAGGTGATTCTTCATTGTAGGTTATTTAATGCCAAAGACAGCCTTGCCAAAAACAGTAGTGGTACTATTTAACTCAAAACTGAAGGGAATAAGGTTTATACGAGGGGCATACGATAAGTTTCCAGACTTTTTTCGCACAAGCATTTAGAATTGTCGTAGACTCTTGAAAATTCACAATATCATTGCTATACACCGTATGAGAT
Source organism: Sepioteuthis lessoniana (assembly GCA_963585895.1). Taxonomy (NCBI): domain Eukaryota; kingdom Metazoa; phylum Mollusca; class Cephalopoda; order Myopsida; family Loliginidae; genus Sepioteuthis; species Sepioteuthis lessoniana. The sequence goes on along the minus strand of OY757937.1, from coordinate 49,694,298 downwards.
GACTGACCAATTTTTATGATTTCAGGTTTAAATCAACAGCTACAGCAGCAATTTGAATACACCTTACTAAAGCCTGATTGTCACAGCTGGTGAATTTCAAAAATGCAATCTGACACTTTAGAACAACGATATGCAATAAAATTCTGTTTTAAACTTGGAATAAATGCCACAGAAACGTATGGAATGCTTCACACTGCTTTTGTAGCATCTTGCATGAATCGAGCATCAGTTTTTGAGTGGTATAAGAGATTCAATGAAGACAGGGAGTCTGTAAGGGATGATGAGAGGTGTGGGAGGAGTAAGGAAGTCAATACACTGATTGGCTAAAGGGTTAGGGTTACTATGTTGAGGTTTTAAGGGAGTTCAGGTAGAGATTCCTAGGGAAGAGGCCAGCACTCTTCAAATCGGGTCAGTGGCATTTCCACCAGGACAATACACCAATCCACAGCTCCATCCTTGTCACTGACTATTTGACCAAGATGGGCCTCAAGACAGTTCCTCAGTCTCCCTACAGTCAAGACCTTGCTCCCTGTGACTTTTGGTTATTCCCGAAGCTCACAGGCTGTAGTTATGAGACAACTGAGGAGAAGAAAGAGGCTGTGACGAAGGTCATTGACACGCTCACACAAAAGGACCTCCATGGGGCCTTCCAGAAGTTGCTGGAATGGTACAAGTGCACTGCAGCTGGAGGAGATTACTTCGAAGGGGACTAGAGTTTCATATGTGTACTATCAATAAAGGGGCCCATACGAAAAAAGTCTGGAAACTTATTGTATGCACCTCGTACCTTTCTCAAGGGTATTAGTTCTAAGTAAACGTTATAGTGCGATTGGAGTTCGACTCGCTTACTACGATGAAAAAGTACAACCCATTACCCTCTACGCTACAGAGACTTCCCCCGCACTTGATGGTTATTCGAGAATAAAACTTGGGCAAGTCCTGTTCTTAGATCCAATGAATTTTCTCATTGTTCTGGTTTATCATAGCGTTCCTTTATAGCGGCTCTTTATTGCCGACTATCTTACAAGAAATCCTTATGGAGGTGCCCGTGGTGTAGTCGTTATCGTTGTAGGAAATGGACACGGCGACACGAGTTCAAATCCTGGACAAGACTGATTGCATTTCACATAGCACTAATACCCTTGGGGAAGGTATGAATCCAATTATTCTCCCTCCAGCTATGGGTAATTAGTAGGACAGACTAGGTTCTTCAGCCTTGGTTAGGCAACTAGTCTAGGAGACGGAAAACTCTGAATTCAAACCTGTTAAACTCCGCTTAAAAAAATTGACCTTGTGTCATATCCTGCCCGAGCGGAGGAGTTGGTAAATAGTATCTTACAAGAAATCCGTTAATTTGTTAAATAACTAGGGTGATAATTGAATTGATTATTTTATTGGAAATTAATTGTATTGATTATTTCATCATTTAGTTTGTTGAGGTTATAGAATGTTCAGGGATCTTTTAGTTGAATTGTACTCGGTTCCGCGTGCGCACGCGCGAAGTTATAAAACCGACATTGGTCATCTCGGATCGGAAACCCAAACGTAAATAAAATACATTTGCGTCGTGTCATAGAGTGTGATTGAGGTGAAATAAAAATACAATGAAAGTGGACACATATGGAGGGTAATGATACGATGCAATGTATTTTTAAAAATATTTAAAAAATTAGATTTTGAATCGAGGCAATTGAATTTTGAAAGAGATTTTTAGACGGCCATCTTGGGATGCGTTGTTAACTGTTGTAACATTTGTTGTATTATTATATGTCTCACTTAAATGTTTTAATTGTTAATATGGTGAATCTATGGATATTCTAATGTTAGTATTGGGACTTGGAGTTGGAAAAGGAAAAGAAAGAAAAGGGGTAAACATAATCAGCAAAAGAAAGAAAGAAAGAAAGAAAGAAAAAAAGGCTATTGAGATTTATAAGAAAAGTAGATAGAAGGAAAAATACAATCAACAAAAAGAAAGAAAGAAAGAAAGAAAGAAAGAAAGAAAGAAAGAAAAGCTATTGAAATTTATAAGAAAAGTAGATAGAGGGAAAAATACAATCAACAAAAAGAAAGAAAGAAAGAAAGAAAGAAAGAAAAGCTATTGAAATTTATAAGAAAAGTAGAGGGAAAAATACAATCAACAAAAAGAAAGAAAGAAAGAAAGAAAGAAAGAAAGAAAGAAAGAAAGGCTATTGAAATTTATAAAAAAAGTAGATAGAAGGAAAATACAACCAACCAAAAGAAAGAAAGAAAGAGTGATAAAAATAAGAAGGAAAAAAGAGTAGGAACACAATTACCTTGGCTGTCGTATGGTTAGTCGTTTGGACTAAGAGGGGTAAGGCGAACGTAAAATAATGATAGAAAGCAATTGATAAACAAAACAAAACTACCTCACCAAAGTCCAAACTATTTAACCAGTTTATATATGTGATTCCCTATCACTAATCCTCCTTTGCACACACTTAACATACAAACAAATAAGCACAACACTACACAGCGTTTTGTTCTGTTATAAATCCAAGTGTTGATATAATTATTACTTCTAGTTGTTCGTAATTGTAAAAGTTCCTTGGAGATCTCCGCCATTGATAAAAGTACTTTACGAGATGACATCTTTCCAACTTTGCTAATAAACGTATTAGATTTCCACTGGATATTACTGTCAGTTGTTTTCGAGGGGAAAAAAGGATTTCAGTAAGATTGACTTCATTCCACGTTTGTATTGTTAACGTCACAAGATTACCCCATCTTTCTATACTTCTTTTTTAGGCCAAGACAATATCGAGTTATTTCTGTAACCTAATCGTTTGTCAAGTATGCTCGAACATAGTAGTTATCACTTACTCTACCTCGTTTTCGTCACATTGTCAGAAGAATTAGGTTGTAACTTCCCTGTTCAACTCTTCTCGAAAAAAAATTGATGAAATTAAAAGAAATAAAGAAAGAAATAAAGAAAAAGAAAATAAAGAATAAGATTGTAAAAGAAAAAAAGAAAACAAAATGAGCAAAAATACGTTAAAAGAAAGAAAGAAAGAAAGAACTTTGTATGAGTTAAAATAGAGAATAAGAATTTGAAAAAAGACAGAGAGAAGAGACATTAAGAAAGAAAGAAAGAAAGAAAGAAAAACTTTCATGGAACTAAAAAGATGAAAAGAGAATAAGAATTTTCCAAAGAAAGAACGAAGAGAGAGAGAGTGAGAGATGGGAGGGAGAGAGAGGGAGAGAAAGAGAGGGGGATGATAAAAAAAAAACAAAGAAAAAAGAATGAACAATTTTGTCGGAAATATATGAATAAATGAGGGATGAAAATTTGATAAAGAGAGAGAGAGAGAGAGAGAGAGAGAGAGAGAGAGAGAGAGGAGACATTAAAAAACGAAAGAAAGAAAGAAAGAAAGAAAAACTTTCATGGAATTAAAAATATAAAAAGAGAATAAGAATTTTCCAAAGAAAGAACGAAGAGAGAGAGAGAGAGAGAGAGAGATGGGAGGGAGAGAGAGGGATGATAAAAAAAGCAAAGAAAAAAGAATGAACAATTTTGTCGGAAATATATGGATAAATGAAGGATGAAAATTTGATAAAAGAGAGAGAGAGAGAGAGAACAGACATTAAAAAACGAAAGAAAGAAAGAAAGAAAGGGAATTTTTTTAGGAATTAACTAAATAAATGCCGAATAATAGTTTGAAAAAAGAAAGAGAGAAGAAGCGTTAAAGAAAGAAAGAAAGAAAGAATGGAAAGGGATAAAATTAAAAGAAAGAAAAGAGAAAAATTGAAAGATGGAAAGAAAGAAGGAAAGACAGAAAGAAAAAATGAAAAATTTTGTTAGAACTATCTAAATAAATGAAGGAGAAGATTTGAGAAAAAAAAAAGAAAGAAAGAAAAAAAGAAAGAAAGAAAGAAAGAAAATTTTTTGAAACTAAAATGAATGAATAAATGAATAAATAGCTTTATGTAATATTACGAAGCGAAATTGACGCTTGTACCACAACGGTTCTCAACAGACGTTTGTTAGCGCCACAGTACCCACCAGGAATTTGTTACGCTACAGCACCGCATAAACATTTGTACCACCACGGTTCTATGGGGTCTGAGTGTAGCACTACGCCTTAAGTTCCAGTCGGACCTTGTTGTAACCTGACCGTGAGAAAAAATAACGAACACGCAAAACACTGTCTGGGTTCGGTAATACAAAAGTTTATTCGCTACTATCTTTCATTCGTTGTTGCTGAGAGAGAGAAAACAGGACATGAACTGAGTTGACTGCTTTAGATTGACATAGAGAAAAACTCCGTCTTAGGGCGAGAAAGAGCTGACACAGACCTTGATATTTTCTTTCTCGTTTTTTAATGTAGTTCTCGTATGTGACTTCACAGGAGTAATGACAAAGAAATAGTACTCCACACTCTCCAGATCTCCACAACTTACAGCCAGATTCAGGTTAGTTTCATAACATGGACACTCCTTTTTAGGGAACTCTTACCTCCTTGCATGGGAAACGGCCAGAGTATTCTCAGCCCCACTGACATGGTGAATGGTTTCAAGTATTCTTATCTTATACTAATCATCAATACACTATTATATATAAGTGAGAATATAGTCAGGATATAGGGATGGAATTTAGCATAGAAAAATGTGACATGCCAATAATGAGAAACAGGAAACGACAAATGGTGGAAGGAATTGAATTAGCAAATCAACAAAAAAGCAGAATGCTAGGAGAAAAGAAAACTTATAAGTATTTGAAGAATGAAAAGAGAAAAGAAAAAAGAAAAAAGCACAACAAAAACAAAAACAAAAACCAACAGAGTAACACGAAACAGAGAGGCAATCCGTGACTGGAACTCAGTTACTCGCTGAACCCATCCTCCGGGCGACACCGTCTCCAATTGTCTTTCGTATTATTCACTGACGACACCGTCTTTGATTTTACTCTCTATACGTCGAGGGCAAAAGAGTTCTGCCTCAACACCCGCTACGTCCTTCTTTTATAGTTGGTAAAGCATGCTGGTCACACGTGGTCAATATGCATAAATATTGCGTTTTCAGCGCGTACTTCTTTTCTCCTTACATTAAAGCTCCGCACACCAAACAAAGACGTGCTCTTTTATGGCGACGATAAGGTAAGTCATTACTGTTTTCATTATTGGATCCTAGTTCCTGAACGTTACGTCTGCGACAGTATTTGGCAATATTAGAAGCATACGCGATAAAAAAGAATGAACATGAAAGAAAAAAAAAATTAAAAGATTATCACAGAACGAGAAAAGTACTCGAAACCAAACTATATCGCTGGAATCTCATCAAAGGGAGAAACACCTTGGCTGTCACCCCTTGTAAGATACTCGGGAACATTCTTAAAGTGGACGAGGGAAGAACCTCAACAAATGGACCTGAGAGAAAGAAAAATCATTATGATGCATATGGCTTTACATCGGAGAGATGACACAGACAGACTCTATGTATTGAGAAAAGATGTTCAAGATAGCGTCGATACAACGAAAATAGTTCTGGAAGACTTCATAAAAATAACAAAGAAAGACTGATTACAGCGACCAGAATACCAAAGACAACACAAGGATTAACAGAACAGCAATCACTAAAAAAACAAAATTGGAAAGAAAAACGACTGTATGGATATTTCAAGCAACAGACAAGCAAAATTTCACATGATAAAACCTGAATATGGTTAAGAAAAGGGTAACTTAAAGAGAGAAAATGAATCTCTTCTAATAGCATACAAAACGACGCCATAAGGACCAACTATATTAAAGCAAAAATTGATAAGACGCAACAAAATACCAAATGTAGATTATGTGGTGAGAGAGACGAAACGATCAA
>OY757937.1:49538466-49683466 GCA_963585895.1 Sepioteuthis lessoniana | reverse complement strand
TAAGAGTACATCTCTTATGAGTTCATCTCTACTTCTCCAGCAGTGTCCTGCATGTCTGGTTCGTCTAACTTGAATAGTTTTCGTGATAGGGGGGAGGTGGCCGTACAGTTGGTGTCTTGTGGGGTGTTGCTGCCAGGACTTGTTCAGGGTTGCACGCAGCCAGTCGCTATTTACCATCAGTCATTTCTTTACACACAAAAGGTTAAAGCGATGGACTGCAGGATCGTAATATGCGAGTTCGTACTCCAGTCGCGCTATTACGTTCACTTTCGGGCAAATATCCTTGGGAAATGTATGAACCCCTTTCTCCTCCCAGCTATGGGTTAAATAGTACCACTACTGTTCTTCTAGGAGAATAGCTTTGGCATTAAATAACCTACAAAGGTTGATATGCCATTAAACAAAGAAACCAAACCAAACCTTTACACACAATTTGTTGGTAATTTCATTTTTAAATGAAATAGAAGTAATTTACTTGCGATCTATTATTGATATTGTTTTAAAACAGTTAAATGGTTTCAGTTATTGCGATCTTCCGCTAATAATTCTGTTCTATATTAATCTTTTGTTTGCTAGTAGATAAGTAGTTCCAAGCACTGATATTTAACACTAATTATGCTTTTGAATTCTATTCATTCATTTACATATACTTAAATGGTTCCAAGTATTTCTGAGTATCACTAACAATTCAATTAAACATCAGTCATTTGTTTACTCACAGTTAAATGATCTAACTGCTCTATTTCTAACAATTCAACGTAAGTCATTTATTTGCACACAGTTTAAAAGTCAAAGAGTTCTCTTTGACCCATGGATAAGACCCTATCCGTGTCAGAGTGGACATCACATAGTTTTGTGTCATATCCAGGACACAATAGTTATCTAAAGTTTACACACACACACACACACATATATATATATATATATATATATATATATATATATATTCTTGATTATTTCCTTTCTACCGTACGCTTGCACCAATGCTCATCCCTCTTAACAAAAAAATAATAATGAATAACTGTTATATGTCGTCATATATCTAGGAGGTAGGTTGGTTGGTTCGTAGTTATTTTATTTTATGGCGTATCAACTCTTTTCGGGCCCCTTAACGCCAAATTAAGTCATTTTGATAAAAGTTTCAAACAATTCCGTTTAGTATAAGTATAGTTTTTTTTTTGTTTACTCATAGTTAAATGACAAAACAGTTCCATTTCAAACAGTTCAGTTTAGTAGAAGTACACAATTTCAATGTCAAAATCAGTTCTATTTCAAACAATTCAGTGTAGCATAAGTACACAGTTTACTTCTATTTGACTTATAGGTAAGACCCTATCAGGTGCTTCCACTCCGGGCCAGGGTAGACCTGATAGCGATGACAATGAAAGGGTACTCCGCATTCTCCCAAAGAACCAGTATGACTGGAGCCTCACCATCAGATTGTTTAGTGTCATATATCAGGACACTCATTAGCAGTGCTCTTACCGCTCTGCAGAGAATTTATTGTACCATTACCACTTTCAAGCAGTTAATGATGTCTTTTAAGAAATTAATGGACGGGAATATCTTAATCAGAAAATCTACTTTTTCTTTTAGACATAAGCTACGAAAAGGAGGCAGCTCAATGTAAATCTGTAAAGATTGCACAAAATAAACCAAAAGTTGTTTCATTCTAACCTTAAATATCAATTTCTTTTTTTTCTTCAATCCTATAAAATAAGTTTTAAACGCGATAAAATAATCCACCCGGTCGCTTGGATTGTAGGATGCGCCAACTACAACCCTACTGAGGGGTCAGATCGTCCCAACTATGTGGCTATGGGTGGAGATTCGTTATGATCAAGGATGGGATTCTGGTGACTGAAAAGTTCGTGGCATACTAAACGAAGTGGTCAAGTGACTTGTAACAGTCCACTGTGGCCCTTACTCTCAATTGGCTGGTCGGATCAAGCACTAGCACCGATATGATTGTCTCGACTGTCTTCTTCAAATTGTTATTGTGCCAAACAACTAAATAAGCGGAAGAACAGCGGAAGCAGGTGTACGTTAAACAAATATATAACCAGGTGCCCGGTGCGGTTCGAGTCAGTTGGAGACAGGATGCGTGAGAACCAGCTTGCAGACTGAGGGCTTTGGGCCCCCAGTGACCTACGGTTGAGCAACCCCAAGCCAAGACGAGGAAGAAATGCTGCTATAGTAAAGAGAAGAACTTGGGGTTAATATAGCAGTCTGTCGCCGTTACCAGCTTTTCTCTCACACACAACAGAAACATCACCCTATCAAGAATAAAGTGTGAGAGATATATTTTTATAAAGAAGTGCGTTCGTTGGTTGTCGGCTATAGTCGAGGGCGACCCGAAGGCTTCTTTTCAATAGCTACTATACCAAGGTGTTGGTGAGGACGCTACTCTTTTACAACTGAAATTAAATTATTAGTATTAAATAGCAATACTTGAAACTATTTAACTGTGTGCCAATAAATGAGTTTTAAATATTTTTGAAATAAAGTTACCAACATAAGTATTTGTAACCCTATAGCTTTTGGAACCGTTCAGAAAGGAGTTTAATACTCAAAGAGAAAAGAAGTTGATGCAGATTTTAGAAGACTGGGGAAAATGCATTGCAAAGGTGTAATCACGTAACGGATTTTTGACAGACAGTGTAGAAAGAATCCTGTTGTATAACTAATCGCAACATTTTTGTTACGAAAATTTTTATCATGGAAGAAGAATGTCTGATGTGTTGATCAAAGGAAGTGTCAACATGGCGGAATTATTCGGTGACAAAGAGAGAATTGTAAAAATAAAAATGTTGACACTTCAGTCATTGTTACGAAAAAAAAGTTATGATTCGTTCGGTGAAAAGGGAATTCTCAAAATGACCGAATTATTTCAGTGACAAAGAAAATTACGAAAACAGTGTTGACATTTCGAGAATATCTGTCCTGATCAAAGCAAACTTTTCTACTTCAACTTAACTCGGGAATTCGGTAGCGAATTCCACTGAAAGCTGATGGCCTTTTGAAGTCCACACCCACACCGACTCTGAACGAGCTACGAATATAAATGAATTAACCGAAAGAGAAGCGATATCACAACGAGACCAGACCAGAGGCAGAACGGCAGACGGAGCAGCTTCTCCCGCCCTGAGCTAATTTTACCTTGTACCAAACTGCATAAATAGAAGATAAAAGATAAGCTAGTCTTAAGTGAATATCTGAAGATCTCTGACAGAATTTGCACTAACGCCAGAACATTGAATGTAAAAACTGTTAATAATATTTTCTTTTGTATACACTAATCATTGTTATTGTTGCAAAGCTGTGTTTTTCTTTGTTTCTGGGTGCAGATTTTTTTTCTTACTTAATCGGGCGGTGGCATTCATCTGTTAGCTAAGCGGCGTCTCCGATTAGCTTTTGTTTCGTTGTCCGGATTTTTAAAACACAACGTGGGTGGATAGCGAATATTTGAGTGTTATCCCAAGATATTACCATAGCGGAATATTAAGCGGATTGAAGGCAGAGTGTCCTCCGTGTTTAGCAGTTTACAGATTATATATATATATATATATATATATATATATATATATATATATATATATATATGTTACGTAATTAATTTTTTATAAACTATTCTATAATCTTGATGGTGTGAAAAACCCTGATAGTACAATTTGCAAATAAAAATATCACACAGACTGGAATCCAGGAAAAAATTACATAAAAAAGAAAAATCTAAAAGCTACGTAAAGTAAAATTTGGCAACCGTAGTCGAGGGTGACCAGAAGGCTCCCTTTGCAATAGCTACTCCACCGAGGTGTAGGAGAGGGCGCTACTTCTTTCCCTTGATTGCTCCTCTTTACCTTTGATACTAACCTTATATTGCTGAGTGTTAAGCAAAGAGGTATCAAGTACCATTTTTTAAAGTCTTCGGTATGACTCGACATGGAGATTGAACCCAGGTCTCCCGGACCTATAGCGAATATTCTATCCACTAGACCAATGAGCCGGTCAAAAGCATACGTACTCCTTGAAAATAACCAATGACGCATGCGTAGTCAAAAGAAAAAAAATCAACGACAGAATTCCTTCTGCTAAATGTAATTGTACTTAATACATTAAGTAGAGCTAAATATGAATGCCCGCAGATTCAGAAAAAAAATCTTCCTCGGTTTCACCTAAACAGATCATCAAGACATTTCTGACCAAATGAGGGTCAGACCAAACTACATTTTATTGATTAAAAAAACACTCGGAAGAATAAAATTAGCATTAAAGAATAAATGAATTAAAAGATTGCGTACACGATTTCTATTAATAATCTGCCTAGATTACGTACACCACATTTATCAATTATTTGCCTAGATTTCGTACTTTAATGACATAAGATTTAAGAAAAGAAAATGATTTCACGCTAGAAAAACAAAAAACAAAAACGGAATGAAGTAGACGATATTTCGCAAAGGCCATGACGGATGCTGGACAACGCAAATTATTAAGTGCTTCTCACAACTGCACCTGCTTAAGTCGGATCTCAGCAGCATAACTTTGAGAAGGCAGCAAAAGGCATTGACTTCTATGTGCTCTGATAAAAAAATTTCTTGAGTTCAAACAAGATGGTGCCATCTCCATATTAAATGACAAGTCTCTGAAATTAGTAGACCATTTCTCATACCTCGGCAGCAATATCTCATTTACAGAAAGTGATATCATTATACGCATAGAAAAAGAATGGACTCTTACTGACGGGTTCCTGATCATATCGATATTTAATCTCTCTGATAAAATAAAACAGGAATTCTTCAAAGCTGTAACCGTGTCAGTTCTACTACATGGCAGCACCACTAGGGCTTTAACGGAACGTCTGGAAAAAAAAAACTAGATGGGAACTACCCCTGGAAAAACTACTGTTTTAAATAAATCTTGGATACACCACATGATAAAACAACAGCTGTACAGCCACTTACCTCCTATCTAACAAACCTTCCAAGTAAGACTAGCGAGTATTGTTGGGCACTACTGGACGAACTCATAAGTGACATTCTCCAGTGGACTCCAACACACAGATACAGCAGTGGTGACGGACTAAAAAAATTTAAATTCATCAACTCTGGTACGGATGGTGAGAGAGTTTTAAGGGAATCCCAGCTATCAGTACGACAGCCAAAGCCATCCATGTATAAGAACAGTAGTGATACTATTTAATTCATAGCTGGGGATGGATATAGGGGTTTATACCTTCCCCCAAGGTTTTGGTCAGAAAAATTAATGTTATTGTGCGATTGAACTTCGAACCCAATCACTTAGAGGCTGCAGTCCTGCACCATGGAAAGTTTTTCCCTCCCCCGGGGGGTTGAACACTCTGACGAAGGAATTAACATTCTTCCACTTGTGTAATTCAAAGCTCTTCGTATGAATTGAACTCTCTGGTATCCGGTAAGGCAAAATGTAAACAGACGAGAGCTACAACATAATGCCTTATAATTCCCGAGCTGACGTATGTCGACTGTTCGCTGAGCGATATGATACTAAGTCTAACGTAAAGTTGGGCGGGGTTCAATCCCAGCTTGAAGCGTCCTGCTTGTCTAGCCACACTGATTAGTTGTTATACAACGAAACAGACTGTCTGGATGACAATATATATATATATATATATATATATATATTTATATTAATGTTTATATCTAATATATAATTCTATCGGTGTGAAAAAACCTAGATTGTACAATTTTCAAATTCTACAAATTGATATCTGGGAAAAAAATTGTTAAAAAAAAAAAAAGACGAAAAACACACTTGCTACTTGAAAATAATCAAGTCGCATGTATGTCTCGTCAAAAGAAAAAAACACCGATAGAATTACCTAAGCTAAAACGTAATAAAGTACTCAATACATGAGATTGAGCTAATATTATGAAAATTCCTACTTGGCCAAGTGCAAATCTACCTAGGTTTCACCAAATGGCTCTTCATGATTGCTCTGGCAAAGTGGGTTAGGATATAATACATTTTATTGGTTAAAAAAGACTCCTCACCTATACAAATTTACATATTTAAAAAAAAACAAACCTTTATTCGAGAAACCGAAAAAAAAATTTCCCCCTTTTTTTTACATTAAATAAATTTTATCAATCCTTTTATCCACTAATTAACCAATTTTTCCTATGTCTGCAAATATTTAATATTCCAGACCTTAATGCTCATATCTAATCTGTAATTCTGTTAGTGTGAAAAAACCCAGATTGTACAATACGCAAATTCGACAAACTGATATCTGGGAAAAAAATTCTTAAAAAAGGAGAAGACGAAAAACACACGTGCTACTTGAAAATAATCATGTCGCACGAATGTCTTGTCAAAAAAAAAAAAAAAAAAAAAAAAAAAAAAAAACACCGACAATATTACCTAAGCTAAAACGTAATAAATTGTAACTGTTTTAAGAAGGAAAATTGCCCCTTCGAAGGGAAGATGTCAAACAGAGTGTAATGCATAAGGTCGAAGTACTCAACCCGAGCAGTAACAATAACAATAGGAATGGTAAAAAAGTGCAAGTGAGTTCAACGCAAGGCCCTTTCATACAGAGATATTACGATCATAAAAGTAGCTTCTCATATGAAATATATAGACATAAAACTAGTTTTTCCAACTACGTATGGGATGTCAAAAACAAATTTGGTATAGATCCTATATTGAAATGGGAAATCGTGAAAAGATGTTGTTGGGGGATGGATATTGTACTCTATGTATAGCGGAAATATTTACCATAGTTACATATAACAGACCAAAGGAATTGCTGAACCAAAAGTCTGAACTATTTAATTTTTGTTTGCCCAGTCGGCTGCAGAGAGGTAAGACTCCCCCGCCCAACGAGTGTCCTGGATATGGCACTACAGAATATGATGGTGAGGTTCCAGTAATGCTGGAGCTTTGGGGAATGGAGAGTATCCCTTCATTGCCATTGCTTCCAGGTCCACTCAGGCCCAGAGTGGTACCACATGATAGGGCCCTATCTATGGATTAAATAGAACTAACTACATACTTATGCTAAAATGAATTGCTTGACTTAGAATTGTTTGACAAGGCTAGATAGCTTGAAGTAGAAATATTTTCACAATTAAACTGTACTTACATTTAAACTGCGTGCTTATGCTAGACTGAGTTATTTGAAGTGGAACTGTTTTTGACATTAAATCTGTACTTGCTCTAAACTGAATTTTTATATATTGAACTGTTTTGACATTTAACTGTGTGTAAACAAAATTAACTGAATTAGAATTGTTTGCATAAACTGAATAGTTTAAAGTAGAAATGTTTTTGACAGTTGAATTGTGTACTAATGCTAAACTGAATTGTTTGAAATAGAACTGACTATTTGCATAAAAATGGATTTGGCATTAAATAACCTACAAAGGTTGATATGCCATAAAAATTAACCAACCAACCAACATAATTTTTGTAGACATAGAAAAAATTGGTTAATTAGTAGATAAAAAGATTAATAAAAATTGTTTAATGTAAAGAAAGAAAGAAAGAAGAGGAATAATTTTTTGTCAGTTTTTCAAATAAAAGTCTTTTTGGTATGCTAATTTGTACTGGTGAGGAGTCTTTTTAACCAATAAAATGTATTTTACCCTAACCCACTTCGCCATAGCAATCCTGAAGAGCCGTTTGATGAAACCTAGGTAGACTCGCACTTGGCCATGTAGAAATTATATATATATATATATATATATATATATATATTTGAACAACAAAAAAAGTTTGATTGTGACACGATGAGTGGTTAAATACTTAAATAATATGCAAAAATTAAAATTTATGAAATATATGAAAATTGATATATATATATATCTTTCAAAACAAAAAAAAAACTTAAAATAAGTATGTTTTTGTTCAAGGCTTAAATTGACCTAAAAAGCTGTTTGGGTGTTCGTAAAGGTCAGTAAAGTGTGAGACAATTGTTTTTGATTTTAAAGGTCAGCGAATTCATTTAATTTTTTGGTTGTCATCTAACTTCATCGATCATAATGATGAGACTGCTCATTTCGTAAAACATTTTTCTTGACTTTATTTTAAAGGTCAATGCAAAAAGGGGGATTTGATTTTGCTCCACTCTAAATAAAGATGAGCAGGGGATGGCTCATCCAGTCAGGTGAGGCTGAAAATTTTTAGTTCAACCCCATCGCTCTAAACCTGTTCCCATTGGTCAAAATATCTAAAAAGGGTTTTCCTTTTATCTGTAAGATATAATGCTGAGCTAGGATTAGCTGACTAATGGGATTATGACTCCTTATTGTCTCTTATTGGACAACCAATCAGAAAACTTTTTAGTCCAGATTTTGATCTATAAAAACAGGATGGTAAAACAAATCATCAGAGAAGATTAGGAAAGAGACAAAGAGGAAACTCAAGACTGCCAAAGAAACATCCCTTCCATTCTGGACCCGAGTCACTCCGAAGAACCAGCAGACTTTATAAAAATTAAAAATCCCCAACTTCAGAGACATTATTGTTATACTAACTGCACCTCATCGTCACTTTTCCTCTCTTGATATACTTTCTTCTTCTTTTTGCCAGAAAAGCAAACATTGCTTGTCATTTTTGTCTCACAAACATGTTTCAATAAAAAAAATATCGTTGTTATTTGTTAACTACGGGTTTTCTCTATTCTTTGAGTTGCTAGACAATCTAGTCACTTGTATCACCTCACAGTCAGAAGAAGATCCGGCTGAATTGTGTCAATCTCCCTTCGTGGATCTTACAAATTGTAAGCACGGAATGACTTGACAAAGCGACTCGTCTGAAGTAAATGTGGTAGTAACGAATACAACAGCCACAAGTACTGTGACTAGTAGTCACACTGGATAGGGCACCGTGACTAGCATGATCCTATGTATTTGAAAAACATCAGGATTTATTGCATCAGATTATTGGAGCCGTTAACATTTTCAAATAGTAATGTCAGTTTGCAATAAGATTTTAGAAGGATAGAAAAAAACTTACTTTAAATTAAACAATTTTATTTCTTTTTAATTCATTCACTTAAAATTCAGAACCCCAAAGCTTTCCTCGATGTTTCTTCTTGCGAAATGTTCCTTTTTATAAAAATAGAAAAAAATAATACCCCCCACCAATAATAAGTGAAAAAAAAATAACGTTCCCCCTAAAAAAAAAACAAGCAATTTGTAGCAAAGTGTCTGTTTGTTAAAATACTGTTGAGCAGTTCAGTGTGTGTGCGTGTATGTGTGTGGGTGTGCCTGCGTGTGTCTATGTGAGCGTGTTTATGGGTATACGCGTGTGTGCGCATATTTGTGTGTGGAAGCGCGTGTCTGTATATGTGTGCATGAGCGTGCGTGCGTGCGTATACGTGTATGCGTGTGACTATGTGCGCGCACATGCGTGTGACTATGTGCGCGCACATGCGTGCGTGCAAACGTGTGCTTGTGCGTGGGTGCCTAGCTGTATTTGTGTCTACACGTGTGTGTTTGTAAGAATATACGTGTTAATGTGTTCGCACGCACTTGTGTGTGTGTGTTAGTGTGTGTATATTTTTGTATGTATGTATGTATGTGTCTGTGTGTGTGAGATTAAGAAATACGGATAAAAAGTGCTCTCTACTCAAAATGCAGGGCAATATCAACACAATATCACGTGAGGTTCGGCCACGAAAAACTTGTTTCGTGAGTTTTAATCTTGTTTTATTCTATTTTACACCTGAAATATATATATATATATATATATATATATAGAGAGAGAGAGAGAGAGAGAGAGATAGAGAGAGAGATAATTCAAAAACAAAACAGACTAAATCAATAATACATACAGCTCTATACACAAGAATGAAGTGGTAATGTCACGATACTTCAGCTATAAAAATAAAACAGAGAAAAATCGCTCACGACTCTTACTTTGACGTATGTAATCTTGAGGTGAGCGTGTATCCACATGTATGAATTATATTTTTCAAGCTTCAGACGTATATATATATATATATATGTGTGTGTGTGTGTGTGTGTTAGTGACAGTTGTTGAAGGTAATTCGAAGGCTCTCTTTTCAATTGCTACTACATAAAGGTGTAGGGGAGAACGATACTCCTTTCCCCGGATTGCTTTACTTTACCCTTGATCCATAAACAATGAGACATCAAGTACCGTTTTTGAAGCTACTGGCGAAAACGCTACCCAATATATATATATATATATATATATATATATATATTGAGCGTGTGTGTGTGTGCGTGTGTGTGTGTGTGTGTGTGTGGATATAGGCCGCAGATTTTCTTGTCGGTATATTTTATCAGATATGACGAACAAGGATTTGTGGTCCATCTTTTTATTCACATGTATGAAGTAAGTTCTTCAAGCTTCGGGCGCTTATATATATATATATATAGAGAGAGAGAGAGAGAGTATGTGTGTGTGTGTGTGTGTGTGTGTGTGTGTGTGTGTGTGTGTGTGGATTTAAGCAGAATATTTTCTTGTGGATATATTTTATCTTATATGACGGACAAGGATTTAAGATTCATTTTTTTTATCTAGATGTATGAAGTAAGTTCTTCAAGTTTCAACGTATATATATAATGTGTGGTTGTATATGGATTTAAGCGGCAGATTTACTTGTGGGGACATTTTATTAAATTATTTTATTAAGTCGGACAAGCATTTGAGGTTCAGTTATTTCAATGTCCATTCGGTGGATTAAGACAGTTTAAAAATTGTCTAAAGTTTTTAATGTTTTAATACGGTCTGAGTACATGTACTTACAAATAGGAGTGTTCATCCCGAATCGGTGACGTCATCTTTGAATGTGTAGTTCGTTAGTGCTCGGTTGAATGCGCAGAAATCACACACACACACACACACACACACACACACACACACACACACACATATATATATATATATATATATATATATATATATATATATATATATATATATATATATATATATATATATATATATATATATAAGACAGACAGATAGACTAGAAGAAGTATTTAAAAAAATACTTACCAGTTCAAAGTCGGATGAAGCGAAAAATAACGTATTAGAATCGTTTACTTACCTAAAAAGAGAAAGAAAAAAGAGAGAAATCATATTAATTTCTTGTAAGCACAGTAAGAACAGACCACATTAATATCAATAAAAATGTTAGTTTTTGTTTTAAGCAGATTATTTACGTTCTCGCTACACGTCTCCCTGTGGCATAATGGCTAATGTCCCGGCCAATAGCATGGTGATAAGTGAGTTCGAACTCTAGTCGCACTATATCATTATTTTTCGAACTAATTGGCTCGGGAAAGGAACACACTCCCTTATTTCTCTCATCTGTTGGTTAAAAAGTATTATTACCGTTTCTTTTGCAAGGGTTGCTTTGGCATTTGATAATGAAAAATCTTGAACCTTTTTCAAGCAATTCATTTCTTTTAACCATTTTAAGGTAACTTGAATTCAAATTAAATTTGAGATATTGATTACTGGATTGATTCTAATTCTGACCCAAACTTGCCCAATTAGCTGAGGCTGTAGAATACACCGACTGCTTTTCTGCAGAGGGGTAAGACCCCCTCCCAACGAATGTCCAAGATATGACACTATACAATCTGATGGTGAGGCTCCAGTAATGCTAGAGTTTTGGGAAATGCGGAGTACCAGTTCCCTGCCATCGCTCCCAGGTCCACTCTGGCTTGGAGTGGTAGCACCTGATAAGGGTCCTATCTATGTGTCAAATAGAACTAAACTGTGCACTAATTCTAAATTGAATTCCTTGAAATAGAACTATTTTTGACATTGAAACTGTACTTACGCTAGACTGAATTGTTTGAAATGGAACTATTTTGACATTTAACAGTGTGCATACAAAAAACTATACTTATACTAAATTGAATTGTTTTAATTAGAACTGTTTGTATAAAAATGGATTTGGCATTAAATAACATACAAGAGTTAATATGCCATAAAACCCAAACAAACAAACAATCTAACCCTAACCCTAACCTGCCTAAAATTATTTTACGCCTAGAGGTTAGGGAATCGCGCACATTGTATGTTTCTACCAAACTTTTTTGTAATTGTTTCTTAAAATTTTCTTTTTGTTTTTGGCACATAGTTATATGATATCAGTTATTGCTATCTAATACGAATTATTTGCAGACGTGTGTTGTTTCAAGTATTTTTATCAAATATAAATATTTTATACACAAGTATATGGTTTCAATCAACTATTTCTATTTAATAAAAATCACCTGTTTGCTCACAGTTATATGGTTTCAAGTGACTAACATTCCAGTCGGTTGGGGCTGTTAAATACACCGACCGAATCTCTGCCGAGGGATAAGAGTCGCCCCAACGAGTGTCCTGATTATAATATACCTTCAAATAGCGAGGTTCTAGGCCTGGAGCACTGGGAATCATTGATTCCTCGTTCATTGCCATTGTTCCCAGGTCCAGTGCGACCAGGAGGGCTGGTATCTGATAGAGTCCGATTTATGGTTAAAATAGAACTGTTTGGCATTTAAACTGTGCAAACAAATGGCTTATGTTAAATCAAATTGTAGGATATAGAACTGTTGGATCAGTTAACTGTGTGTAAATAAATGACTGATGTTTCATTGAATTGTTAGTGTTACATAGCGATGCTGGAAACTATTTAACTGTGTGCATATAAAACTATTTATATTAGATAGTAATTTAAGTGAGTATAAACAAATGATTAATTCTAAATAGAACTATTCGTGTTAGAATATTTGAAACCATTTAAGTGAGTGTAAACAAATTAGTTCTGACTCATTTACAAATAAGACTACCTAAAAAGTATTAACTGGTAAATCGTGTGTAAAACCATTTAACTGTAAATAAAAAAAATTAGCTCTTGCTTGTTTTAATAATGTTTTCTCAAAACTATGCATTTACAAATCATATATATGTTTAAAGAGGATTGAGCATTAAATAACACACCAGGGTTGATGTACCATAAAACCCAACCAAACCAATCAAGTAACTAACGATAATCCCAAGTATATAATTAGTTTCATGTAACTGTTCCTTATATAAGTAATTTACTCAAATTCATAAGGTATACAGAATTACTATCTAATACTAACTATTTACAAACAGATCTATTTGACCCAAAGATTGAACCCTGACTGGTTGTACCTCGTCACATCAGAGTAGATCAAGGAGTAAAAGCCATGAATGGATACCCAATACTTCCTAATTTAGACCTCACCTTTGGATACAATTTAGTGTCATACTCAAAATATTTTTTGGAGGGGAGGTCTTACTCTCAGCTGTCAGTGTATTCTAAGCCTCACCAACAATCTAATACTTATAACTTATACACAACTAAATACTTGAAAGTAACTACTGATATTCAAAAGCAATAATTCGTTTGAACACAGTGACACGGATTCAAGTATTCTTATTCAATGCTAATAATTTTCAAGTAGATCCATTTCACCAATAGATGGGGTCATAACAGGTACTACCATTCCAGATCAGAGTGGACATGGGAGTAATGGCTATGAATGGGTAATCCACAGTGGTCAGATCTCCGGAACTAGAGCCAAGCCACTCGATGCAGTTTAGTGTTATATCTTGAACACCCTCATTTTTTTGTTTTTAGTGGGGAGAGCACAAGTCATAGCCGTATGCAGAGGATACAGTCCCTGTATTTTCAGCAGACTTGCATGTGTTTAGTACATTTGTGTTTTGGTAAAGTACCTGATTTATGTATTTACGCAAAATCTACTCTACGAACAGGATTCAATACAAAAAGTAAGAAAGTAAAGTTGTCTCCCTTTAGTCGAGGGTGACCCGAAGGCTCCCTTTTCGATAGCTACTTCACCAAGGAGTAGGGGAGGGCGCTACTCCTTTCCCTGGATTGCTCCACTTTACCCTTGACCCTTACCTTATAATGCTGAGTGTTAAGCAAGGAGGCATCAAATACCATTTTTTGAGTCTTTGGTATGACTCCTGGGCCATTGGCGGACACTCTAACCATTATGCCAATGTCCGGTATTCAATACAAAGCCGAATTTTAAGCAGGGTACGACTAGTTTGAATTCAAAGTTTTCCTTCTCCAAGACAGATTTCTATTCAAAGGATAAAGAACCCAATCAATAGAAGGAGAATAGTCGTATTCTTAGCTTTCCCATAGGTTTTAGCGCAACGGGTAATGCAATCATTAGTGATATAGCGATCATTGGTGACTTGAAAATTACATGTAAAAATGTAATGTTACGTCTTAAAGAAACTGTACACAGACATCATCATCATCATCACGAAGTCACTCTAACAGCAGGAATTTCTTTTACACTTTCTCTCCATCTATCCCTATCACCGATTGTTCGTGGCAGGTCTTCCAAACTACATCCTGTGTCCGCATAGAGAAATAAGTTCTTGCAGTTCGGCCAACACTGGCACATACATGTGTAGGGGTCCATAGAAGAATATCAATTTGGAGTTCGCCCTTGCTTCTCTAGTAGATTTCCGCAGGTCTTGTTGGTCTTACTTGGATGTTTTTTGAGATGAGAGGTAAGTGGCCGTACAGTTATTGTTTTGTGTGGTGTTGCTTCCTGAATTTGTTTAAAATAGCTCGTAGCATTTTTGTGTAGTTCTCATTTAACTTTTTCTCCTTGTGTTTTCTAACCAAGGAGAAGATGCTAAATTTTTGAAAGGGTTTTATGTATACGAGCAACTCATTCAAAAATTTATCATCGTTCCATTGGTAAACCATTCTTTATTTCTATACTCGACGGCTTCGTTCGCTTGCATCGCTGCAATCATCTGACAAGTTGAAATAATTGTTCTTCGATGCCGAAACAAGCAAAGAAAGATTTTGAATGAAATGAGTCACCAAATAATTGAAAACTGGCCAAAGTGTGTGAAAAAGAACTACAAACAAATAAAAGAATACGAAAAAGGAGTAGGAAAAGGCAGGATAAGTCCCGAGGTAGTAAAGACGCTTGAAAATGGAAGACAAAGATCGATACAATTATTGCTGGTGGTGGGAATGTTTAGTGCTTGAATAGGGATTAAAAAAAAAAAATTATGGATTTTTAACAAATTTCTATATGAATTTAATGTCATTTAAAAAGAATATTTTTTCTATTCACTCTTTTTTAGTTTTATTTATTTATTTATTTTTTGTATTCTGGGAAAGAGTTTGCTTTGTCGCTGTTTATACAAGTTCAGGGCCAACAAATATGTTTGTTTGATATGTTTTAATCAATCTGGCTCAGTAGCACAAAAAAGAATTGAAGATCGAATTGAGCCAACCTGAATGCTGATATTTTGTATCTGAAACATTGACTTTTATTTGGGATCTAACATCGATTATTTGCACTTCTAAAGAGTACACAAGAATTTCTCTCAATCCTTCTCTCTCTCTTTAACTCTCTCTCTCTCTCTCTCAATATATATATATATATATATAATCTTGTTTCCTTTATTCATTAATGATATTTATAAATAAAAGAGTGGTCAATATCGATTAGGGAGCTCTCTCTCTCTCTCACACACACACACACACACACACACATATATATATATATATATATATATATATAATTGAAAGAAACATTAACAGACCGTTATTTGGCTATTAGGAATTTATTTCAGCAGGTCAATCTACATGAGGAACCAAATTCTTCAGATAGCCATCACATAATGAAGAAAACAATTATAAAAATATGAATTCCTACTCGTCTTTAAAAAGTTGAAAAATAAATAAATTAATTAATTAATTAAAGAAAGAAAGAGAGGGTGAACTAAGAGATATGAACAAGAAGTTAGCTTCAAAACTGAATGTAATGTCGTTGTCTGGTGTCATGTATCTTTTTGTATTTAAAAAGAGCTTTTAACATGATTCACCGAAACTTCAACTAAAATCTAGTCAATAAGTTAACCTATTTTATTTTCAGAAAGAATCTGTCCGTTTATTCATATATTTATTTATTTATTCATAAAGGAAATATAAATCTCAAACTTACCTTTATTTAAAAATCTTTTTAAGGTTTTATCTGATTTCTATTTAAGATTGAAATTTAGTCTTTAATGTCTTGATATATTTATATATTTTTTATTCTGAATACTGCCATTATAATTACCGTTAAAATCATTAATATCATTATAATAATTAATCAACAATAATTGCATCACAAATAATAAAAATGTTAACTATTATTACATTTATTGCTACACTATTATTATTATTATTATTATTATTATTACAGTCATTACATCACCAACCATACCAAAAGTTATACTAATTCCATTAATTTTATCTTACTATTGTAAAATGTTCTATTATTAACTTTTTTTTTTATATGAGTTTAAATCTATTTTCATGCCGGCATTTCAAGGAAACTCCGAACTACACGAGACGAAAACGAACGGCTGCCTTCGACCCATGCGCCACACGTCCCGAAACCTTTTACTTGCGACGGGATTCGGCGTTGGGCTTCTCCCGGTTCACTCGCCGTTACTAAGGGAATCCCGGTTGGTTTCTTTTGCTCCGCTTAGCGATATGCTTAAGTTCAGCGGGTCGTCTCGTCCGAGCCGAGGGCGGCGTATTAATCGATCGAGCTCAAATCTCTTCTTCGACACGAAGAAGAAAATGAGCAGTTGTGGCATCGTTGTTGGGTTTATGTTTTGCGGCGGTTGCTGTGTATTTGGTTGCCGACTGTCATCGTCGTCATCGATAATATTAACAACGACGGCAACTTACACGGGGAACGGGCATCTGGTGACGACCAAGAAGAAAAAGAAAAAGGAAATTTAGCAAGTAAATTTATATCTAATGATGCTTTTTTTTCTTCAGGCAAAGGTTATATCAACTTCCAGGAGTAGATTTCGTTATAAATCTCCACTTAATTTGTTGAGTAAGGCCCCTATAACTAAAACTCTCAAACCACCTCGATAGGGTAGTTTGGTTTCTGTGTAAAAGGCTGGAAAAAGAGAGTCTTTGATTGTAGAACCTATGTTTCCAATTTCCAGATGAGATTCCATTACAAACGTTCTCCTTACAATTTTCTATGTGGAAAAATATTTGCTAGGTAGACCACTTTGTCAGAATTACAAATTACTACCATGAGACAATCTTCTTTATTTCTGTGATTACAAAGTAATTTATTCGTTCGCTGATTATCTATTAGTGATTTGTCAATTAGATTCTTCTTATGGTTATAAATTATTTTAGATACATTATTCGTGCAAGTGTAATAAATTTTAGTGGGTTTCAATAAAAATTTTATTGAATGGGTTGTCCTTTTTGAAATGTCTGTTTATTAAGGAAATACTTGTCTGTATTAGTATTAGAAAGTTTACAAAAAAACGGGCTGAAACCAGATTACCTTTCTTAACTTATGCTTAGTTTTTTTTTATTAGATTTAATACTATTGTCACTATCTTCAAGTCTATTATTAGAAATATCGTTGGGGTGTCTTCGTGGTGTAATGGCGACGGAGTGTGGAATCGTAGTAAGCGAGTTCGAAGTCCAGTCGCGCTATTACATTCACTTTCGGGCAAATACCCTTGGGAAAGGTATGAACCCCCTTATCCTCCCAGCTATTGGTTAAATAGTACCACTACTATCCTATTCTGTGAGAATTGCCCTGGCATTACATCCCCTACAAAGGTTGATACGCCATTAAACAAAGAAGCCAAATCAAATATCATTACTACTATTGGTATTGCAGTGTTCAGTAACTTTATTATGTATAAATTGTTACATGTGATCAAGCCTGAAATGGAATCCACATTTTTCTAAAGCCTCATAATCTATCCTATTATTTTCATCGAAATTTGTTAGAAAATAATCTATTAATCCTTATGTTAACCGCATTCGGTATATGTTTGATTATTGATCTGTGGCGTTTGGCATTGACATTAATTTAAGAAAGTGTTTGGTTATCTTTGCTAAATGGTATAAAAGTATTGTTAGTTTAAGATTAAAGGTAATGCCGAGGAAATTAACTATTTTAAGGTTAGATGATATTTCAGTTTTAAATCCAAGTAACTTGAACGCTCTTATAATTTCCTTATGCATTTTCTAAGTATATATATATATATTGTTATCCACATATAGACTGTTACGTTGTATCACAACTCATCAGAGTGGCTAGTAAAGCCATATGCTTCAAGCTAGGATAACACCCGTCTGATTTTAAGCCCGTCGGATATCTTACCACAGAGCCACAAACAACCTCAGCGAAAGCGAAGTAATTTTACGCATATGTTTTATTTTTCCTATGTTTACATATACGTATTTACCAACCCCTCCGTTCGGGCAGGATATGACACAAGGTCAATTTTTCTGCGGAGTTTAACAGGTTTGCTTTTCCTAGACTTGTTGTACCACCAAGGCTGAAGAACTAGTCTGCCCTACTATTTACCCATGGCTGGAGGGAGAATAACTAGATTCATACCTTTCCCAAGAGCATTACAATCAGTCTCGTCCAGGATTTGTACTCGTGTCGCCGTGTCCATTTCCTACGACGATAACCATTACACCACGTGCACCTCCTATCTTTACATATACGCGCTTAACAGTACCGAAGTGCTAAGTTTATTAGAAGATCTTTGCATTACTCGAGAAGAAATAGGTAATTCCTCGTACGCACCCCCACCAAGAAAAACACGCTGTATAAACTATACTGCTCTTACCAGAATACCTCACAAACTAGATCACCCTGCCCATCATTCTGCACACAACAGTAAATAAAGGAAGATACAGTACAAAGTTATAGAAAGGTGAAAACTGAAGTCGTCGAATCAGGGTCTACTCTATCAACATATATATTGTGCTTCGATTTCTCTATTTTAAAAGAATATGGTAAAAACTTTCGTTTCGAAAAATAACTCGATTGAACTTTAAAATAATCAATTTAATTCTGTGAATTAATCAAGTTAAATTTGTTGTTAATTTCAATCAAAGACGCCGGTAGTTTGATAGAAAGATAAGCATTTATGTTTATATTCACGGAGGGAAGTTACGTGGAGTAGTGGCTAACATGCTGGGCATTGACATATTTGTAAGCGAGTTCGAACCTCAGTGGTACAATTACGTTAACTTTCAGACTAATAATTATGGGGGAAGGTATTAACTCTCTTATTCCCTTAGTTATGTGTTAGTTTGTGACACAACAGATAGCATTCATTTCCGTTTGTGTTGGCGTCGGTCAGAGAATCTCTTTGTTTTGGCGCGAAACCCACACAAAGGGCCTAAGGGCGAGATCTCCCGCGAGACCGGAAGTGGACGAGGGAAAGAAGGTCACAGAGAAGACAGAGAGAGCCAGTTGACAAAGGAAAGCAAAAGAGAACAGTCGGCTTGAGATAGCAGTCCAGGGAAGGACCCAGTCGGCAGAAAGAGGTAGTGAGAAGATGAAGCTGATCAGAGAAGAAAGTCAACGGAAGTCAGAAAGGCAACTGCTTTAAGACCTGTTGACCTACCGAAGCCGGGTTAAGCAACGCGAGAAGAAGTCAGTATGGCTAGTGGCTTTTGTGGGAGTTTCGCGCAAAATACACGCCCGCGATAGCCCGCAAATGCACGGAGAGCTGCACAAAAGTGTCACCTAAACTTCCTCCTTCTTGCGCTTGGAGCTGAACCAAGTCCGTGTTGTTCATTTGTTCTTCTCCTCTACCCTCTTTGTTGTATTTTGTGTGTCCGTAATGAAATGTGTGATGCCCCGGGTCGGAAACCACTAGATGAATCACTGGCCATGAGTAGTTTGGTTCAATGAAGCTAAGATAGTGGGAGTCGGCCGGCCAGAGGTGGTGTCACAAGTTAGTACTACTACAGTTCTTCTATTAGGACGGCTTTGGCATTAAATAATCCACAAAAGTTGATATGCCATTCTTTCTTTTCTTCTGTACAGTTTTTTTTTTTTTGTAATTTCATTAAGAGTTTTCAATTTTCAATAAATGTAATAATAGTAATAATGATAGTATCGATATACAAAGAAGATGACCCATCCTGGCCAGAAGGCTTGACCAGGTGTTAATTAACAAGGAAAAAACTAATCATCTTGTGCATTTTGCAGTTCCCGATGACTTCAGGGAGAAAATGAAAGAAAGTGAAAAGATAAAGAAATAATTGAAAATTATCAGAGAACTAAAAAAAAAAATAATAATAACTGTGGAACATGAAGGCGACGGTGACGCCACTTATAGTAAGCAAGCCTAGAACTGTCCTAAAATGGCTTGAAAAGAAAATTGGAGGAACGGAAAATCAAGGGAGAAAATCGAAACCATCCAGCATTATTAAGTTCGGCTAAGTTACACAAAATGGTCCCAGAGACTTGCTGTTACTTAGACTCTAATTAACCCCCCCCCGTTAAAGCTGGGACAAAAAAATCACCGAGAGGGACGGAGGTTCAATCTATGGTCGAGTCATACCAAAGACTACAAAAATGGTACTTAATGCCGCCTTGTTTCAACACTCAGCATCATAAGGTAGGGATCAAGAGTAAAGTGGAGCAATCCAAGGAAAAGAGTATTACCCTCCACTACACCTCGGTGTAACAGCTAGGGAAAAAGGAGCCTTTGGGTCGCCTTCGAGTCGCCTTTGACTGTGTTTCACCAACTTTACTTTTATTTCATTTTTCTAATAGTTCACAACAACTGTTTCGTGTTCAATACAATTATTCTAATGGTATGTTACGGAAGGGAGCGTGGTGTAATAAAAAAAAGATTCGATGAGCTGGGTTTAAAATCTGGACAAGACTGTTTGGGTTTCACTTCCATTTTGAGAAAGGCATGAATCCAACCTTTCTCCTCCTTATTCCATCTATGTGTAAATAGGGCAAACTGATCCCTCTCTTGCTCTTTTACCTTGTAAGTAGACAAACCGGTCTTGGAGAAGTCAAAACTAACAATTTAAAACCGAGGGTGGTGTGGAACTCCACACAGTAACATAGTGTGATTATGGCTCTGTACTCCTCATTTTGTGGATTTATCATTTTACTCATTTGAGAGTTTTTCACATCAGCGTTAGCTGATGGTTTTCTACTCGGATCCAAGTGACAGCAAGTCTCCTCAAGTCTCAAAAACTCTTCTCAGTATTCTGGTCGATCTTAACAATGTCGTAGTTTTGATGTTTTCTACTTGTCCTCTTCTTTCCAAGTCCCCCAGTCCTTGTACAAATCCTTTAATGATTGTACCCAGAGCACCACCAACAACCGGTATCATCGTCACTTTCCACAGTTTTTCAGTTCTCTAGGAAGGTCCCGTTACTTATCTTTCTTTTCGCTTTTTTCAATTTTACTCTATTATTATTATTATTATTATTATTATTATTATTATTATTATTTGCGAGATTTTTAAACCAGCGTTAGCTGATGATTTTTCAGGTCTCCACGACTCTTCTCAATATCCAGGCTGATTTCAACTATTCTGTAGTTAGGATGTCTCGTTCTTCGATTTCCAACTCTTCCAACCCCTTTTATTAAGCTTTCTGTAGCTGTTCCAAGAGCTCCATTTACCACTGGTATTACTGTCACATTCATATTCCCTTGCTTTTTCTGTTCTCTGTCAAGGTCCAAGAATTTGTCACATTTTTCGTTTGATTTTCTGTCTCTGGCCCGTTTGGACAGTAACGTTCACTATTCGGCATGTTCTCATTATTATTATTGACTATCATGGACGATTAAAAAATGATTATTGTATTATGATTTCTCCCAGGAATAATTTTTCTTCGCGTGTATATAGTAAAATACAAAGTAATGAGGATGATAATAATCATTGCTTTATTCAATGTATTTGTGTGTGTAGGTGTCTGTTTGTGTGTGTTTGTGTATGTGTGCGTTTGTGTGTGTGAAAGTGTGTGTATGTGTGTGAAAGAGTGTTTGTGTGTCTGTCTCTGTGTGTGTGGATGTGAGTGTTTGTGTATGTAAGTGTTTATGTGCGTGTGTGCGTTTGCGTTTGTGTGTGTATGTGTATGTGTGTAAAAGAGTGTTTGTGTGTGTGTATGTGTGTGTGGATGTGAGTGTTTGTGTGCGTGTGTGCGTTTGCGTTTGTGTGTGTATGTGTGTGAAAGTGTGTGTATGTGTGTGAAAGAGTGTTTGTGTGTGTGTATATGTGTGTGTGTGGATGTGAGTGTTTGTGTATGTTAGTGTTTGTGTGCATGTGTACGTTTATGTTTCTGTGTGTGTATGTGTGTGAAAGTGTGTGTATGTGAGTGAAAGAGTGTGTTTGTGTGTGTGTGTGTTTGTGTGGATGTGTGTGTGGATGTGGGTGTTTGTGTATGTGAGTGTTTGTGTGCGTGTGTGTGTATGTATGTGAGTGAAAGAGTGTGTTTGTGTGTGTGTGAGTCTGTTTGTGTGTATGTATGTGTGTGTGTGTGTGTGTGTGTCGTTTTAGAAAAATTGATATAATTTTTTGATTTAATAACTTGACTAATTTTTTATCAAATGATCTTAAATTTTAACAGCAAGAGTTAAAACTACTCAATATTCTATTGGTTGGTTGGTTGGTTGGTAATTTTATGGCATATCAACCTTGTAGGTTATTTAATGCCAAATCCTGTTTATATATGTATTAAATATATGATCAATAAACGAATAATTTGTAAATAACATTCTTAAATGAGCCAAAGCTCATTTGTCTGCACACAGTTAATTTTTTTCATGTATTGCTTTGAAACAGTAACAATTTAACTCAACATCAATAATTTGTTTGCAAACAATTGAATGGTTATTCATATATGATTTATTTGTGAAGAGTTTGGAGGTAATTTTATTTTCAAGTGAATGAAAGCTAATTAACTTGCACACATGTATTGCGACTGTTTTCACACAGACGAATGGTTTCAAGTATTATTATCTAACACTTATAGCTCAACTTTGTATTGATCGTTTGTTTGCACACAGTGAAGTGATTTAAAGTATTGCACATACTAATAGTTTTATTTGCAAACAGTTAAATGGTTTCAAGTATTATTATCTAACACTACTAATTCTATTCAACATTATTTATTTGCACTGTTAAATGGTCCCAGTAGACTTTTAAAATGGTATTTGATACTTCCTTGCCTAACACTCAGCATTATAAGGTACGGATCAAGGGTAAAGTGGAACAATCCAGGGAATGAAATAGCGCCCTACCCGACACCTTGGTGTAGTAGCTATTGAAAAGGGAGCCTTCTGGTCGCCCTCGACTAAAGGGAGACAACTTTACTTTTACTTATTTCTATGTATCGCTAACAATTCAATTAAACAGTCATTTGTTTATACACAGTTGAATGGTTAAATAGTTCTATTTAACCCATATATGGTTCCCTAACAGGTACTAGCACTCCTAGTCAAAATGGATCATGGAGTAATGGCAATGAAGCCGTACTCCACATTCCCACAGAACTCCAGGACAAGAGCCTCATCACCTGATGGTTAAGTGTCATTAACAGGACACTAGGTCGGTCACGGGATGGGGGTCTAAACCGTCTGCAGATATACTGTCGGTGTAGTCGACAGCCCCAGTCGAGTGGAGTATCAATATTCTCTGTTTAATGTTTAATTTTTTTTTTTTTTTAAATGTCTTTAAACTTAGGTCAAGTAATACGATTACGAAATATGAATTTTTCTGAAACATCCTGTACAACTTATATATATATATATATATACACACCCTTCCATACATATATACACACATAGATACACAAACATGTATCCGTTTAAACAAAAATCATTATATGTTTTCGCCGCGCTTCAAATGGCGAGAATTTATTCTATTGTTTGAAAATTTAAAGTTTGCCAAAAAATAGCTCAGCCCTCTCAGCATTCACCATTTTGGGCGCCTCGTATAAAAGAGACTGACCTTTTAGTACAGTCGGTCGGGTCCTGCCTTGCGGGTGGGACAGCCACTGAATCTGGGCCAGATTATATATTCACGGCCAAGGACACCCGAGGCTTGGAACTACCTTTGGCAAGTAAGTATATAAATGAAAGCCACAAAGATATGCGATTAAAATCTTTTATCATATTTACCAACCCCTCCGCTCGGGTACGATATGACACAAGGTCAATTTTTAAGCGGAGTTTAACAGGTTTGAATTCAGAGTTTTCCTTCTCCCAGACAAGTTGCCTCACCAAGGCTGAAGAACCTAGTCTGCCCTACTATTTACCCATAGCTGGAGGGAGAATAGTTGGATTCATACCTTTCCCAAGGGCATTAGTGCTATGTGAAATGCAATCAGTCTCATCCAAGATTTGAACTCGTGTCGCCGTGGATTAAAATCTTTTATAAATTGCTATGGATAATTTTACTGTATTCTTCATCAATATATAATTTTTTCATCCTTGAGTGGGTATACATCTCTGTGACGTTCGCCTTGAAACCGTGTTAAGTACTTTCACTTCAGTTAATACTATTGTAATCATTGATATTTAGTTAGGCACAAGGCCATTATCATGGAACACCCCAAAATAACGAAACGCCCTTGCTTATCATCACACCACAAGATGCGTCACACGATGTATTACTTTGATTTGGCGTAAAATCTCAAGTATGAGGGTGCCTGGTGAGAATTGAACTCTATTCAGTTATGGCCATTAACAAAATTTAGCTTAGACACAGAGCGAAAAGTAAGAGTCACCCACTGATAATCAAACTCACTAGCAGTGGTCTGCTAAACAAGCTTACTCAATAACTCTTACAGTAGGGTTTAAGCAAATATTTGCTTGTTTAATGTCATATCAACTTCTTATGGGTTATCTAAAGTTGAAATTCGATTAATGTTTGTCTCTAAATGTTTGTTTAGAGTCAACATTTTTAATGTTCCATTATATATTTTTTGAATTGAACGTTTTTTTGTCGATAATCATTTATTTCCACTCAGTTATATATCAAGTATTCCTATCAAGTACAAATAATTTTCAAGCAGATCTATTAAACATATATATGGGACCCCATCAGATACTACCATTCTGCATCAGAGTCAACCTGGGAGTAATGACGAAGAAGAGGTATTCCACACTCACCAGGGTTCCAGTGTTGTATATTGACCTCCGACCCGGCCGGGCTGTCAAAATAGAAAATTCACCTGTGTTAATAACAGGTGCATCCGGTCGAGGAATATCAGAATATAACCTTGACCGTGGACGGGTTGAATGAGTGCGATTTTTGACGCCCGTAAGAAGATATATAACTCGGTGCACAAGAAGTTCAATCAGTTGGAAAGAAGATGCTGGAATGAGAACATGTCCCAGAGAGGCTGGGCCCCCAGGCCCTCGGTTGAGCAGACCAGGAGAACGGGAAAGAAACGCTGTTGTGGCCATAAAAGTGGGGGTGAATATGTTGCAGTTCTGTTCGGTCTCCAATTCCCTCTCACACACAACCCTTTCAAATAAAGGGAGAGGAATATTTTTCTAAGAACTGTGTCGCTAGTCTTTATTGTGTCGTCGTTATGATTCTGCATGCATCTGTATATGAGTATGCAACACCAGAACTGGACCCTTTCCTCCAGACGCGGTTTAGTCTCATATCCAAGACACCAGACACTTATTTGGGAGGGATTTGGCTTTGCTTTGGTTTTATGGTACATACACCATTGTAGGTTATTTAAAGCCAAATCCATTTTTAAACATATACACGGTTCTATTTCAAACAATTCAGTTTAGCACAAGTACGTAGTTTACATGTCAAAACAGTTCTATTTCAAATAATTCAGTTTAGCATAAGTACACAGTTTAGTTCTATTTAACTCATAGATAGGACCTTATCAGGTGCTGCCACTTCGGGTCAAAGAGGACCAGGGAGCAGTGGCAAGGAAGGAGTACTCTGCATTACCCAAAGCCCCAGCATTACTGGAGACTTACCATCAGATTGTTTAGTGTCATATCCAGTACACTCATGGGTGGGTATTACGCTTCTGCAGAGGTGCAATCAGTGTATTCTACAGCCCCAGACAACTGAGCCATTTTTTTGGGGGGGGTTATGACACTGCATGGGATACAGTATGAATATTCTAAGCCTCGCTGACAGTGTGGTCTTACACCAAGCGTAGCGTTCTTAGAATTAATTGCAGTTTAGATTTGCAAAAATGGGAAGACAGGAAGTATTAGGAATCTAGCGAGGACTGAATTAGCAGTAATGGGTCAGTGAGACCATGTGTAAGCTTGCCAAATATAAATTGCGAAGAAGGAAGCGCATTTAGTACAACGGAATGAAATCGGCGACCCGGTTTCAAATCCCGGAGAAGGCGGAGCCTTTGCAAGACGGACGGACGGACGGACATTCAATAAATTATAAGATTACAAAAATGAATAAAATGAAATATTATCTCTACATTTATACGTGTGCGTTTTCTTATTCTGCATTTTATTTCGTGTACTCTTCAAAATGTATCACCGGCGCATGGCGTACAGGTTATTGTCTAAGGAAATGGACTTGCCCTACCAAGTTCAAATCTTAGAGAAGGTAGTCTGCGTTTCACTTTCTCGCTTAAGTCCTTGCGAGAAGCATGAATCCATTTGTTCTCTCTTTTCTCCATCAATGGGTAAATAGAAGGGTAAATTGGGTTCTTTAACCTTGCTTCAGACAACCGGTCTAGGAGAAGGAAAACTGAAATTGAACCAGCTGTACTCCATTAACAATTGACCTTGTGTAATATCCTGCTCGTAGCGGAGGGATACAAATACAAATTACGATGCAAATTACGACGAGATACCCGAATTAATACGGCAGTGATTGATTGATTGATTGATTTGAACTGCATATCAACCCCTCGAGGGAAATTTTCAGCTTACAGTTTAGGAGATCGCGTTCATTACACGTTTATTTTTACATTTTTTGTCTTTTTGTTTCTTAAAAATTATTTGTTTGTTTTTGTCTTTCTTCTTTTTTTTTCACATAGTCTTATCGAATACGAATAATTTTCGAACATATCTATTTGATTCATAGATGGGTTCCGAAGAGCTACCACAAATCCGAGTTAGAGTGAACCTGGGAGTAATACCCAAGAAGGGGTAACCTGCACTCTCTAAATCTCTAGGCTTAAGGCCTCACCATCAAATTTAGTCTTGTTTCATACCCAGTACATTTCTATTTTGAGGCGTCTTGCCCCTCTGCAAGTGATACAAACAGCTTTTTCTTAGAACGAAATATTGTCGTTAGTCGCATTCCAAATATGCATTATATACTGATGGCGATGTGAGTCGTACAACGCTAAGACTTGTCAACATCAATTTTACCAAAATGGGCAAATTTTAAAATATTAGCCGAGTCAATATCAATATTTGATTATACGTTATTGGAAAATTCCCAGACTTCTAAGTGACCATTCAATTTATCGATTATTTCCGTTGAATTTTAATCTTCCAAACGAGTCTTTGAGAGCTGTATTTTTAAAAATAATTTCTAATATACTTCATCACGTTCTGAATTATGTAAGTTTTTTTTAATAAGATTAATCAAGCACAAGGACAGAAGTATGGAGCACCCGGTGGAAATTGAACTCACTACTCAGAAGTAAATGATCTACGAGAGTAGTTTGTTAACCATCACACCACTTCACGATCCCCCGAAATAATTTGAGGTGCTTAAATTCAGAAAAACCCTGCTTTACGTCATATTCGCCATTGTCATTTTTCAAGGGTTAATTTCAATATAGTGAACGTTATTACACCTGACATTAGGTCATTAAGCAACGTCATCTTGGTCATTGTAAAAGGATGTGAAATTAATAAATCGATATTTTCCTAAAAATGGATTTAAAATACCTAAGAATTAATAATAACTTTTTTGGTACAATAAAATCACAATAAAATATCATCATCATCATCATCAAGTTATAATGTCTGCACTGATTTTCCTGACTCTCCCTCTTAGTCTCTGTCTCTGTCTCTCCATAAAAATTAAAATGAATATACTGTAAAATACATCACTGACAATGCCATCCAGCACCTGTTAATTAATTGAACAGGCTTATTTCTAACTTTACAAATTAAGACAAAAATATTCTTGAAATTCTTCAATGTCCGAACAAAAGAATTGTAAGGTGTTTGTCGTTACACTTAAGACACTTGTAAGTTCAAATAACAAGGTAAATGACATATCTTTATTTATTATGTTTTTTAAAAATTATTAAAAAGTTTTTAATGTTCTTTAAGGTTTAGTGATTTTTATATTCTCGCGCAAGCTATTTACGCTAGTTTTACGGTGTTTCTTCTCATGTTAAAACATCATGTCCGGTTTACGCAAAAAAAAAAAAATGTTACAGCTCAGCTTTTGGGACCAATTAATGTTGTAGGTGGGTTATGACGGAAGGATTTCACGAAACATTCTCGTTTTGTGGACAGCAAAGCGGTGACTAATTCCCTTTGAAAAGGTATAAACCCCCTTATTTCCCCAGCTGTGGGTTAAATAGATCACTGCTCTTTTTCAACAAAGATGACTTTGTCATTAAATAACCCACGAAGGTTGATATGCGAACCCAAATGGATAATTAAGTAGCACAGTTTTTTTACGAAGTGGTTGAGTTAAAAAAGAAATTAACCATTTTCGCCATGTTAGATTAGGAACGAATTATCAGACTCGAGAGCGTATTGCAAGAAAGTTTTGACCAAATTATTGGATTGTTTAAATTTCCAACAATTCGACCCGCCTAGACGATAAGGGCTGTAGAATACGCCGACTACATCTCTGCAGAGGGGTAAGACCCCACAACGAGTATCCTAGTTATAACACTAGTATGAAACTATCAGATGGTGAGGCTCCAGACGTGGAGCTTTGTGGAATGTGGAGTAAGCTTTCATTGCCATCACTCCCAGGTCCACTTTGACTCGGAGTGATAGCACCTGATAGGGTCCCCAGCTATGGGTCAAATTGAACTGTTTGACATTTAAGGAGTGTGTAAACAAATAATTCATGTTGAATAGAAATCTTTGACCATTTAACATGTGTACACAGATGACTGATATCTAATTGAATTGTTTGTGATACATAGGAATACTTGGAACCCTTTAACCGTGTACTAACGAATGACTCCAAACGAACATTGAATAGAATTTGAGTCGAACTGGAATACTTGAAACCGTTTAACTGAGCGTAAAAATTGAGCTATTGGTAATAGAACGCAATACTTGGAATAATTTGACTCTACAAATGAATTGTATTGAATGAAATAATTAGTGTTATTTAGTAATACTTGAAACCATTTAACTATGTGAAAATAAATGTGCTCTGGCTTGTTTAAAAATTACTTTACCTGTTGTATTGTCATCTGCTGATTCATCTACATACATATGCAGAATCATAACGACGCAATGAATAACAGACGAGTGAAGACTTCTTTAACAAATATATACCTCTCACTTTATTGTAAGGGTTCGAAAGGGTTATTCAAGGTTTGCGTGTGAGAGGGAGTTGGAGACCGAACATAAGCTGCAATGTTTTGACCCACACTCTTATGGCCGTCAACGTTGTGTCTTTCTCGTTCTCCAGATGCTCAACCGGAGGCCCAGAGGCCCACTCTGCTGGGTGATGGCTTTCTTTACTGCATCTTATCAGCAACTTCTCTGTACCCCAACTCATCAGGGCCCCAAGGCCCCTTCTGCCTGATGTGGCTTTCCCTACCACATCTCGTCTATAACTCCGTCAGATCTCTAACTCAACTGTCTTGACTTCTGTCTTGACTTAGTTCAACGCCCACTCAGTCGCCTACTCGATCTTTGAAATCGCATGTTTAATCGTCATCAAGCAGAAATAACTGTCATGCAGTTCACATGTCACTCTCTTCCGGTGCATCAGTCTATGAATGTACCATGGGAATTTTTTTTACCTCGTCCCATTTCGTCAGCCAATTTCCGCCCACGCGATTTCCTCTCATAACTGCCATTAGAATGTGTCACCTCCTTCCAGTGCAACACACTGAATGGCATTTTTGGCCGGGTCGAAAGTCAAAATATGACAAACCTACAGACTATTTGCTTGCAAATCCTATTTATAATATATATATATATATATATATATATATATATATATATATATATATATTAACCAGATTTGGTGTTATATAACCTACAAGGGCTGATATGTCATAAAACCCAAACAAGCAATAATTCGACTTAAACTGACCTTGCCTTCTCTTGAAACAATTCAAATTGACTCAAAAGGTTTTTAGAGGTATTGTAGGGTCTTTTAAAAAAACAGAAACGATTTCAGGACTAAGAACAACTGACTGGCTATTTTATTATCAAATAATAGATAGATAGATTGATAGATAGATCTGGCCAGTATTTGGTGACCCGTTTGTATCTCGAAGTCCATGCATCTTATTTAATCGGACAATTTCTGATTTGTATATTATTATTTGTATATTTTGTATCATTTTGCATATTATCAATATTATTTGTATATTATTTGTATAACAGGCTCATTGATCAAGTGGGTAGAGTGTTCGCCAATAGTCCGGGAGACCTGGGTTTTATCCCAGGTAGCGTCATACCAAAGACTTTAAAAATGGTATTTGATACCTCCTTACATAACTCTCAGCAATATAAGGTACGTATCAAGGGTAAGGTGGAGCAATCCAGGGAAAGGAGTAGCGCCCTCGCCGACACCTCGGTGTAGTAGCTGTTGAAAAGGGAGCCTTCTAGTCGACAACTTTACTTTACTTATTTGTATATTATCATTTCACTCCTGGTGAGTTTTTTTTTACACCAGTTTTAACTGGTGGTCTGTTACTGAAGATTGAGTGACAGCAAGTCTCCGCAGGATTCCAGGCATCTTCTAAGTATTCTAATTGATCTCAACAATGCTGTGGTCTGAATGGTTTCGATTCTTGTTGCTGTGATCTTCAACTTCAACCGTCTCTTTTCCAAGCTTTTGGGGCGGTTCCAGGTGCACTAACTACAATTAGTATAACCGTCATTTTTATGTTTCACGGTTTTTTCAGCTCTCTAGCTTGATCCAAATAGTTTTTGACTTTCTTTATTTTACACTTTAAAAGTCGGTTTCTTTGTTTAATGGCATATCAACCTTTGTGGGTTATTTAATGCCAAAACCATCTTTCTAGAAGAACAGCAGTGATGCTATATAACCCATAGCTGGGAGGATAAGGGGGTTCATACCTATTCCGAAAGTGAACGTAATAACGCAACTGGAGTTCGAACTCGTTTAATACGAATCTGCAACCCAGCGCTTTAACCATTGCACCACAAGGACACCCTACTTTAAGGGTAAAATCCACTAAATGACAAGTTCTTTTTTTCTGATTAATTAGCAGTCTGGCCAGAATTTGGTGGTCCGTTTGTGTCTCAAAACCACAGAGAATTTTATGTGTCACATTTTCTTGTGTAGATGCTAGTTAGTGGATTATTATCAGTAGAAGTAGTAGTATTAGAAGGTTAATTGAAACCATTCAGTAGTATTAAAAGTTAAAGCAACATTTTTTTTTTACAAATTTGTATACTTGAATCCAAATAATTGCTTGAAAAATTCTGACTTAGGCATTTAATAACTCAGCAAGTGTTGACGTGCCGTAAAATCAAACAACCAAACCAGACCATTGGATTGGGTTCGAGTCAAATTAAAAACAAATATTTCAAACGGCCATTAGCAGGTAAACTCTCCTTACTTTACAAACAACATTAGCACAATTATTGTGCTATTGGCCGAGTGTACGCCAATGGTCCAGGACACCTGGGTTCAATCCCAGGTCACGTCATACCTAAGACTTTAAAAATGGTACTTGATACCTCCTTACTTAACTCTCAGCAGAATAATGTTCGTATCAAGGGTAAAGTGGAGCAATCCAGGGAAAGGAGTAGCGCCCTTCCCAACACCTCGGTGTAGTAGCTATTGAAAAGGGAGCCTTCTGGTCGCCCTCGACTACAGTCGCCAACTTTATTTTACTTACTATATCTACCCATTTAATTTGGTTTCTTTGTTAAATGGCATTTCAAACTTCGTGGGTTATTAAATGCCAAAGCCATCCTTGTAGAAGTTCAGTAGTCATAGTATTTAACCATAGTTGCAAGGATGAGAGGGTTCATGCCTTTCTAGTGGGTAATAGTCCGAAAGTGGACGTAATAGAACAACTGGAATTTGAACTTGCTTACTTCAAGGCTTCAGTTCAGCAATTTGACCATTACGGAACTCACAAACATTTCATTTAATTTTCTATTGAGTTAAGCTTGCGAAATATCAACGAAAGAGTAACATTTTTGAAAAAAAAAAAAAAAACCGTGAGGTTGCTACAAAGAAGAGAAAGAAAAAAAATGTGCGAACTAGATGAAAAAAAAATGTCGCTTGACACTTAAAACTCATTAAGGTTCGCCTCAATGGAAGATCGATGACACAGACTGGTGGGGGGATTGATCGATCATTTGATTGATTAATTGAACGATTTATTGTTTGGGCGTCGTCATATGGGATGGGGAGTTTTGCGGCTAAGAATGAAGCGACCAGTCTCCACGTCGGTAACGTTGGCGCCGGAGTCATTAGGTTGGCGCAATAAGACAGAAATTTGATTGAATTTGCCAAGCCTAGTAAAAGAAAACAAGAAAAGGCGGGAACCCGAACGCGCCTGGGAAAAGAGGATAATGGAAAGAAGATGAAGTCAGTATTTATCTAAGCAATTTCCGGTTCGAATGCAAAGAGAGGCGCTTGGCGTAACGGCTATTGAAAATAGACAATGCAAAACGAGTTTAAATTTGGGACACGGCTGTTTGGAGAAAGGCATGATCTATTGCTTCCCTACAACCTATGAAGGAATATTTGGGTTTCATTTCTAACTAATGCTTTGGAGAAATGTTATATAGTCACAACCATGATACATATACACATATACATGCGGAAACATAGTCAACACAATAATGACGAACGAACACACTTCTTTAGAAAAATATACTTCTCACACTTTATTCGAAATGGTTGCGAAAGTGTTACGAAAGGGTTATGTGTGAGAGGTGAGTTGGAGACTGAACAAACTGCAACATATTGACCCCAAGTTCCTCTGTCTTTAGCAGCACTTCTTTCTCGTTCTGCTGGGCTGCTCAATCGGGGGTCCTTGTGTCGCATCTTATCCATGGCAAAGGGTTTGAATCAATCCAGGCAGAGAGAATTTCAGGAGAAAAATATTGTTACAAAATCTTATTTTAGCGTCTGTGGAACAATTGCCTAGTCAGCTGGGGGTGTAGAATACCCCGATTGTTTCTCTATAGACGAGTAAGACCCTTGGCCAAGTCAGTTGGAGCTGTAGAATACACCGACTGCTTCTCTGCAGAGGGATAGGACTCCCCCAACGAATGTCCCGGATATGACACTAAACAATCTGATGGTGAAGATCCAGTAATGCTGGAGCTTTGAGGAATGCGGAGTACCCCCTCATTGCCCTCGCTCCCGGGTCCACTCTCGCCCATAGTGGTGGCACCAATCTATGGGCCAAACAGAAATAAATTGAACTTTCGCTAAACTGAATTGCTTGAAAGAGGACTGTTTTGACATTTAAACAGTGTACTTATGCGAAACCGAATTGTTTGAAATAGACTGTTTTTAAATAGAACTAAACTCTGTACTTATACTAAACTGAATTGTTTGGAATAGAACTGTTTTGTCATTTAACTGTTTGTAAACAAAAACTATACTTATACTAAACCGAATTGTTTGAAATTTAATTCGGTGTTAAACAAATCAGCCAACCAAACATTTTTGTCGGAAAAAGTATCAAAATCCATTTCAAATATCATCTCGCCCAAATGGTTACCCTTACAAGCAAGTAGGAGATAAATATTTGTGCAATAGTAAATCAAGTATATTTGGGTGTGTAATACTGACCCCTAAAAGTAGAGGGTAAGCATTACACACCCAAATCCTAACTACGGTCGTTTTTTGTCAGTTTTTCGCGGCCTATATATAGTGATCGAGCCGGCCATATGATGTCACCGCGTTTTGAGAAGATTTTCAGTCATTAATTGGTGATTTTGATCATTCCATGCCATGTTGACAACCGAAATAGCAACTATGCTACTGCATAAATATATTTTTTCTACCTGCTCACTGCTGCTAGAGCTCGTGCGGCAGCAATCTTAAACCCTGAAGATAATTCTGAGCCACACACACGCACACGCACACACACACACATACGTATATATGTATATATATATATATATATATATATTGGACAAATGTATAGATGATTGAATTGAACACTGATCTACAAATTAAAAAATTATCTTTCTTTAAATTGAGTAAAAAAGTTTGTTGAAATAAAAACAGAAGTTACAAAGTCTTTTCTTATAAGAAAAGAAAATATTAGTCAGAGCGTAAATATCTAAGGAAAGAAAGTAAACTTCATGCAGGAAATGTAGCAGTTTGCGATTGTTTAAGTCTAGTGGTATATTTGGTGTGTGTAAATGATGTTTGTGTGATTATTTCACTATGTAAGAGAGAAAGTATATTTATACATTAATATGTACGCGGTTGCACGGGAAATTTTCATCTACAGGAGAAAAGATTAATTAGCAGTACGAATATTTATGTAAACAACCTTTTCATTTATTCTAAAATAACTGAGCAATGTTGAAATTAAATGCATTCCTAAGGGACAGAATATTAGGGTTTTTTTTTTTACTTAAAAGAAATAAAACCGAAAGTTCGCATAGGTTACGGAATAAACCCGTAAAAACTACTAAAGATATATTTGTTATATACTGACCCTCGACCAAGCCGTTAATCAAGAGATGCATCTGAGTAAATAAGACAAAGAAGAGCGGAAGCAGGTGGACGTTAGAAAATAATATATACAGGTGCCCGGGCGGGTCGAATTCAGTTGTGACAGGAATGCCAGTGTGAGAACCAGCTTGCAGGCTGAGGGCTTTGCGGCCCTCAGTGACCCACTGTTCAGCTGCCAAGAAGTGCTGCTATGGTCGAGAGAAGAACTTGGGTCAATATAGCAGACTGTCCGTGTCTCTACTCATCTCTCACACACAACAAAACATCACCCTTTCGAAAATAAAGTATGAGAGATTTATATTTTTGTAAAGAAGTGTATTCGTTCGTTATTGAAGTCGTTCATTACCGGTTAATGATGTTTCTGCATATAAGTGTATAATTGTATATGTAAACGTGTAATA
This sequence comes from Sepioteuthis lessoniana, assembly GCA_963585895.1. Classification (NCBI taxonomy): domain Eukaryota; kingdom Metazoa; phylum Mollusca; class Cephalopoda; order Myopsida; family Loliginidae; genus Sepioteuthis; species Sepioteuthis lessoniana. Next base: position 49,648,397 of record OY757937.1, on the reverse strand, counting down.
CATTTGTTTTATCGCTATTCATAAGATTGTGGTGGGATCGAAATTTGATAAAAAGGTATTGATTTTTAACATTCTAGGGGAAGAAAATTTCTTAAATCATTTCGGGTAAGACCTCTCCACTAACGAGTGCCTTGAATATGACATTGAAAAATCTGATGGTGAGGTTCTAGCCTTGGAAATTCGGGAATGTAAAGTACCCCTTCATTGCCATTGTTACCAGATCCACTTTAACCCGGGGTGATATCACCAGAAAGGGTCCTATCTATGGGTCAAATAGGACTGTTTGATTTTTTAAGCTGAGTAATAGAATGGTTAGTTATATATTGCAATACTTGGAACCGTTTAACTGTGTGCAAAAAATGAGCTCCGTATCGTTTAAAAATGTTATCAACAAAAACTGTTTACAAATCTTATATATATATATATATATATGCATCAACAGGATTTGGCATTAAATAACCTGCAATGGTTGATATGCCATAAAAGGAAACCAAACCTTCAAATTCTTCACGGCAAGTCAAATATTGTCGTCTGCAAATCCCAGAAGCATTTTAAAAACAGCATGTAAGCGCCGATTCGTCAATACGCGCAAAAATATAGATATGAAAAATACAGATTCTTGAGCCAATTTTTTACTCTCTCTCACTCTCTCTCTCACACACACACACACACACACACACACACACACACACACAAATATCTATATATATATATATACTTTCCTTTAAGAAAAACAAAAACCGGTCACATTAGGATTATAAATTTATTTCCATCCTGTTATGTGAATTGATATGAATCAATAATACAAAAAATCTGAAGAAGTCCTATTATTTTTGGTGTTAATGATTATTATCAATACACATAACCCTGATGGAAATAAATTTATAATCCTAATGTGACCGGGTTTTTTTAAGGAATTATTGCTCTGTCATGTCAGTTACATTGAGCTCTTTACCATGAAATTTTAAATGTTCATAGTTGAATGATTTTTTGTCCTGGCGGAATTATTCCCGACTCTGGTTTAACTGGACTGAATAATACATACATACATACATATATATAGTTGTATATATATATATGAGAAAAATTGAAATAAATCCGACGGTTTGAAAGTGTACAATGGGATGTTGTATCTTCTAAATTTTATTTAAACTGGATTTGATTTGTTCCATGAAATGAATCAACGAAAAAGTTTTTAACATTCTATTTCTGATCACGGCGTTCTTTTTTCAAAACTGTTTGATGTAATTAGTGTTCGAAATTCATTTTAAAAACGTAATATATTTTCTCGAAAATAAATTAAATCATTATTGTATTTCTTTTAGGTTTCTCTTTCTACTCAAATCTCATTGGGGAATATCCCAATGGTGTAGTAGCTTACGCGCTGTAGAGCGTTATCGTAGTAATTCTACTTTAAAACCAATCTAAAGAAGATCTGTGGACAAGCCACGTCATTAGCGAAAAAATTCATTTTTGGCAACAGCGACTCTCAAAATTGAAGTTGAATATTGTCGTATAGCCGTAATACAACTGTAAATATAAGCGGAAACATAGTCAACAATAATGTACGAACTTCAATGAACGAACGAACGAACATACTTCTTTATAAAAATATATCTCTCACACTTTATTCTCGAAAGGGTTGACGTTGGTTGTGTGTGAGAGGTGAGTTGGAGACGGGGACAGACTGCCACATACTTACCCCAAGTTATTCTGGCCATAGCAGCACTTCTTTCTCATCTTGGCTGAGGTTGCTCAACCGTGGGTCACTGAGGGTCCAAAGCTGGCTCTCACGCTGGCATTTTGTCCCCAACTGACTCCAACTCCAACTGAAACTGACTCAAGCCGTCTGTGGCACCTGGTTATATAATTGTCTCATGTCCACCTGCTTCCGCTGTTTCTCCGCTCATTTACACAGGTGCATCTCTTTATTGACGGCTCGGTCGAGGGTCAATATATAACAATATTAGTTGCCAAAATTTCTGGACACAGGCGTAACGGTTATAGGCGTTGGTTCCCTAAGGTAGACAATCAACTGAAGGTTGCAGGTTCAATCCTGACTACAGACGAGTAACAATACAGAAATACTTAACACTTGTACCTGGTTATGGCTAACGGAATCAGAACAGGCGACCCCCGTGGATTCAATGAAGGACGTAGTTCGAAGTTCCGTGAAGGTTCCCGAATTCGACAAACACCTGAAGAAGGCCAGAGGACATATCAGCCGAAACGTTGTGGAAATAACAATAAAGACGACGGCAATAGTCCGAAAACCCTTAATGATTGAAGTTGAATCCTGCCGAAAATATATTTTGCTGTTAACAAAATCTGAGTTTGTTTCCAATTTGATACAGCTTCAGATATTACCTTAATCTTACGGTCCAGTGGGAACGATTAGGAAAACAGGTCTTATTAAAAACGGCCCCCATCGCTCGGAGTTTATCTGGTTATGAAATTCGGCTATCCAGTGAGTTGAATTGCTGTGTTTGTTTTCCTGAGAAAAAATTCACTGTAAGATGTTCGTCGCAGACGCTAGTCTCTCTATAATCCCACTTGACGCCCTGGTTCTTTTCTCTGCACCATTAAGCACTTTGTTTAACACATTTTTTCTTTCATCATCTTTCTAAGATTGAAAACTACTTTGTATTTTTTCCCAAAACCAAGTTCAGTGATGTTTTCACGGAGAATCTCCAGTGTTGCACCAAAATCAAAGCCATTCTTAAGCTCAAATCCGAAGAGATGCAAATTTTAAGGGTTAAACGTTCTGTTCCTTATGCACTCTTGATCAACTAGATAAGGAGTTAAATCGCCTTCAACAAAGCCGGAGTAATCCAGCCAAGAAATTACTCTGCATGGACAGCTTCCGTTGTAGCAAAGTTCGTATATGTGAAGATTTTTCCATCTGTTTAAATGACTCTTTAGATGCACATCACAACCGTTACTCTCACCAGAAGATATTTCCACGAAACTTAATAGGGGAAGTTATTTTGCAAAGATTGATTTATCTGATGCTTTTTTTTACAAATAAAACTTGATGAGGATTCAATAGAATTGCTGATGATCAACATCCATCAGGGTATATTTCGTTACAATCGGCTTACTTCTAGCGATAAGCCAGCGCCTGCTTTATTCCAACAGGTGATGAATACTGTGCCGACTGGTTTAACTGGAACTACTGCATATATTGATAATATCCTTATTGCAAGTGAAACCCAGGATGAACTTTTCAACCGTTTATTCTCGGTCTGTAAGCAGATTTAGCAATATGGTTTTCATGTCCAAGCAGAGAAATGACAGTTTTTCCGGATGTCGATCAAGTATCTGGGTTTTATATTTCATAAAAATGGACGATGACCTAAACTTATTCCTGTAATCAAAAGTATGCAAGCACCAATAAACATTTCACAATTATGTTATTTCATCGATTTGGTAAGTCCTTACAGTTCATTTTTACCGAAACTTTCCCGTATTCTTACCCCTCTAAACAACCTTCTGAAAAAGGTTGTTCCATGAAACTGGTCTCCAAAATGCCAGTCTAACTTCAAAATGATATAATCTTTCATTGCATTAAATTTACGTCTCACACATTACAACGCATCTCTTGACATCACCGTGGTTTCGGAGGCTTCGGATTATGAAATTTGAACCATGATTTCTCATGTTTGGTTTGGCTGGATTTTATGGCATATCAACCCTTGTCGGTTGTTTAATGCCAAATCCTCTTCATACATATATATTGAGTATATAGGATTTGGTTTGGTTTGGTTTTTTGACATATCAACCATCGGAGATTATTTTATGACAAATCCTCTTTATACATATATATTAAACATATATGATTTGATTTGGTTTGGTTTTATAGCATATCAACCCTTGTTGGTTATTTAATGCCAAATTTTCTTTCTACATATATGTTAAATATATGGGATTTGTTTTGGTCGGGTTTAATGGCATATCGACCATTGTAGGTTATTTAATGCCAAATCCTTTTCATACATATATATTATATATATGGGATTTGTTTTAGTCGGGTTTAATGCCATATCAACGACTAGTTTGTATATAACATTTATAAATGAGCCAGACCTAATTTATTTGCATACAGTTAGATGGTTATACATATGGTTTATAAGTCAGCAGTTTGTTGGCAATCTTATTTTAAAATGAGTCAAATCTAATTTGTTTGTACACAAGTATTACTATTGTTTGCGAATAGTTAAATGGTTCCAAATATTCAACACGAATAGATCTATTTAGTATTAATCATTTGTTTGCACTCACTTAAATAGTTTCAAATGTTGCAATTTACCATAAATAGTTTTATTTGCACACCGTTAGATAGTTTCAAACGTCAGGCTGGTTGGTTGGGTTTTTTGGCATATCAACCTTTGTAGGTTATTTATTGCCAAATCCATTTTTATACAAATAGATAGCAATTGAAAAGGGAGTCATCTGATGGCCCTCGACTACGGTCACCAAATTATTTACAATTGTCAAAAACATTTCTATTTCAAGCTATTCAGTTTAGTGAAACAGTTCTAATTCAAACAATTCAATTTAGCATAAGTACGCATTTTAGTTCTATTTGACCCACAAATAAGACCCTATCAGGTGCTGCAACTGCGGGCCAGAGTGGACCTTAAAGCGATGGCAATGAAGGGGTACTCCGCATTCCCCAAAGCTCCAGCATTACTGGAACCTCACCATCAGATTGTTTAGTGTCATATACAGGACACTCGTTGAGAAGGATCTTACCCCTCTGCAGGTGTTCAGTCGGTGTATTCTATAGCCCCAGCCGACAGAACAATTTCAAACGATGTAACAATAACAATTCAATTTAGGCATAAAGTTTCAAGTATTGCTAATCAACACTGATGATTCTTTTCAAGATTACTCCTTTATTGGCACACAGTTAAATTGTTACAAGTATTATAATGTATCATTAACTATTCATTTAAACATCAGTCATTTGTTTCCACTCACTTGAATGATCAAACAGTTGTATTTCTAATAAGTTGGTTAAACGTAAGTCATTTTTTTAATGTCAAAGAGTTCTATTTGACCCATAGATATGACCCTATTAAGTGTTACCACTCCGGGTCAGTGTTGACCTTGAAACAATAGCAATGAAAGGGTACTTCATATTCCCCCAAGCTCACCATCAGATTGTTTAGCGTCATACCCTTCTGTAGATATACAATTGTATTCTACAGTCCCAACCAACTGGGCTTTTCTCACATTTTTACCGATGGCAATCAGAAGGATGTGGCTCAAGCAGCAGGATCTCTGACTCCAGCTGAACAAAACTGTGGTCAAATTGAGAAGAAAACTTTGCCACGAAGAAATAATTGCAAGATGCTTTATAGACGGGAATATATCTCGATTATTAATTACAAACATCTGGTTATTATTTGAGGATCAGAATAGGTATTCTGGTTTTAAACAGCAAATCGGTTACAAAGATGAGCCAATGGTGTTTGGGGGTGTCCAAGAGGCGTAATGGTTAAAGTGCTGGACAGCAGAATCGTAGTAAGCGAGTTCGAACTCCAGTCGCGTTATAAAGTTCACTTTAGGACAAATACCCTTGGGAAAGGTATGAACCCCTTTTATCATACCATCTATGGACGCTAACAAAACGGCTGGAGAAGAAACTGGATGGCAATTACACAAGAATGCTGCGTGCAATCCTGAACAAGTCCTGGCAGCAGCACCCCACAAGACACCAACTGTACGGCCACCTGCCCCCTATCACGAAAACTATTCAAGTTAGACGAACCAGACATGCAGGACACTGCTGGAGAAGCAGAGATGAACTCATAAGAGATGTACTCTTATGGATCCCCACACATGGCCGCGCAAAAGCAGGACGACCAGCTCGAACGTACATTCAGCAGCTATGTGAGGATACAGGATGTTGTCCTGAAGACCTACCTAGGGCGATGAACGATAGGGAGGAGTGGCGAGAGAGGGTCAGGGATATCCGTGCTACCAGCGCGATATGATGATGATGTCTGCTCTTCTAGAAGGATGGCTTTAGCATTAAATAACCCAAGTAGGTTGATACGCTATTATAAATAAACAAACTACGCAAAAACCAAAGGTGTTTCCGGATTATGACTTTTCAATAAAGTCATCATCATCATCATCATCATGTCGTGCGGCTAGCACGGATATCCCTGACCCTCTCTCTCCACGTCTTCCTATCATTCATCGCCTCCGGCAGGTCTTCAGGGTTATATCCCGTATCATCACATACCTGCTGTATGAATGTTAGAGCTGGTAGTCCTGCTTTTGATTGGCCATATGCGGGGGTCCACAGGAGTACATCACTTACGAGCTCGTCCTTGCTTCTCCAGCAGTGTCCGGCATGTCTGGTTCGTCTAGCTTGTATAGTTTTCGTGATTTTGTGGGGTGTTGCTGCCAGGACTTGTTCAATATTGCTCTTAACATTCTTGTATAATTCCCGTCTAGCTTATTCTCCAACCGTTTAGTCAGCGTCCAAGTAGTGCATCCATACAGCCGTATCGACACGACCGCAGCCTGGAAGAAACTGCGTTTCATTTTATCAGTCAGGTTTGATTTCCATATGATCGAAAGCCTATCGATAGCTGTCCATGCCTTCGTTAGCCGTGTCACTTGACCAGGTAGATGCATTATTTAGACTTTTGAATGCAGACAATAATTTTACTTGAAGACGCCGTTGTTGTTGCAGTATATGTGAAACCAGAAATTGTCTCAGTTATTACAGTTACTATAAGAGCACGGCGTCTCACCTCACAGATGATCCAGGAAACTGCAGCTTTTGACCCACAGTTATCATCATGCAGGAAGGCCTCAGAAATGTCTGGAAAAACATGTTCATCTCTTTTTACCATCGGAAATCGTCATCGCCCATAATGGGTAGTATAAAAATTTATTTCTAAGAAAAGAACCAAGCTGAACACGTGCGGCACTTGATTTGGCTGGAGTGGAGAAGGGAGAAGTAATCCCAAACAGTGCGGCACCAAAAAGTGACTTCCTCTTTTTGAACTACTATTCAGACCCACAGTACAAATTCAGGGACCGAACTGTATAAGCACGAAAAACTTTAGCTAGCCGATGGGTTTCGTCACTCGCTTCTTGAATGGAGCTTCCGATGAAATAAAGGAAAATTAAACGAAAGTCGACTGCCGAAATTCTAAAAAATTAAAAGACTGAAAGAAAATTCAACCAAGAATCCAACTTAAAAGAACTTTAAAGACTCGTAATATTATGAACTCTGAAACATTTCTACAAACAAAAAAAGAAAAGAAAAATACTCAAATTCAAATAACTTTGTTTCCCAGACACTCTCTCAGATAAGTTCCAGCAAATTGCACTAAAATTTGCAATACTTTATCTTTTCTATCCCTTTCTTTCTCGTTTCTTTTATATGAAATTCCCTTGTAAAAACTTTATTGTCTGTGTTATCTTTTCGAATCAGTATCCGAACTAGAAAACTGCGGAATTAACTGTTTAAACTTACCATGTGACCTTACTGTTTGAAATAACTGTTTAATATTGCACACTAAATCTCTCTGAAAACTTTACCCAGTTTAATATTAAACTTGGCTTTAGGGTCCCTCACTTCATATCAAATTTTATTCCCTTATATACTTTATATTGAATTTTATTCTCTTAAATTTCCTTAGTTCCATTTCCCTCATAAAATAAGGTGCAAAAACAATTTGATTTTGCTCATCAAGGCATCAGCTGCCTGAAGGTTTTGGCACCTTGCTACATCTACTGGCCAAATATGAACAAGCAATTAGAAGACCTTGCCCATTATTGTACAAAATGTCAGTTAGCAACAAAATCACCGAAAAAATCGGAACTCATTTCTTGAACCGTCCCGGATCCCCAACCCCCGGGTCGTGTCTTCATATTGATTTTGAATAGCGTATCAATAGAAAATGTTTTCTGTTGCTTGTGGAAGCCTGACCATCTCTCGCCACTTCTCCCTATCATTCATCGCCTCCGGCAGGTCTTCAGAGTTACATCCTGTGTCTTCACATAGCTGCTGTATGTAAGTTCGCGCTGGTCGTACTGCTTTTGCTTGGCCATATGTGGGGGTCCATAGGAGTACATCACTTATGAGCTCGTTCTTGCTTCTCCAGCAGGGTCCTGCGTATCTGGTTCGTCTAACTTGGATAGTTTTCGTGATGGGAGCCAAGTGTCCGTATAGTTGGTGTCTCGTGAGGTGTTGTCGCCAGGACTTGTTTAATATTGCTCTCAACATTCTTGTGTAGTTGCTGTCCAGCTTCTTCTCCAGCCGTTTAGTATGCGTCCAAGTAGTGCATCCATACAGCAGTATCGATACAACCGCTGCCTGGAAGAAACTGCGTTCTTACTACTTACGCACAAACAAACTGTTCAACAAAAACTAAATTTCGATTGAACACACTTTCTTATTTAACCATTTTTGCTAAGATGGACTCTTGTACAAATAACAAAAGTAAACTTTTGTTCAACATTTTATCAAGAAATATTTGTTTGCATGTTTTCTCTTGACATTATTATATTTTCATTGACACTCTAATAAATACACATATGATTTGAATTTTGAACTAAAACTATATATTAGTTATTAATTTCGGGTATTTTTGAATTATTGATAAAAATTAACTACACATAGCCCACATAGCCTATCAAGTGCTCATGAATGAGTCTCATCATCTCCGAGGAAACCATTCTGAAATTACAGCACATTTTCAACTGATTCACATAAGTGAAATTTTCGGATTTCTGTCAGTAGAATGGTATGAAACGCATCCGCACACCAAAAATCTATCCACAATCAAATGGACAAGTTATAGATGCCTTTAAGAGGGCACTCCACAAATTAAAAGTGGAAGCCCCGGTAACCAAAATGTTGCAGACATTCTTTACAAGTTATGGAACCATTCTAAGCACAAACACCTCACCATCGTTCACCGGCTGAGGCTTTGTTGAATTTCAAAATTCGGTTATATGTAGACGTCTCAAGTCTAAGTACACAAAATCCTCACAAGAAAAATACGGCAATGGAACGACAATTCAACTGCCATTATGGTGCAATAAGTCGTATCTTCAAACCAGACCAACAAGTCTTAACAAAAGACCACTGAAATAGAACTGACACAAGGTTACATCCTGCGCCAAATGGTAAACGTCATTTACGATGTTAGCGAGCAATCTTCCATTTATGTACAGTACTCAAACCAGCTACACTCTTCTAAACTTGAAAAACACACAATCCAACGGTTAGAGCTTCCTTACAACATTTTGTTGGACACTTTTGATTTGCCGCGGAGAAATGTTGAAAAGTTCATACAAAACAGCAAAAGTGTAGAACATAGACCTCGACCTCAAGGGATGAAAACTTGAAAGTGAAATGCCGACAAGTAAACCCCAACAACATAAAAGAATTAGCCATCACACTAAAAAGAGGACGTATTAAGGACAAAGAAGGAAATAACTCTTTCATGAGGAAAAAAAGATGAATTCTCTGTCAGTATGACGTAAGTTCAAAATGTAACACGACAACTAAATAAATCATTATTGCTTTCACAGTCGTGTTTCTCTTTCTTGTCAATCCTTGTATCTTGTTCAAGTCACACAGTTAAAAGAAACTCAATAGAACTGACGATTATTGAATATATATATATATATATATATAGGATTTACTTTCTATTTTTTTTAAATAGCCGTGATTCAAGAAATTTCTAGAAAATAGGATACTGATTCACATGTTCAGGAAACAAAGATGGTGGACGTCGGCAAACTAATTATAGAAGTTACTTTTCTATCACCCTGTATGTATTTCAAGTGAAAGGAGGGTATCATACAAGGAAATGGACATAGCGACCTGAGTTCAATACCTAGCTGAGGCTGTTTGCATTTCACATTGCACTGATACCCTAAGGAAAAGTATGCATCCAACTAATCTTCTTCAAGCAATGGATAAATAGTAGGGCAGAATGGACTCTTTGACCTTGGTATCACAACCCGTTTCAGAGTAAAACTGAATTCAAACCAATTAAACTCCGTCAAAACAATTGACCTTGTGTTTCATTCTTCTCGCGTGGAGGGTTTAGTAAATGCATACATGTTTCAAGTGACTAGTTGTTTCAGAATAACAATAAACACCGCAAATATTCTCGTAAAAGACTTTGTGAATTACAGTAATCTAAATATCAATTAAATATCTCGTTATCAACAGATACAGCAAGAAGAGCCTTACTGAACCAAAATAATTAACGTCTAGTGCATAATTTGTCTTCAAGAACAATCCTAAGCTGTCATTTAACAATCATTGGGCGCTAAAGATCTTTCGTAATTGCATAAACATACTACTGTGTATTCCTCAAAAACAGGGAATTTAAGATTCTAACATTCTTCACTAATTATTCAGTACACACCCTAAATTAAATGAAACTATTTTAAAGATATTCTTGTCAATCTTAGTTGGGGAAATTTGATTTGATTTTTTTTATCTGATGAATATTAATTACTAATTGGAATGTTATGCAGAAAAATATTCAGTTATATACCCTTTGGTAAGAGTTTTTTATGAGATAGTACAAAAAGAATCAGATAAAAAGTTGTCGTAAAAAATACTTCTTTTTTATCGGTACCATGTGGCAAAAGAACTTCTATTTCTGGTGCTTGCCAAAGTCGAACTCTTTGACGTAAAATCCATTTCATTCTAAAACAACAAAGTTACATTTACAGCCGAAAAACAACTACAGATGCTACAATTAAAAAGCCCTATATATATATATATATATAACTAAATATACATATAAATATAAAAATACAATCATGTATAAATATATATATAAATACATATATATATATATATACTCATATAAATATATATATACATATATATAAATAATTACACACACACACACACACACATATATATATATATATATATATATATATATATAAAATTTCCTATATATATAAATACATGTACATATATAAATATATACATATTAATACATATATATATATATATATAAACATAAAAATAAAAATAAAAATAAATAAAAATATATAAAATAAATGCATATATATATAAATATATATGTATGAATATATAAAAAATATATATACATTTAAATATAGATATATATATAAATACATATATATTTTTTTATATAAATATAGATATATATATATACATACATATATATAATTGAATAAAAAAATATATATATAAATGCATATATATATGTAAATACATATATATAGAGAGAGTGGTTTTAGGAATTTAGCGAAAGAATTAACGGTTGTCACCCGCATAATGCAATGCTATTCTAATAAATTGAGTACTTTGGTACTATTTACCCAACCCCTCCGCTCGGGCAGGATATGACACAAGGTCAATTTTTAAGCGGAGTTTAACAGGTTTGAATTCAGAGTTTTCCTTCTCCTAGACTAGTTGCCTAACCAAGGCTGAAGAACCTAGTCTGTCCTACTATTTACCCATAGCTGGAGGGAGAATAATTGGATTCATACCTTTCCCAAGGGTATTAGTGCTATGTGAAATGCAATCAGTATCATCCAGGATTTGAACTGAGTACTTTGGTATCTGATAGCGCAAAATGTAAACAAACGAAAGTTAATACATATGCGTTAATTTTGTTGCTGAAGTTGCATCACAGGTGTGTTTTAGGAGTATGCTATCAGTAAAGTTAGGCGGGTTTCAATCCCGGTTTGGAGCGTCTCGCCTGCCAACCCACACTGAAGAGTTTTGATGTAATGAAACAGTCTGTCTGTCGATCACAATATATATATATATATGTATGTATTAAAATGAATAAGTCCACGAAGAGATTTATTTTTAAGTCATTTATTTTAATCTTATACGTGTTTCTCGTGCCTTTTTACTATCTTCAGGGAGTAATAATGATTGCTGGCAATGTCGTCTTTGATTTATATTGCGGCGGCCGTTTTGATAGGATCGTTGTTGTTATTTTCTTTTTTTCTTTTTTAAATCTGTTACAGATTTTTGTTTCTGCAGGGAAAAGACACGAGAAACACGTGTAGGAGTAAAATATATAACTTAAATACATAAAAAATCTCTTTGCGGACCAACTCATTTAAAAATATCTACTTTTTTTTTCTCATTGGATCAACAAAAATTATATGTATATACATATACATATATATATATATATATATATATATATATATATATATATATACATAAGTATTATATATATATATATATATATATATGTGTGTGTGTGTGTGTGTGTGTGTGTGTGTGTGTGTGTGTGTGTGTGTGTGTGTGTGAACAGTGATCATGCTCCAAAACAGCATATAGGTGAGTAAGTATTTTTAAAAAAAGATGTCGACTGGTCAGTGGTATTGTCAATCCTATTTAGTCATGAACCGAGTTGAAAATCCTGAGAGGTTGTGAACCATCAGGAAAAAGTCAAACAATGAGCAAACATATCCTACTCAATATTGTTTTTCCATCGGTTCTTTAATGACAAAAATATTTGTGTTGTCAGATAAAAAAATGATGTATACGTTTGGCATAAATAAAAAAAAGATTAACACAAACTAGTATATGAACATAAATAAACATCTTAAAACCTATATGTAATACGAGTCAGAACTGCTGGTTTGAATGCTTAGATTATTTATTTTAATGGCATATCATACTAGAGGGTTATTTAATGTCAAGTGTTTCTTTTATAGATATGATTTGTTGAAAGACTGATAATTCTATTAATTGAATGCTTAGATTATTTATTTTAATGGCATATCACACTAAAGGGTTATTTAATGTCAAGTACTTCCTTTAATAGATATGATTTGTTGAAAGAATGATAATTTCGTTTAATTGAATGCTTACATTATCTATTTCAATGGCATACCAACTAGTGGGTTATTTAATGTCAAGTGCTTCTTTTCATAGATATGATTTGTTGTAACACTGATAATTCTATTTAATTGAATGGTTATATTATCTATTTTGATGGCATATCACACTAGTGGGTTATTTAATGTCAAGTGTTTCTTTTATAGATATGATTTGTTGAAAGATTGATAATTCTATTTAATTGAATGGTTAGATTATGTATTTTAATGGCATAGCACTCAAGTGGGTTATTTAATGTCGAGTGTTTCTTTTATAGATATGATTTGTTGAAACACCGATAATTCTATTTAATATGAATTATTTCTTTGCACAAAGACAAATGGTTTCAAAGCAACAAATAGTAATTCTTTGGTAAATAATTGAAAAGTTCTATTTGACCGAGAGATGGGACCCTAACAGGTACTACCACTCCAGGTCCAGCACTTTATCCATTATGATATGGGGATTCCTCTCCCCCGATACTTTTGATGTTTAAATAACGAGAAACCTCTCTTTAAAGTGACTAAGTTTAATGTATGTACATTTTCTAGGGGAAGTGTCGTCGTCGTGTAATGGTTAAAGCGCTGGACTGCGGAATCGTAGTAAGCGAGTTCGTACTCTAGTAGCGCTATTACGTTCACTTTCGGACAAATAACCTTGGAAAAGGTATGAACCCTTTTATCCTCCCAGCTATGGGTTAAATAGTACCACTACTGTTGTTCTAGGAGAATGGCTTTGGCATTAAATAACCCACAAAGGTTTATATGCCATTAAACAAAGAAACCGTGCCCGTGATGTAATGGTTATCGTCGTAGGAAATGGACACGGCGACACGAGTTCAAATCTTGGACGAGACAGATTGGATTTCCCATAGCACTAATACCCTTGGGAAAGGTATGAATCCAATTATTCTCCCTCCAGCTATGGGTAAATAGTAGGGCAGACTAGGTTCTTCAGCGTTGGTGAGGCAACTAGTCTAGGAGAAGGAAAACTCTGAAATCAAAGCTGTTAAACTCCGCTTAAAAATTGACCTTGTGTCACATCCTGCCCGAACGGAGGGGTTGGTAAATAGGATTAAACAAAGAAACCAAACCAACCAAACATTTTCTAGTTTTAGGATATTCCTTTTCAGCTCTCTAAAAACCTAATGCGTAACTTAATTAGAATTAGTTTTATTCCCCAATGAGGATTCATCTTTTTGCATTGAAACTTTTCCTAGGATCTAATGGATATCCAATAAGTATGCATACAAAATTTGTCAGCTTTACAACAAACGGTTTGGCCATATATGGAGAGCAGACAGACAAACAAACTATCGTAACTTTGTACTCACCCAGAAACTCAATGCGGGAGGAAGTGGGTTAGAGTTCAAACTGGCGGTTGGTCAAGGAAAGAGACAGGGAATCTAATTTCGCTTTGCGGTACAGTTTTTAGATCTCATCTGATTGGATGAGACTACATTTAAATAAGACCGTCCACAGAGCTTAAAATGCTAGTCCTTTCATTTTTTGTCGTTTTTTTTTCTTCGGTAGTCTTTCGAGTTGCACCGTCTGGCATTCGTGCCGGATGGTTTAAAATCTTGAAAAAGATACTGTCGGTTAAGGTTCGCCTGGACCGGCATTCTCGAGGCTCGGGTGGCCGTCCCCCTGGTTTTGACCCTCTTCGGAGGGGTGAGGCTTATTGCCTGGCACCTGAGGTGCCCCTCTTCAATGAAATACCGACGAGGTCCGAGGCATTTTTGGGAATGCCGGACGTGTCTGGGCTAGGGCCTTACGCCAGGATCCACCGTAAAAAGGCCTTGTGTCATACTTGCGCGTTCGGTGGGGCGGCCAACAAATACTCTTTTTTCTTCGGTGGTTGTGGGGGCGCCTCTGGTGGTTTAATGGTTAGCAAGCTAGACGAGCAAATCTAAATGAGTGGGATCGAGTATCATAGGGTACCTTTTCATATATGGCATTGTGCCGCATTAAACCAAAAAGGTTAGTTGATTGCTACTTCGGTAGTAGAGTTTATTACCACCTTAATCGTGGTTAAACCGTTAATATTCCAAAGACGGGCGGTGTAAGTAACGCAAATTCGTCGCAACGAAGGTTACTGCTACCTGGGACACCATGAGGGAGCTGCAACCACAGTTCTAGTTTTTTTTTCTTCTTACACGTGGCGTTTTCGGATCCCGATTTTCAGAGCTGCTTCAGCTGTCAGACCTTCAACCTTTTACCCAACAGATAGTATACAAATTAGACAAAACTCACTTTAATTATTGATATATATATATTCCCTTCTGTATTACCCACTTTATTAATATCAAGCTGAAAGGTTGCAAATCTTCACAAAAAATAAAAACATTAGTATTGCAAGTAATGTTATTTGTGCTGAGATTTCTTTTTTGATGAAAATATTTGATGTCATAAGTAAAAAGTGAAAAATATGTGAGAATGAAAGACTTTAACTCATTATTTGCGAGGTGTCCTCGTGGTGTAATGGTTAAAGCGATGGACTGTGGAATCGTAGTAAGCGAGTTCGAATTCTGGTCGCTCTATTACGTTCACTTTCAGACAAATACCCTTGAGGAAGGTATGAACCCCCTTATCCCTCCACAGCTATGGGTTGAATAGTACCACTACTGTTATTCTCGAAAGATGGCTTTGGCATTAAATAACCTACAAAGGTTCATATGCCATTAAACTGAATCATTAGTTGCCTTGTAGACAGCGATAACCATCTTCAAAACTCATTAAATACGAGTAACTACATCTAGTTTAAATAATTTGATTTATATTTAAGTGGTTTTTGCTATTTAGCATTAAGGTGACATTTAAATATTTCATAACAGCATTTTTCACTTTCAAGTGACTCCTAATGCCGTTTTTTCCAGTGTCGTAGCCTGACGTTACTCCTACTTCCTTAGAAACCAGAAGTTTAACCAAAGATGATCCTGAGCTGTTGTGCTACTGTCATATTAAAAATACAAATAAAAAAAGTAGGACACGAAAATATTGGCCTACCGGACAATGAAGATCAGAGTATGGCTCGTCCAGCAGTTCTTGCCAACTGACTTCTTCCAGTGGTTCCCAAACGATCAAAGGCCTTCACCTCCTTTTCCCGACCGCAAACAGTAAATACGGTAGCCTAGGCAATTCTCAGCTGTCTTTTTCATGATTAACTTAAACCGTCCTTTTTAGATCTACCAGTTTTCTCTTATTTCTACAGTCCTTTTCAAGACTACTCTTTCAAAGTAGCAATAAACTTAACATCACAGGGTATATGGCATGTTTGCAGTCAACCAGATGCAACGAACGCTCTGAGCAAAGTCCACGAGCAGACGATACCACTCGAACTACCGTCGACTTCATTAGCAGAAGAACGCATCACAACTCAAGCCATAAGACCAGGCCTTAAAGCTGCCAGCTTCCCACCTTCAGTTTACGCGCAAACGAAACCGCTCGAACCATCAACTTTTCGAAGCTAAAGGTGACCCCAGTTAACTGCCGAAACAATGACTGGAGCGTCGATTCACCTGTTTTTGCAATTCAACACGGCTGGCTCGCCGGTCATCAACAGATACCTGGCCTCATAGCTGCACTAACGACTTTTCCAAGATCAAAACTCGCTATCACAAAAAAACAAAAAACAAACAGTCTACATTTTCTATGCAACAAGAAATTCACTCAAATTGCCTTTTCTTGTCATAATAACGCAATAAAAGTTGGCATTTTAGATTTAACCTCTTGCCTTTTGTTATCCTTGCCTTCTCTGTGTCACATAACGCATTTCTAATAGTTCGTGGAGTCAACATTTATCAGCCCCGCAACATCAAAGAAAAACATTTTTTTAAAGATTCTTTTGAATCGTTTACGTAAAACTTGAAGGCAATTAACCGGAAAAAATTTAAAATGCATCAATATTGCTTCAAAGGTAGCATTACATCTCTACACAGGCTTAATACTTTTTTAAAGTAGCTTTTTCCTAAGTTTAGATTTATTGAGGAACGAGGCCAGATATATGTTGCCCAGTCGGCTGGGCCATTAGAATACACCGACTGCACCTCTTCAGAGGGGTAAGACCCCCACCCACCAACTAGTGTCCTGATATGACACTACACAATCTGATGGTGAGGTTCCAGTGATGCTGAGGCTGTGCAGAATGCAGAGCACCCCTTCATTGTCATTGCTCCCAGGTTCACTCAGGCCCAGAATGGTAGCACCTGATAGGGCTATATCTATGTGTTAAATAGAACTAAACTGCATACTTATGCTAAACTTAATTGTTTGAATTAGAACTGTTTGACTAAACAGAATAGCTTGAAATAGAAATGTTTTTGACAATTAAACTGTGTATTTTTGCTAAACTGAATTGTTTGAAATGAACTGATTCTGACATTGAAACTGTACTTAGGCTAAACTGAATTGTTTAAAATAGAACTGTTTTAAGATTTAAGCGAGTGTAAACAAAATCTATACTCATACTAAACTGAATTGGCTGAATTAGAACTATTTGAATAAACTGAATAGCTTGAAATAGAAATGTTTTCGACGAACTGTATACTCACGCTAAACTGAATTGTTTGAAACAGAACTGATTATTTGTATAAAATGGATTTAAATAGAACTAAACTGCGTACTTATGCTGAACTGATTTGTTTGAATTAGAATTGTTTGACTAAACTGAATAGCTTGAAATAGAAATGTTTTGATAATTAAACTGTGTACTTATGTTAAACTGAACTGCTTAAAACAGAACTGTTTTGACATCAAAACTGCGTACTTAGCTGATCTGAATTGTTTGAAATAGAACTGTTTGACTAAACTGAATAGCTTGAAATAGAGTAAGAATTATTTGTACTTCTGTCGCATAATCTTTATATTAAGGATATGAAATTTTTCATGAATAAGTTGAGATCAAAATAAACGAAATTCAATAAGAATAGAATTGTTTAATTCAGTGTTTACGATTTAAATTTGAATTATTTTACATTTAAGCAGTTTGACCCCCACCATTTTTTTTTTTTACTATTTCTGTCACATATAAATTTTTATATTTATGAATAAAAACACAAAAATATTTTATCAATTCAGTACTTGCACGCATTTATCTTGCAGAAGTTTTAAATAATTTGATTATTTAAAACAGTTTTTGGCGCCAGGGAGACATTTAATACTGGTTGGTAGCTTATAATCAGGTCGAAGATTTTTTCATTTATCGAATTTTATATTTTAACTGTCATTTGTGATTTCATTGAGAAAACCATTGATGTAATTTCTTTTTAAAAGTCTGAGCAATCTCCCTTAATAATTCTTTCATCTGTCCTATAAGAGTCGTTAGATTTGGTGCCATTAATTCGTTCTGTAATAATTGTTAGGTTTGTACATCGAAAGTGGTTAAATCTTAGTGAGCATACTATTTTAAAGAATCACCAATTCCAAAGGTATAGCCACCGTTTTTAATTTTTTTTTTTAGTAATTGCTCATAGTGGTACCATAGCCAGATGTGGATATGGTGAAATGGACATATAATGTTCATTAAAATGTTCATATATAACATATATATATAACATAGGAATCTCGAAACACGTAAACACTTACGACTTCTTAGTTCAGGTACGAAACTTTTTATTACTTTTGAGTTTAAAGGTTCTTCGACATAAGGAGAGAGATACACATTCTTTCTGTTCTGGCTTTTTCATCTGCAACCCGTCACATACACGCGTGCGCACCCATCGCAAGGCCTCCGCGAGCAAGCAAAAGTCAACCGTCTTCTCCCGAGGCTGGACTCAACTCAACTGACTTTTTCAAAATCCCAAAATCCTCCGTGCGCTTCCGGTTCGTGAAGACACCCGCACTCTGTTTCCTATCTGGGCTATTGTGACATCTCTGAGTGACACGTCCGTTCCGCCCGCGCGCGTGAACACTTGCGTTAATGTTGCACCTAAGTAACCCATGCACTGAGCCGAAAGGTTCTCAGCCTAACTAAACCCAAAGGCATAAAACAAAATCCATCGGCCATTATATTACAATAGATTTGCTTCATAATTGAATATTTCTTACCAGAGTTTTACAAATGCGAAAAGAGGAAAGAAAAAAATTAAAGGAAATACCAAAAAATGACATTACTTGAAATGACTTATGCATCCAGAAACTTCTATAATTTTATGTTATCTGATAAAAAATATAATTCCTTCCAAGCGAATCTGATTTAAATGAATAAAAACCGGAATTCTTACAAGCTGTACATCAGTATGGTTGCACCACTTGAATTTAACGAAACACCTAATACTGTAGTTAGGATGGTCTCCCCACTGTCATCTTTTTTCCCAGTCCTCCAGCCCCTGTAACCAATCCTTTGGTGACTATACCGAGTGCACCAATTACAATTAGTTTCACCATCACCTTCGTGTTCCATAGCCTTTTTTCAGTTCTTATACAAGAGATAGGTACTTTTCCATTTTTGCTTTCTTTCAACTAAGAAGAGTCCAGGAGACTTTGGAAAATTATCACTCAAACTCCCATGGAAACAATCAGCTAACGCTGGTGGGAAAAACTCTCAAATTTGTAAAATAACCGAAATTAGGTGATCCGTTTGTGTCTCGAAATCCCAGAGCAGTTTGTGCGTCTCATTTTCTAGGACTGATTCTGGGTTGTACATATACCATTCGTTCTTATGGTCAAATTTCAATTTCTTGCACAGTTCCCAGTGGATCACCTTCCTCACTTCCTTGTGTGTAGTATTATCTTGTTTATCGTTAATTTATTTCATTCCCTTATGTGATTGATCGTTTCGTCTCAATCACCACATAATCAACATCTATTTTCTTGCGCTTTGTCTATTCTTGCTTTGACATAGTCCTTATGGTGATGTTTTTATGTTGCTATTAGAAGAGATTCAGTTTCTCTCATAAGGTTTCCCTTTCTTAGTTACGTCCAAGTCTTCTCGTGTGAGATTTTGCTTGTTTGTAGCTTGAAATGTTTATACAGTTGATTTTCTTGCCATTTTTGTTTTCTAGTTGTTGCTCTGTTAATGCTTGTGTTGCTTGCATTGTTTCTATTGGCTCTAAACATTCTTCCTTTGCATTTTCTTTGTGTAGCCTTCGAGCCGTTCAATCGATGCATCAACGCTATCTTAAATGCTGGGAAGTCGTCTCCTTTCTTTTCTTGACAAATACAGTTTGTCTACGTGACCGTAAAAAGCATTGTCATTAGTTTTCTTGTTCTCTGATTCCATTTTTGAAATTCTTCCCTCCTCCACTTCAAGAATGGTCCCGAGTATCTTACAAGGAGTAAAACCCAAGTGTTTATTCATTTGATGAGATTTCGGCTATAAAGTTTGGTTTCGAGCAGTTTTCTCGTTCTCCTGAGATACTCATTTAAATTCTTTATCTTTCCTTTCTACCTATTTGATGGTGTCTGCTTCCAATATTTCTAAGCTTCCTTTTCTCCAAGCGCTGTGGGTTTTTTTTTTTATTGAGTTTGTAGTTCTATTCCTTCTGTCATGTGTCTCCTCCTGCTCCTTATTTCTATTTTATTTTATTTAGCAGTAAGTAAACTAATAACAGATAAGTCGAAAAACATTTTTTATTCAATAGCTGATCATTCTGGCTTCATAAAATATTTTGTTAGCAAACTAAATTAAATCATTTGAATTAATGCAATATTTTTTCAAGCCATGCAGAGGAAAATATGTAATACTCCAGTGTTCAAGAAAGAAGTATGGAAGTCATTCCCCTCTCCACACAAAGAGAATTAATCTTAATTTCCTCTCCTCTGGCTTTTATGACAGACTTAATCCCTTCACGTATAAATTTCACAAATTTAAAACAATATTATTTATTAAAGTGGTTCCAACTTTCCCGAATGGCAGTTTATAATCTTTGATGGATTGAGTCTTCTCATGGACCATATTTTTAGGAACTTAATCGTGAATTTTCAATTGGATTTCGATCCGTATTGTTCATTGGCTATATTGTTATATAACATATGACATGGATTTTTGGTTCGTTCCTTGTGACCCCGTGTGCTTTGACAAGCTGTCAGTTTGTGATTAGTAAACAGGGGGTGACAGCGCGTCCTGGCAGTCGAGTCGAACAGGTGTGTAACCGAAAGGAGACCACATGATAACCACGCGGTCAGATTTAGACAGAGTGCAGCGAATCGGAGTTGAGCGAGGGTCATGCAGCCGACCAGAGGCGTTTCGGAACTCTCTGATGACATGGCTTGCAAGGGGGTGCAAGCATTGGCATCCCCTGGCTCCCAGAAGAAGCTATGGGACAAGAAGAAGTCTCCTCTCTGCGTATATGTCTCTCCATCTATCTCTCAACTAACAACAAACTGTGGGCCCCCTTTCGAGAATAAAATGAGAGATATATTTTTTATAAAGAAGTGTTTCGTTTGTTCATTGAAATTCGTTCCTTATATTTGATACCATACAACAATGTCACTAATATTTTTAGAAACTTTTCTTGAAGAAAAGGTTTTATCCACATTGCTCCATGGGGAGATGCATTATTGTTTTTAAAAATGATTTCATTATCAATAAACTAATTTTTTATCGATGCTGTTACATTTTTATTTTAAAGCCATTAAAGAAAAAATGCTTTGCGTCTAATTTATTGCTAGTATATTTACCATCAAATAAAAAAAAACTTAAGCAGGCATCATGTAAGTAGGCTAAGTCTATGATTTTTGCCAGGGATAGTAATGGGCCCCGAGGCATTTTTAAGAATATTCGTCATAGCTCTGCCTAAATATTCTATGTTTCTAAACGGTGCCAAAGGTCAGTGGTTAAAAAACCTGTATTTCAAATATTGGTTTTTCAGATAGGTGTCATTACTTCAAAGGTTGACGCTATAATATCTTCCTGTCTTTTTTTTTTACCTTGTGTAACAGAGTGTGTCTAGGTGGGATCTGAAATCGACTCGTCGAGTTCATTTTCCACGACAATCACTGTTACTCCGCCCATCCCTCTAGCAATAGTGGAAACAAATAAAAATTTGCATAATAGTGGTAAAGAACAATTTATTGATATAGGAAGCCTTGAAGAGCCATAACCGAACAAATGAAGAAAAAAAAAACGATATGGCACTTTAAGTTCCATTAGCAACAAAGCACCCGCGTCTTTACCGACTTGGCTATTATAAAATAGAAATCACCGGAAGTAGAATTTAATTGTAAATCTCTTTCGAGTAAAAATACATTTATAAGTATTCATGTAAATTCCATGGAAAAACACAACCAGGGAATTTGTGAAACCTTCAGTGTAGCAGCCAAACAGTCCCAGAGAAATAAATAACAAGAAGCGTCCATTTTAAATGTTCCTCCTTCAGTACTTCCGAAATGTAATTTCTATACTATGTGACATACAATGAGTTAAACAAAATGAAAGTTTTCCTTTCTTTTCAATCTATTCCGTTTTTATTTTATTTTGAATGTAAAGATTACGCAATTAATTTAATTAATTCAACGACTCGAGGGCATTTACCTTCGTTTTCCAATCACGTAGTACGTGTTGGAGTGTCACGTGGTAGTTTTTTTTTTTTTTCTTGTTGTTGTCTAGTTCGACAGGATGTTAAGAGTTGGAGGAGAAAGAGTAGAGATATAAAGAGAGAGAGGGGGAGGTACGTAAAAGAAAAAGAAAGAAGCACAATAAGAAGTACAATAAAAAAAGAAAATGTTAAGAAAAAAAAAGGAAAAGAAGTAAAGAAAGAACATTGTGAAGGAAGGGGATTGTAACGGAGAAGAAGAGAAAGGAAGGAACGATGAAAGCGTGAAAGGAAAATCGAGAAGAATGATTTTTAAAAAAAGGAGAGAAAAAGAAAAAAAGAAAAGAAAGAAAACACATTATGAAGCGAGGTTTTTGAAAAAGAAAAGAAAAGGAATAATGAAAGGTTGTTTATGTTTTATGGCATCAATTCTTTCAGGTTATTTAAAACAGTTCCTGTTTATACATATATATCAAAGATAGGATTCGTAAACGAATAGTTTGTAGGAAATATTATTTTTAAACGAGCCGAAGCTCATTTGTTTGTATAAAGTTAAATGTTTCTAAAACTTGCTATTAAATCCCAATAATTCAATTCAACATCAGTTATTTGTTTGCACACAGTTAAATGGTTTCAAGTTTAGAAAACTATCAAATATTCCTATTTCACCCATAGACGGGACCCTAACAGATACTACCATTCCAAGTCACAGTGTACCTGAGAGCAATGGCATTGAAGTAATACTCCACATTCGCCAAAGCTCCAGGCCTGGAGCCTCTTCATCAGATAATACAGTGTCATATCAGGACACTCGTTGGGGTGGGGTCTTATCCCTCTGGATAAACGCAGTCAGTGTATTCTAAAACCCTAGCTGATTGGGCCCCGGACGATGAAAGCTTAATTGAAAAACCAAAAAAGACTAATATTAAACAAGGAGAGTGGTGGAATAATGGAAAAGGCAGTGGGCAGCGATAAAAAGAGCCGTCGATTTGTATACGTACATTGGGTTTCAATTTAGTGTGTACGTTAATATATTCTTAATTATCGTCCTATTTACGAGTCTGTGCAATGAATTTTATTGTAAAATTATTTACAATGCTTTTTTAAAAATAGAAATATCATTATAATGTATTCTTTTTCACAGTAGAATCATTTATAATGTATTTTATGGTAAAATCATTTTAAAAGTATTTTTATTGTAAAATCACTTACAATTTTTATGGTAAAATTATTTACTATGCGTTTTATAGTAAAGCCATTAACAATTAATTTTTATTGTAAAATCGTTTACTATTCATTTTATAGTAAAATCATCTACAATTTATTTTTACAGTAAAATCTCATTATAATTTTTACAGTAAAATATCATTATAATGTATTCTTTTTGGTAGTAGAATCATTTATAATGTATTTTATGGTAAAATCATTTTAAAAGTATTTTTATTATAAAATCACTTACAATTTTTATGGTAAACTTATTTACTATGCGTTTTATAGTAAAGCCATAAACAATTAATTTTTATAGTAAAATCGTTTACTATTCATTTTATAGTAAAATCATTTACAATTTATTTTTACAGTAAAATCATCTACAATAAATCTTATAGTAAAATCATTTTACAGTAAAAATCATCTAATATACATTTCATAGTAAAGTCATTTACAATTCATTTTTACAGTAAAATTATCTACTATGCATTTTATAGTAAAATTATTAACTTTTAATTTTTATAGTAAAATCATTTACTATCAATTTTTATAGTAAAATCATTTACTATGCATTTTATAGTAAAATCATTTACAATTTATTTTATAGTGAAATTATTTACAATGCACTTTGATGGTAAAATCATTTTTAATGCATTTTTTTAAAGATAAAACATTTGCAGTGCTTGTTAGGATAAAAAAATCACTGCTTTGTATGGTAAAAATTATTAAATATTCTGGGTTATTTGTTTATTAATGATACAGTAATTCACGTCAAGGATATAACGGGTCATTATATATGTTTAGGATTACAAAAAACGAATAAAACGAATGTTCAGACTTTAGTGTTAGAATTGAAGCTTTTTAAAGTTTGATGACCTGTACCCAAATAACGAACGATGTCTTTACAGTCTGTTTAACTCCCTTTTGCAAAACAAAAACAACAAACGTTCATTCTTATTCAATTATTCATTTTTATAGGTTGGATCGATGAATTCCTACCGACCTTTATAATGGGGTTACACCCAATGCGGTCACTGGTTGGATCGGTTCCATCCCATCAACAACTTAATGGTTATCATGATAATCGTCAAGGCATGCCGACAACACGGATTTCCTTGAGTCTCTCTCTCTCTCTCTCTCTCTCTCTCTTAGTGAGTTCTCTAGACGGTCTCTTGTGTCCGCACAGAGTTGATGAATGTAAGTATTTACTAGTCGGTCCTACATTGGTGTTTAAAATAGTCCATAAGAGTGTGTCGCTTATGAATTAAACAGCAGTATCCAACATATCTTTTTCATCATACTTGAAAGGTTTGTGAGATGGGGTGTAAATGGCCGCACGGCTGCTGTTTTTTTTTTTTTTTTTTTCTGGGAAGAGTGCTATGGCCAATTTATATGGAAATATCCTCAAAAAAGATGCTGATGATGTTGTTTGACAAGCTTAACTGATTTAGTTACCAAATAGTTTTAATTCACCAAGCGGTGTTTAATTTGCCACCGGTCCAGAAGTATAGGGCATTCAATGAGAATCAAACTCTCTAGTAAGAATTTGCTAACCATTATGAAACATTTTTTATGCTGAAATATTAGTATTACAGTGTTCAAATTATTGATATTTCTTTCTTCAATTGGTTTGGTGGTTTTGGTTTCTTTTGTTTAATGGCATATCAACATGTACGGGTAATTTTATACCAAAGCCAGCCCTATTGATGAACAGCAGTGATACTAACTAACGCATCCCTACTCATACCTAAACCCAGAAATATTAATCCAAAAGTGAATGGAATAACGCAACTGGAGATTGAACTCACTTATTTTGAGGGCGCTGTCCAGTACTTTATCCATTACGCCACAAAAACTCCCGCCAAAGGAATAGTAATTTACGAAGCTCTTTGCTTCGATGTGGCACAAGGCCGACTGAATGGGGCACCCAATGAGACTCGAACTCACTCGTAGGTTTGCTAGTCAAGCTTGCTAACCGTTACACCTCCAAAGGTGCCCTCCCGCCAAAGAAATATGAATATTTACTGGCGCTGTTTGTCTGAAATAGGTTTTATTGAATATTTCGCCCAAAAAATCAATGAATATTTTTAGACAATGTATGCACAGTGGTTAAAGGAACATAAAATTTGTATAAAATTTACAAAATTTATACATAACAAGCAAAATAGAAAAAACAAAAATAATTGGATTATTATTCAAAAGTATTGGGGCCACATTAGGCACAATATTTAATGTTTAATAGTCAATGGTGCATCCATTTCACTCAGTCATTTAACTGTGTACAAACAAATGATTAATTTTGAATAGAATTATTAGTGTTAAATAGCAATATTTGAATTTGAAACCATTTAAACTGTGTGTAAATAGATGATTGATTTTAAATAGAATTATCAGTGTTCAATGGCAATAACTGAAACCATTTAACTATGGGCAAACAAATAATTAATGTTTAATGGAATTATTAGTGTTTGATAGCATTACTTGAAACCATTTAACTCTGTGAAAATAAATGAATTCTTGAACTGAAAAAAATAAAGTTGCTTGCTAAGTATTCGCTTAAAAATCATCTGTTGGCGCATGCATTGTGTGAGTGTATGAGTACACAGAATTTAGCATTAGATAAAAGCAAAGAGTTGATATGCCATTAAATTAGATAACCTAAGAAAGTAAAGTTGGCAACCTTAGTCGAGGGAGACCAGAAGGCTCCTTTTTCAATAGCTACCACACCGAAGTGTAGGGGAGGGCGCTACACCACTCCCTAGATAGCTCCACTTTATCCTTGATCCTTAGCTTATAATGCTGAGTATTAAGCAAGGCGGTAACAAGTACCATTTTTTGAGACTTTGGTATGACTCGACCTGGGATTGAACCCCAATCTCCCGGGCCATTGGTGAACACTCTACTCATTAGGGAAATGGTCCGGTAGATAACTTAAACTTAAACCTAAAATCTTTTTTTTCAATCTGCGAGGTAAAATACTCAATCTGCGAGGTAAAATACTCAATCTGCGAGGTAACATACCCATTTCACTGAAATGAGTATTTTACTTTATTCTTCAATCTAAAATTTTTCTAAAGGCTTCAAATTTAACATATTTTTTTTAATTCTTCAAATTAAACACAGTCCGGTTGGCCGAGCATTGAATTTGTTGACAGTATCCTCTGCTGAAGAGTAAAAATACCCCCACCAAATAAAAAGAAAAAGGTTTTCCTCGGTATGATACTAAAATACATCGGATGGTGAGGCACTAGTTCTGGAGGTCTGGGGAGTATGGAGTACACGTTCATTGCCATTACATCCTGGTCAAATCAACATAGAACCTGTTAGGGTCTCATCTATGGGTCAGATACAATATAAGTAGATATTTCAAGCCTGAAAGTATCTCTAGAAAACTAGGGGCCGACATATGCACCACAATTTATAGCAAATCTGTTTAAAAATTATTCGTAAACAACATCCCTTCATTGCCATCGCTCCCGGGTCATCTCTGGCCCCGGAGTGGTAGCACCAGATAGGATCCTATCAATGGGTCAAGTAGAACTAAACTGACTACTTATGCGAAACTGAATTACTTGAAATAAAACTGTTTTGATATTTAAACTGTGTACTTATATCAAACTGAACGGCGCGAAATAGAACTGATTTAACATTTAAAAGTGTGTAAACAAGAACTAAACTTATACTAAGCAGAATTGTTTGAATTAGAACTGTTAGACTAAACTGAATATCTTGTTATAGAAAGGTCATCCACTGGGAATTGTGCAAGAAATTTAAATTTAAACATAGGAACAAGAGATATATGCACTATCCAGAATGCGTCCTAGAAAATGAGATGCACAAAATTCTTTGGGATTTTGATATACAAACAGATCACCCAATCTTGGCCAGTCGACCAGACCTGGTGATCGTCTATAGAAATGTTTTTGTCAATTAAACTGTGTACTAATGCTAAACTGAATTGTTTGAAATAGAACTGACTATTTGTATAAAATGAATTTGACGTTAAATAACCTACACAGGTTGATATGCCATAAAACGCAAGCAACCGACCAACCATTACTATTCTACGAGGATGGTTTTGATATTAAATAACCAACAAAAGTTGATATGCGATTAAACAAAGGAACCAAACCAAATAAAAAAAAGCGTAAATATGAACGAGATTGTCTCACCTCAAGGTATAAAATAACCATGGACGAGTTGAAATGCTGTTTAAATCAATCAATCAAATTCAACAGTCTTTTTTCCCCACTGTTTTCTTTAGCGCTGAACATGAATTTTTCAGTTAAGTATGTTTTGAAAAAATATTTTCTGTGTAAATAAATGTTTTTTTTTATTATTATTATTAGCTCACATCCATTGATATATATATATATTTTTTTTTTCTTTAAGAAAAAACAAAAACCGGTCACATTAGGATTATAAACTTATTTCCATGCTGTTATGGGTTTTGATATAAATCAAAAACACAAAAAAAAAAAAAAAAAATAACAGGACTTCTTCAAATCTTATGGATAAAAAAACCCCGGAAGTGGGCTAAATGAGGAGAAAACTCTTCACCCCTCTTCTATCCCCTCCCACATTCTTTCCTGTGTCTATTCTGAATCATTTCATCCTTAAGATCTGAAGAAGTACTGTTATTTTTTTTGTGTGTGTGTTTTTCATTTATATCAAAACCTTTAACAGAAAAATCCCATCTCCGGTTTAACTGGATCGAATAATACTATATATATATATATATATATGATCTATATATGTTCTATCACCGATATTTAACGCACTTTCTTTATAAATTGAGCAAACTATATATATATATTTTCATTCCTCTTCCTTTTAGCGTGTGCGTTTTAAATGTAAAGACACGCTTACTATAAACCCAAATTGAATATATGACTCTGTCCAAATGTCAGCGAACACGGCAAAACGTTTTTGAATCTTTTCTAAAAGCTTAAAATTGTGAGAGGCCTAAAAGTAGTTTAGAAGAAAAAAGTAAAAGGCTAAAGCTGCCAAAGCTACCACAGCCCCCCACCAAAAAAAAAGATAAAGAAAAAAAAATTGATGAAATAAGTAGCCCTCCCCACCCCATCTCGAACAGTAGACCGTCTCCAAACATACCTAAAATTCAGTAGTAAATAAACGCTAAAAGGAAGAGGAATGATTTGAACTCACGTGCCAACAGAGCAAAAATGTTTCAATATTGGTCAGTATGTCTTTAAGTCCTATTAATTTAAAATGCTGAATTTTACAAAATGTTATACTGTATTTTTGTTTGTTAAATAATGCTTAGACTGTGCGTTTTGAATGTAAAAACACGCTTACTATAAACCTAAATTCAATATATGACTCTGTCAAAATGTCAGCAAACACGGCAAAACGTTTTTGAATCTTTTCTAAAAGCTTAAAATTGTTAGAGGCCTAACAGTAGTTTAGAAGAAAAATTAAAAGCCTAAAACTCCCAATGCTACCACACACACAAAAAAAAATTAATAAAAATAAAAATTGTCATTTGTAAAAACTCTATAATTCCTAAAGCCTCCCCGGCTCCCAACGGTATTATAGAAGAAAAACTAAAAAGCCTAGGAAAATGTCCGAATACCGCAAAAAAAAAAAAAAAAATTCAGTACCAATGAAAGTCAGACGAAAGTACCTTAATCTTGGACTTTAAGTAAGTTAAAACTTAAGAAAACTTAAATCAAAATTACCCCCCACTTTTTTTTTTATTCTTATTTTTTTACGTACACATGGGAAGCAGCTTGATGTACGTAAAGGTATTTGAATAAACCCATGGACGACCAAACTCAATACCTAAACAGGTCCTGGACGTGAGTTTGACGACTTTACGCTCAGAATCGTTAAGAGTGGCTTCTATAGAAGGGAATAAAACAGCCATCGAAAGATAACCATGACCCACACTCAAACCACATACACAAACCGCATCGCTCTTCTCGTGGGTAAAAAAGGGGCGCGTCCTGCTGAGGTTGGAGCCCTGGCCTCAGTGTTCGAAAAATCAGCTACAGAGCTCAAATGACAAAAACTACTAAAATGCCAGCAAACACTACAAATAGCGACATTTAACGTAAGAACCTTAAATAGAATAGGACAACTACCAGAGCTAATCGCATCGGCCGTAGAACATAAGATTGACATAATATGCATACAAGAACACAGATACACGCACACCGAAAATATCAAATATCACGAAACTGGCAATGGATGGTCGCTCGTCACTGTATCGGCATGGAAAAACCCTGTCAACGCTGCAGTAGGAGGGATAGGATTACTTATAGGACCTAGAGCATTAAAAACGCTAAATAGCATTGAGAAAATACAACCTAGAATGATGGCAGCTACTTTTAACGGCAATCCCAGAGCAACAATCATCTCCTGCTATAGCCCTACCAATGTTAGGGAAGAAACTGAACTAGTCACCTTCTAGTCATTGGCGGAGACATGAATGCCCAAATCAGGAAAAACGGAAGCAACAAATACAGCCTCCACAACACGTCAAATAGGAATGGGCAACATCTAACAGATTTCATGATAGAAAATAGATTAGCATGCCCCAATACAAACTACAAAAAAGGGAGGGCAAACTATGGACATACACGTACGCGAACAATACTAAAGCTCAGATAGACTACGTCCTTATAAACAAGAAATGGAAAAATAGTGCATTCAATTGCGAGGCATACTCCTCTTTCGAGGGTGTGTCCACCCGTCACCGAATAGTCACAGCGAAAATACGGCTGAGCCTACGAAAAAACGCCAAACGAACAGCGACCACCAAACACTATAACTGGGCCCTTTTGAACAACAGAGATATAAGAGATAAATATGTATTAGAATTAAGAAACAGATACGAAACACTACAAGAAAGGACGGAAAAAAGTACACCAAACGACGAATATGAAAATTTCGTCAATGCGCACCTCGAGGCAGCAGCGAAATGCATTCCAACAAAACTCAAAACTAAATATAGAGTCCCATGGGAAACTTTAGCGGTGAGAGAAAAACGTGCACTAGTGAAAACAGCCTCCAAAAACTATCGAAAAAACCCATCAAACACAAATGCCTTAAAACTAAAAACGGCACAATATCAATTAGCAGGCATATATATAAAGGAACAGACAGAATACATTCAAAATCAGATAGATAAGATTAGAGACTCGGTGGAAGATAGACAATCTAGAATAGCCTGGCAAACAATAAACGAAGTGAGTAGAAGAAAGAACACAGCCAAAGCAAAACTGAAAGCAGCAAACCAACAAGAAAGAATAAAACTGTGGAAACAGCACTTCGAAAACCTACTAGGAAACCCACCGAAAATAACACATGAACCAATCACCAGAATAATTAGTAAACAATTAGACATTAAACTAGGACCGTTCACACAAGAAGAACTCGACTCGGTTCTCAGAAAAATTAAAAATAGGAAAGCTGCAGGGCTGGACGAGATTCCCCCAGAAGTATGGAAGACCAGACAATTCGACGACATACTGCTCCGACACTGCAATGCAGTATACAATCAAAATCCGATAGATAGATGGATGAAGGGATGCATACTCCCCTTCCCTAAAAATGGGGACCTCGGATTAGCCAAAAACTACCGAGGCATAACACTTACATCCATAGCAGCCAAAATCTACAATGCCCTACTACGAAACCACATAGAACCCAAAATAGTCAACATACTTAGGAAAAACCAAAATGGCTTCCGAAGAAATAGATCCACGACTTCACAAATATTGACCATCCGTAGAATCCTTGAAGGTGTACGGGCAAAGAACCTACAAGCGACATTAATATTTGTCGACTTTACCAAGGCCTTCGATTCCATTCACAGAGGAAAGATGGAACAAATCCTACTAGCGTACGGCATACCTAAAGAAACCGTAGCAGCAATAACGATTCTCTATAGAAACACCAAAGTAAAAGTAAGATCACCAGATGGAGACTCGGAATACTTCGACATTGTAGCAGGAGTACTACAAGGGGACACGCTGGCTCCGTACCTCTTTATCATTTGTCTAGACTACGTACTTAGAACATCGATTGACAAAATCAGTGAGAATGGCTTCGAGCTGACGAAGAAAAGAAGCAGAAGGTACCCCGCAAAAACAATTACCGACGCCGACTACGCCGATGACATAGCGACACTGGCAATTACACCCGACCAAGCCGAAACACTACTGCATAGTTTGGAACAAGCAGCCGCTGGCATAGGCCTCTATGTTAATGCACACAAAACGGAATATATGTGCTATAATCAAACGGGGGACATCTCCACTCTAGACGGAACCCCTCTTAAACTAGTAGACAAATTCACTTACCTAGGAAGCAGCGTCGAATCAACCGAAAAGGACATCGACACGAAGTTAACGAAAGCATGGACAGCTATCAATAGGCTATCGATTATATGGAAATCAGACCTAACCGATAAAATGAAATGCAGTTTCTTCCAGGCAGCAGTCACATCGATACTGCTATACGGGTGCACTACATGGACGCTAACAAAACGGCTGGAGAAGAAGCTAGACGGCAATTACGCAAGAATGCTGCGTGCAATCTTGAACAAGTCCTGGCGACAACACCCCACAAGACACCAACTGTACGGCCACCTGCCTCCTATCACGAAAACTATTCAAGTTAGACGAACCAGACATGCAGGACACTGCTGGAGAAGCAGGGACGAACTCATAAGAGATGTACTCTTATGGACCCCCACACATGGCCGTGCAAAAGCAGGACGACCAGCACGAACATACATTCAGCAGCTGTGTGAGGATACGGGATGTTGTCCTGAGGACCTGCCTAGAGCGATGAACGATCAGGAGGAGTGGCGAGAGAGGGTCAGGGATATCCGTGCTACCAGCGCGACATGATGATGATATATATATATATATAGCCTGCTCAATTTATAAAGAAATTGAGCAAACTATGTATATATATATAGCCTGCTCAATTTTTAAAGAAAGGGTGTTAAATATCGGTGATAGAACATATGTAGATTATATATATATATATGTGTGTGTGTGTGTGTGTGTGTGTGTGTGTGTGTGTGTGAGTGTGTGTAAATTGGCTGACCGAAGTTGAGGATGACTCGAAGGCTCCCTTTTCAGTAGCTCCTACACCGAAATATGCTGGAGGGAGCTACTTCTGTCCATGGATTACTCCACTTATCCTTGATCTGTACCTATAATGCTAAGTGTTTAGCAAGAAGGCATCAAGTATCATTTTTTGAGTGTTCTGTATGACTCAATCTGGGATTGAATCCCAAGCTCCCGGGCCAAAATACGTCGACTGTATATTTTGCTCCGCAAGGAGGAAAATTAACTCAAACGGCTGCCTTGAGTATGACAGGAAACGGCACCCGGTGATGAAACTTCAGTTCTGAAGCTCTGAAGAGCGTTGAGTGCCCCTTTCTTGACATTATTACTAGCAGCTAGAAAATATAAATTATTTGTATTAGATAGGAATACTTGAAACCATCCAGTTGTGTGTAAATTGATTTTTATTAGATATGATAACTTAATATCATATAACTATGTGCAAATAAATGATTATAGACAAAAAGAAAAAAGGTTAATGTGTTCGCTAGTCCTTTAGGTCCTTACTAATGTAATCAGTTCTCTCCTCAATGGTTGATTGTATTTACTAGTGTTCATGTCTTGAATCAAATGCTAAATTCAATTTTTGTATCTCAATCTCGGTGATATATTATCCTCTTATAATCAGCGAAAAACGAGTACAACAGGAGTTACTAATTAAAGAGGAATACTTGAAACTATAGAAGTATGAGAAAGTCATTTGTATTCAATAACAATTCTTAATATAATGTAATAGTTAATAGTGTACATGTCTGGAATCAAGAGCTGCATTCAATTTCGTATCTTAATCTCAGCGATATATTATCTTTATATTTTATGCGAAAAGCGAGTACAGCAGGAATTACTAATTAAAGAGGATTACTTGAAACTATACAAGTACGAGGATCATTAAATAAGTTTCCAGACTTTTTTCGTATGGGCACTTTTATTGATAGTACACACATGAAACTCTAGTCCCCTTCGAAGTAATCTCCTCTGGCTGCAATGTACTTGTTGTACCGTTCCAACAACTTCTCGAAGGCCTTATGGAAGTCCACTTGTGTGAGCGTGTCAATGACCTTCGTCACAGCCTCTTTCATCACATCAATTGTCTCATAACGACAGCCTCTGAGCTTAGAGAATAACCAAAAGTAACAGGGAGTAAAGTCTGGACTATAGGGAGGGTGAGGAACTGTCTTGATGCCTATCTTAGTCAAATAGTCTGTGACAAGGATTGAGTTGTGGACTGGTGTATTGTCCTGGTGGAAATGCTAATGACCCGATTTGAAGAGTGCCGGCTTCTTCCGACAGAATCTCTTCATGAACTCCCTTAAAACCTCAACATAGTATTCCTTGTTGACTGTCTGTCCAGTGGAAACCCAGTGCATGTAGATCGTGCCAGTGCTGTCAAAAAAAGGGATCATCAAAAGTTTGTGGGTGGATTTGCTCTGTTTGGCCTTCTTGGGTCTGGGAGAGCCAGCATGCTTCCACTGCGAACTCAGTCTCTTGGTCTCTGGGTCATAACAGTAGATCCAGCTTTCATCGCATGTCATTTTTCCAAGTTTAAAACAGAATTTTATTGCATATCGTTCTTCTAAAGTCCAGATTGCATCTTTGAAATTCACTAGCTGTGACAATCAGGCTTTAGTAAGGTGCTGCTGTAGCTGTTCATTTGAACCTGAAATTATAAACATTGGTCAGTCATCTCATAAGATGTATAGCAATAACATGCTGAATTTTCAAGAGTTTACGACAATTTTAAATGCCTGTACAAAAAAAGTCTGGAAACTTATTGAAGGCACCACGTATGAGAAAGTTGTTTGTATTCAAGAAGAATACTTGATATCCTATAACTGAGTACCAAACACCCTTAAGAAATAACTACACAAAGAAATGTAAACATGATTATATTTTTTGTGTCCACGTGACTGACTTTTTTTTTTTTTCTCCTGGTGTCATCTATTAATCTCTTCTTCGTCTCGGTCAAGTTTCTTCGAGATCCTGCGGTGCAGAACGAGAAAAAACATCAACAGTTATCTTCTAGAGAAAAAAAATTAAATGAAAAGTTAGGTATGATTGAGTTCATGCCTGCATGATGGTGAAAAAGCATTCTACTCCCAACTACATCGCCAATTTCAGGCTTTTTATAATAATATCAATATCATCCTATTTCATTATCACGCCATGCTGACAGGGCGAGAATACGTTGACTGTGTCCGTTGTAGAGGGGTTAAACCCCCGACAAAAAGGAGGGTCCTGGGTAAAACACTAAACTGAATCTAATGGTGAGGGTCATGTTCTAGAGCTTTGGAGAGTGTGAAGTACCTTGCCATTACCATTAATCCCATGTCCGGAGAGGGAGTACGTGTAAGGGTCTCATTTATGGGTCAAATTGATCTGGGAGAAAATTATTAATAATAGATAGACATACCAAATTATTCTTGCTATTGAACAGGAATAATCACTTAAAACCATATAATTGCATACTAATTATAAACATTAAGAAAAGTTACTTGAAGCTATGATTGCTGGCAATTGATTCAAATATTTAATTATTTTAAACAATATAATTTGTTGCCCCACACCAACCAACTAACCAAAAAATCAAATAACAAGCATCTACTTACAGATTACGTTCTATACAGTTTCTAAAGCCATAATTAAGTTAAAATAGCTTTAATATAGGCTATCAACAAAATTACATGTGTATGCATGTTTTATACACACACACACACACACACACACACACACACACACACACACACATATATATATATATATATATATATATGGCTCAGTTGATCGTCACAAAATATAACATTAACAAACATTTACGTTAACTTATACACAAATGCTACATTGTTACTAGCATCAACATAACCTAAAAACAAACGTTCCTTTTCACACTTACCGTGGAAAATGCTATGTAATATAGCGAAACATGTTCGGTAAAAAATAAACATCTTTTTCCAGATTGTCATTAATACTACAAAACATATGTATATACATGCATCTATATATATATATATATATATATATATATATATATATGTATGTGTGTGTGTGTGCGTGTGTGTCTGTGTGTTTGTGTGTATATATATATATATATATATATATATATATGACTGTGTGTATATATGTATTTATATATAAATAAATATGTGTGTGTATGTATGTGTGTATATATATATATATATATATATATATATATATATATGTGTGTGTGTGTGTGTGTGTGTGTGTGTGTGTGTGTGTGTGTGTGTGTGTGTGTGTAAGATAAGAATATATGGAAAGATGGATAAATCAAGCACTTAACTCAAATTTAGATGTGTGATATTTCGTGCGGGCTTTCTTTCATCTTCACGAACTTCTTCAAAGCCCGAAAAAATATCTTACATCTAAATTTGAGTTAAGTGTTTGATTTATCTACCTTTCCACATATTTCTATCATACACATATAGATTTACTACAAATCTATCTATCTATCTATCTACCTATGTGAGTGAGTATATATATATATATATATATATATATATATATATATATATATATATATGCATGTGTGTTTATATATATATATATATATATATATATATATAGAGAGAGAGAGAGAGATGAATATATATATATATATATATATATATATATATATATATATATATATTAAACAAGAATTCATGATATCATATAACTGTAAATAGTATTTATAAAGAATAATTACTTAAATCCATTATTATTTCGCAAGAATTATTATTATTAATACACATTTGAAACAATATAGAAGTGTGCACAGAAATGATAATTATATAATAGAAATAATTTCTTGAAACCTTATGCTTGTGTATAAATTGTTTGCATTTTATAGGAATACTTAAAAATATGCAACTGCATGAAAATGTTTTGCGTTAGATATGAATAAATGATATTATATAACTTCGTCCGAAAAAGCTCTTAAGAAACAGTTTATACAAAACTGTAAATCTAAACGTACAATGAATGTGATTCCTTAACCTCTACAGAGAAAAGAACCCTGTCGATTGGGTATACAAAGCGCTGCCTGTATTCACAGCAGAAGGGCAAGCCTATCACAAAGATAGCATTGTCCTCAGTGTGATATTCGATTACATCTCCTCGTTACACTTCAGTTGAAGAGATCTGGGGTGTGGACTCATTTTTATTATTCACAGGTCCATCTGACTCAGAATGATAGTACGTGTCACAGCAGCCCAGTCGGCCTGGGCTGAAGAATACACTGACAGCATCTCTGCAGAGGGATAAGACCCCCACCCAACTACAGTCTTGGAGATAATATTAAACCATCTGATGGTGAGGCTCTCTCTGCACTAAAAAGATATTTTCTATAAAGAAGTGAAGTTTGAGGCGGGCCGTTCAGAAAGTACTGCTGGCCGAATGTGACCCGCAGGCTGCAGTTTGCTCATGAGGACTTTAAAAGTTGCACATAGCCTAGTCGGCATGGGCTGTAAAATATACTGACTAAATCTCTGCAGAGGGGTAAGATCCTTCCTCCCAATGGATGTACTGGATATGATATTAAACAATCTGATAATGAGGCTCCAGTCTAGGAGATTTGGGGACTATGGAGTACCCTTTCATGGCTATTGCTCCCAGAGACACTCTGACCCGGAGTGGTAGCACGTTATAGAGTCCTATGTATCGGTCTAATAAAACAAATTGTGTGCAAACAAATAACTCTTAAATTGTGACTCTTATATAGCAATACTTGAAACTGCAAAAAAAAGCTTTGTCTCGTTTAAAAATGTTATCAACAAAATGTTTTTACAAATCATATATATTTGATATATATGTATTAAAAAGATTTGGCATTAAATAACCTTCAATGGGTGATATGCCATAAAACATAACCAAACCAAACGTGTTAGAGTCCTACCTGTGGGTCAAATAGTCTGTTTCAAAGTTTTTCGTATTCTATAGGCCCGTTCGAAAAACGGAAACTTTTACGAAACAGCAACAGAAAAAATATTAATATAAACTACCAATTAATGTGATTCCCTAAGCTCTAGGCATAGAATAAACTTCAGATGGCTTCTTATCACTTAAATTATTCCGACTTATGTCTTCAACATTCCTATAATCACAACGTTTCGGCCGATATGTCCTTGGGCCTTCTTCAAGTTTTTCATGTCTAACTTGGGAGGCTACGCAGTACCTAGAACTGAACCCTTTATTTAATCCAGGGGGTATATTGTTTTCCAAAGGATACATGGCGCAAAGTATAAGACATTTGGTAGAAGAGTGCTTCTGAGTGAAATCATCTAGAGGTTCCTGGCTCAATCCCACCCACAGGTTAGAATAACAAAGAATACTTCATCATCATCATCATCATGTCGTGCTGGATATCCCTGACCCTCTCTCGCCACTCCTCCCTATCGTTCATCGCCCTAGGCAGGTCTTCAGGACAACATCCCGTATCCTCACATAGTTGCTGAACGTATGTTCGTGCTGGTCGTCCTGCTTTTGCACGGCCATGTGTGGGGGTTCCATAAGAGTACATCTCTTATGAGTTCGTCCCTGCTTCTCCAGCAGTGTCCTGCATGTCTGGTTCATCTAACTTGTATAGTTTTCGTGATAGGAGGCAGGTGGCCGTATAGTTGGTGTCTTGTGGGGTGTTGCCGCCAGTGTAGCTTAACACTTTAACCCGGTCATAATTAATAGAATTAGAAGAATGTGACCCCATGGATTGAATAAAGGGTTCATTTAGAGGTCTGTGTAGGCTCTCGAGTTCGACATGAAACACCTGAAGAAGGCCGAAGGAAATATCAGCCGAAACATTGTGCGTATAACAATGAAAATGAAAACAATATTCTAAGTGATAGAAATTATCAACCTTTATCTCAGAAATTCAGACAAACTTTTGACGAGTTGACATACCGTTAAAATCAATTTATTAATCAATCATTTGTCATCATCCCTACAAATCGAACCAATTTCTCAATATCTTCATAGCATTATGCTACTTTCGCTATGATTGATATCACGGATGGCATTCTTCGGATTATAACTCGACCATATTTTTTTCTTTTCCACGGTAGCACTCTCGTTGTGACAGAATGAACAAGAGTAAAAAAACGGAGACAATTTTTTTTCTCTTCAGTCCACAAAACGGAACATCAAAGAAATCAAGGCTTCTTCAAAAAGTCTCGGAATTCAAAGATGCTTTTACATGATTCTTCTTTGATTAATAGTATCTTTTGATGATGGCAAACCTTCGAAACGCTTTCTCTGTTGAGAATACGCGTAATTGTTGACTTCTGTACCCGCCAAATTGCTTCCATTTCTTTTGGTTGTCATCATAAGATTTCTGTTCACTTCGCTCATTAGCATCATATTCGTCTCGCTCTAAAAATATCCTTTTCCTGACGCACAACACTTGTTCCCCGACTGACCAATACTACGACGCTGTCAAACAGGCGTGGGCAACCTTTTTCGAGAAACGAGTCACATGAGACATGGCACATAATCATGCAGGCCTCACTACTATAACAGATTCAAGGTAATTTCATGTTGAAGGTATCTCAACCATTTTTACTACAGAAGAGCATCTGCTTTAGAAATAGGGAAAAACTTTTTTTTTCTTTTCACAAAAAAAAAATCTTTCCTATAAAGAAGTGAAGTCTGAGGTGAGCGGTTCAGTAACTACTGATGGTCGAATGTGACCCGCAGGCTGCAGTTTGTTCCTATCCTAGTCGGCTTGGGCTGTAAAATACACTGGCTGCATCTCAACGAATGTCCTGGGTATGATATGAAACAATCTGATGGTGAGACTCCAGCCTAGGAGATTTGGGAAATGTGGAGTACACCTTCATTGTCATTGCTCCCAGGTCTACTCTGACCCGGAGAGGTGGGTAAAATGATATGGGTAAAATAGAACTGTTTATCATTTAAACATAGTGACAAAAATTGACTTATGCTAAACTGAATTGCACGAAATAGAACTGTTTCATCATTTAACTGTGTGTAAACAAAAGACTGATGTTTAATTGAATTGTTAGGGATACATACAAATACTTGGAACTATTCAAATTTGTTGATTTGAGCTAAATTGAATTGTGAAAAATAGAACTGTTTGATCATTTTAGTGTGTGTATCAACAAAAAACGTGTTTAATATTTATATAAAAATAGGAATTGGCATCAATAACCAACAATAGTTGATCCGTCATAAAACCAAACCAAACTAAATTAAACCTGACCCAGTCGGCTGGTGCTGCAGAATACACTGACAGCATCTCTGCATAGGTGTAAGAGTCTCCAACGAGTTTTCTGGATATAACTCTAAATCTGATGGTGAGGGCCAAATAATTCTGGATCTTTGGGCAATGCGGAGTATCCTCTGATTGCCATCTCTCCCGGGCCCTTTCTGGCCCGGAGTGGTCTTATCTATGGGTCAAATAGAACTAAACTGTCTACTTATGCTAAACAAGATTGTTTGAAATAGAACTGTTAATATAAATCAAAATGGATCTGGCATTAAATAACCAGCAATGGTTGATATGCCATAAAGCCAAACCAAACTGAATGATTGATTTTGGGGATATTAACCCGCTTCGATGCTTTCTTATATAAATTATCTTGAGGCTCACTTAGCGAAATACGTATCGTCGTTTGAAATGATATCAGTAACCCTAGTTCAAATCCTGAACAGGACTGTTTGCGTTTCACTTCGTGCTAATGCCTTTAGGAAAAGCCTGAATCCCTCTGTTCTTCTCCCAACTATGGAGGAGAACAGATGTGCTCTATGCAACCGATCTTGAGCCACAACTATGCAAATCTTGGGAAATAACATCAAGTCAGGCAATCTTGATTATATAACCTTGGTGATGCAACCAATCTAGGAGAAGGAAAACATTATTCTGCATAAAGTTTCACCTTGTGTCATATCCTGCACGTGGCACCGGCGTTAGGTAAATACCTATATCAGTTATCTTCCTTGTATCGGAATTGTGTTCGGGGTGTTTCAATCGATCGTACTATCTTTCTTTCTTTCTTTCTTTCTTTCTTTTATTTTTTTTAATGAAAATTATTCAAATAAAAACAACTACTCTAAAAGTCTTTACAAATTAATCTGACACTCATTTGTTTGTTATTTCAGTACGTCAAGGATTTTTTAATATGGAATAGAGGATACTTTTTTTTCAATTCATCAACCTTTATATTTTTCGTTGTTTGGTTGGTTGGTTGTTTGGTTGGTTGGTTATTTGTCTTTTATCGCATATCAACCTTTGTGGGATTTTTAAAGCCAAATCCAATTTATACACATATATATTATATACATATTTAATATATATGTGTATAAATTGGATTTGTAAACTTATTCTTATGTAATTTTATTTTAAAAAGAACCAGAGTTTATTTGTTTGCACACAGTATAATAGTTTTAAGTATTGCTTCTCAACACTAATAATTCTATTTAATATTAATCATTTGTTTGCACACAGTTAAATGGTTTCAAGTTTAAATATAACACTAATGATACTATTTTACATAATTTATTCGTTTGCATGCAGTTAAAAAGCTCCAAGTATAGAAAAGGATAAAATATTTCTTTTTGACCCATAGATGGAACCTTAACGGATACTACTGAGTTCAAGTGAACTTAGAGTAATGACAAGAAAAGGGAAATCCACATCTTCAAAACTGTAGAACAGGAGTCTTATCATATGATGGTTAAGAGTCATATCTTGTAAACTCGCTGGGAGGGTCTTATAATGTTGTATAGTCATATGCAGATTCATTCAGAACACAACACCTCAATAAATAATGACAAGGCAATGAATACGACGAGGGACACAGTCTTTTAGAAAAATATACCTCTCACTTTATTTGAAAGGTTTGTGTGTGAGAGGGAGTTGGAGACCGAACAGAACTGCAATATATTGACCCCCAACTCTTATGGCCGTCAGCGTTGTGTCTTTCTCGTTCTACAGGGCTGCTAACTGACTTCCTGTCTTCCTGACTGGATCGAAGGTCAATATACAACAACTCCTCTGCGGAGATCCAGTCAGCGTATTCTACAGCCGACTAGACATATGTTTTCATTTTGAAATATAATCGTCAAACTTTCAATACAAATACTTTTATTCTGATCAGGATTAATTAAAGATAGAAAATTTAGGTTTGATTACTATGAAACACATGAAAAATATTTAAGAAATGAGACAAATATAAAGTAATGTAAGCAAACTAATATATATATATATATATATATATATATATATGTATGTATGATTGATCAAAAGGTTGATTGATTAATCGTTAGATTTGAACGGCATGTCAACCCATCTAAGGTTATTTTATGCCTAGAATTTGGAAATCACGTTCTTGTACGTTCATATTTACATTTTTGTAGTTGTTTATTTAGAAAAAAAGAAATGGGCATAAAAGGTGTTATGTATATATGTGTGTGTGCGTGTGTGTGTGAGTCTGTTTTTTTTTATATGTGTGTGTGTGTGTGGTGAGCGAATAAGATCAGGCATAAGAAATTAAAAACATAAGTCTCATTAATAAAACTTTTATTTATCAACCTGAATGCAATTAACCTCGTCTACTTCCGAACATTTGAGCACTTTTTGATTCACCAAACGTATTTAAATAATTTGTTAATTCTGTTCACAATATATATATATATATATATATATACGCTGAAATGCAATGGCTCTTCTCTTGAATTGAGCACTCCAGTAATCGTTAATGTATATGTAAAAAGTTATACGTAAAAAATTCCTTCAGTTACGCTGAGAATAACTTTGGCTCTGAAGTAAGATATCCGACTGACGTAAAACTAGCCGTGTTTCGATCTCGGCTTAAGGATCTTGTAGGTCTAACCATACTGAACTGTCCGTTTGTGGATGACTATATATATATATATATATATATAGTTTATAGATTTGATATACAAAAAATGTAACACAGAGATTAATGATTGAAAACTCATGAATGGTTCTTCAAAGTCTCAATTCAGAAAGTCATAAAAGAAGTCTTCAAATTAAAAATGGCCGCCACTGATCTAGCATTTTATTGTAATGACACGATTTATTTTTCGCGGAATGAATCGTAAAATTACTACATATTTCCGACGGGAAATTTCTTGTAGCATAAACACAGGAACAATATATACGAGGTGCATACGATAAGTTTCCAGACTTTTTTCGTATAGGCATTTAAAATTGGCGTATATATATATATATAAAGAGAGAGAGACAGAGCCAACTCTGGTGTTTCATCTCATGATTCTATTTTTAATACATGAATTTTTAAGTACTGAAGCCGACAAGAAGAAGTGAGATAAAGTTTTATATATATATATATATATATATGGAGAGAGATAGAGATTGGTTGAAAATTCAGTATGTTATTGCTACACATCTTATGAGATGACTGACCAATTTTTATGATTTCAGATTCAAATCAACAGCTACAGCAGCGATTGGAATACACCCTACTAAAGCCTGATTGTCACAGCTGGTGAATTTCAAAAATGCAATCTGACACTTTAGAAGAACGATGTGCAATAAAATTCTGTTTTAAACTTGGAAAAATGCCACAGAAACGTATGGAATGCTTCAGACTGCTTTTGGAGCATCTTGCATGAATCGAGCATCAGTTTTTGAGTGGCATAAGAGATTCAAGGAAGGCAGGGAGTCTGTAAGGGATGCTGAGAGGTGTGGGAGGAGTAAGGAGGTCAATACATCAGAGTTGATTGGCCAAAAGGTTAGGGTTAGGGTTACTATGTTTAGGTTTTAAGGGAGTTCAGGAAGAGATTCCGTCGGAAGAGGCCAGCACTCTTCAAATCGGGTCAGTGGCATTTCCACCGGACAATACACCATCCTTGTCACAGACTATTTGAGCAAGATGGGCATCAAGACAGTTCCTCACCCTCCCTATAGTCCAGACCTTGCTCCCTGTGACTTTTGGTTATTCGCTAAGCTCAGAGGCTGTCGTTATGAGACAATTGAGGAGATGAAAAAGGCTGTGACGAAGGTCATTGACATGCTCACACAAGAGGACCTCCATGGGGCCTTCCAGAAGTTGTTGGAACGGTACAACAAGTGCATTGCAGCCGGGGGAGATTACATCGAAGGGGACTAGAGTTTCATGTGTGTACTATCAATAAAAGTGCCCATACGAAAAAAGTCTGGAAACTTATCGTATGCTCCTCGTATATATATATATATATATATATATATATATATATATATATAATGTATGTGTATGTG
Source organism: Sepioteuthis lessoniana (assembly GCA_963585895.1). Classification (NCBI taxonomy): domain Eukaryota; kingdom Metazoa; phylum Mollusca; class Cephalopoda; order Myopsida; family Loliginidae; genus Sepioteuthis; species Sepioteuthis lessoniana. Next base: position 49,604,496 of record OY757937.1, on the reverse strand, counting down.
TGTGTGTGAATGAGTGTGAGTGTGGGTCTGGTTTGCTATGAAATTCAATGCTATTAGATAAAGGAAAGGCATTATGGAAAATCAGTTTGATATGTTTTATCATTTGAAAGAACTAATTGTTTTATAAAATCAAAATCCTTACGTAGCTTGCGAGATGAAATATTAGCTTACCTTTCTCTTTCGCTGCGTTAGAATTCCATTTTTTCGCAGAATAATAAATTCATTTAGAGGACGCTATTCCGAAAGCGAAACATGTCAATATAATTTCTTGCAGTCTTTCCTTTCTCTCTCTCTCTCTCTCTCTCTCTCTCTCTCTCTCTCTCTCTCTCTCTCTCACACACACACACACACACACACACACACGCAAAGATATATATATATATACATATATATGGGGAAGAAGTTATGTGCAGAAGAATGATTCACATGTGGGAAAATGTCTTGTCATTCACTGCGATATCTACTTGAATCTCAACAATCCTTACTGTTGTCTACTTCTTTTTCTCCTCAATTTTTTAGCCTCCACCCCTTAAAAAAAATTTCATACTGTCTGGCTTAATCGACCACTGTCTTTCTATTGTTCTATATCCGATATCTGAAAACGCTTATCATTTCTCTCCTTTTCTTCCTAATCCTCTTCGCTTCTTTTCATCTCCTTAAATTCAACAAAATTCAATCTCTGCGACTTCAGTACCAGCCCCACTTATTGCCCTTCATACGCCCCAAATCGAATCTAGGGCGTCTTTTCAGGACACTTCCGGTCGGACGGCAGTTCCAATTATGAACCACACGGCATTCTGTCTTCTCTTCTTTGTTGGCAGTTTTTCATTTTTTTTTCTTTCATTTTTTTCTTACAGTACTTTTTTTTTTTTGATAACCAGTTCATCTCAAAAACAAAGTTAATTTCTTTCGGCTTAAAATATGTCCTTTACGATAAATCAATAATATCTACCTATCTATCTACCCACGGAGCTTAGAATATTTTAACCCTATCCCTTGCCAAAGAGTAAGTCCTCCCATCCTAAAAAACACTATGCTCTGGGTATGACAATAAACTGCATCTGGTAGTGAGGTTCCAGTTCTGGAGCTTTGGGAAGTGTGGAGTCACCTTTTCATTACCATTACTTCCAGGTCCACTCACACCCAAAGTGGATATTCTTGTTAGGGTTCCATTTATGGATCAAGCAGAAGTGGATAAAGTTTATTCAATAGAAATATCTACAATAAGATTGTAAATTATTTGTATTAACGATACGGCTCTAGTTGTTTACTAAAGATTATTACTTACTCAAAGCCTTGTTGCGGTGTATAAAAAATGACTGTTATTAGATAAAAAAATAATCATGTAATTACTGATATTAGATATAGGAATACTTGAAACCATAGAACTGAGAGCAAAATATTTCAATTAGATAGGAATACTTGACAGCATATAACTGTGAGTAGGAAAAAATACTTAAGAAAAAACTACATTGAAAATGTAGATATAAATGTTCAATGAAAACACTTCCTTAGGCCCTAAACAGGTTAACATGCCGTTAAACCCAACCAATCAATCTCTATCCCCCTCTCTCTATATATATATATTTATATATAAACTATTATCTCACTTCTTCTTGTCGGCTTCAGTACTTAAAAACGCATGTATTAAAAATTGAATCATGAGATGAAACACCAGAGTTGGCTCTGTCTCTCTTTCTTATATATATATATATATATATATATATATATATATATATATATATATGGGGGGTGTAAACGTAACCATGACTCGTCAAGTACAGCACATTAGCACAAAAAGAGTATTAGACAAGGCACGACTGGGTGGGGTAGGTAATCCATTGGGAATTGTGCAAGAAATTTGAATTTAACCATAGGAAAAAATTGTATATGCACAACCCAGAATCCCTTCTGAAGAACGAAACACAAATATTTCTCTGAGATTTTGAGAAACTAACAGATCACATAATCTTGGCCAGACGACCAGATCTAATGATAGTCAACAACAACAACAACAAAAAAAAAAAAGAGAATCTGCCGAATATTCGTGCCGGAGGACCACAAAGTAAAAATCAAAGAAAGCGAAATAATAAATAAGTACTTAGACCTTGCCAGAGAACAAAAAAAATGCTATCGAACATGAAGGTGACGGTGATACCAGTAGTAATTGGTGTGTTCGGAACAATCCTCAAAGACTTGGTTAAGGAACTGAAAGACTTACAAATAAGAGGACGAGTGGAAACCATCTAGACTGCCGCATTACTAAGATCGGGCCGGAATACTGAGAAGAGTCCTGGAGACTTCAGGAGACTTGCTGTCACTCAAACTCCCTGGAAAAACCATCAGTTAACACTGATGTGAAAACTCTCAAAAGAGTAAATAATAATGATAATAATATTGTGAGTCAAAATGTTTTGCAATATTTTGCGGTGCGTTAATCACGTGAGTGAAGCAGATAAAGTCTTAAAAAAGTACTCGCTCTGGTTGTTACTATCGTGATAGTTTATGCGCTGACACGTTAGCATCGCTTCACAGGTCAATTTCTGGAACATATGCTTTACGATTTCGAACTAGGCCATAACCCTGCAGAAGTAACCGAAACCATTTGCGGTGAGAAAGTGAGCACTAAATTACAGAACATTATAGATTAATCGACTCCACTCCAAAATATATTTGACACAAGGCCATTTTAATGTGGGAGGCTACACACGAATTAAGATTTATGCGTAGCCCTAAAAAAATGCTTGATCCTATTCCAATTTTGAGATGACTCGGGGGCCAAAGGATAAATTTAGCTCTGCTAATCTGGTATAGCCTGGATGAAAACATTCCCATGAAACCAGTCAATAATATCACCCAACCAGGAGGGGGTCCTCGTGGTGTAATGGTTAAAGCGCTTGACTACGGAATCATAGTAAGCAAGTTCGAACTCCAGCCGTGCTACTAGGTTAACTTTCGGACAAATACCCTTAGGAAAGGTAGAAACCGCTTATCCTCCCAGCTATAGGCTAAATTGTACCACTACTGTTCTTCCAGAAGGATGGCTTTGCCATTGGCATTAAATAACCTACAAAGGTTGATATGCCATTAAAACAAAGAAACCAAACCAAAGAAACAACCCAACCGGTACAAACGCAAAGTTAACCTTGGATGTCCGAGCGGTAAAATACACCAACTGAATCTCTACAGTGGAGTAAGACTCCCCACCGTAAACGAGTGTTCTGGATATGACGAGGCTCCTATCTTGGAGCTTTGGGGAATGTGGAGTACCCTTTTATTGCCATTGCTCCCTAGTCCAATTTGACTCGAAGTGTTAGCATCTTCTAGGGGTCAATTGTTAGTTATACATAGCAATCCTTGGAACTATTTAAGTGTGTGCAAACGAATGAGAAATTTTGCATGGAATTATAAGTACAGGGTGGAACGATAAATGGTCGTCCTAAAGAAAACAATACTACAGCTTTATTTTAAAACTTTTATTGAAAAAATCAATTCAGGTAACTTGATTATGTAGTAGAGCTGACATCTACAGGGTGGAACAATAAATGGTCGTCCTAAAGAAAACAACACTACAACTTTATTTTTAAAATTTTATAGAAAAAATCAATTCAGGTAACTTGATTATGTAGTAGAGCTTACATCTATTCAATGTAGCCGCCTTCAGCCTCAATCACCGCCTCGATACGGATCCGGAACTGGGTGCATGCCTTTTCCACAAGCGCTAGCGGGAGCTCGGCGAATACTCGGCGGATGGCGGCGATCATGCTGGCTTTGTTGTTGTGGGAGGTCATGTTGGTGATGTTCTCGACGTATGATCAAACGAAGTAGTCCTGCGGGTTCAGGTCGGGGGAGGAGGTGGCTAGTGAGAGAAGGGTACAAAGTCGTAGCACTCCTTCTGAAGCCAAGCCTGGATCTCTTTGGACTTGTGGGCCGGCGTCGAGTCCTGCTGCCACACCCAGGGTCTGCCACCGGCCACCTGATTGCACCAGGGGATCACCACACTCTTCAGCACATCCAGGTACACTTTGGTGTTGACTTTAACGCCGACATCGAAGATGTAAGGCGGCATGATATGGCCCTCACTTGAAACCCCACCAAAGACCATAACTGTAGCCAGAAACTTTGTTTCATCACCTTGGGAACGTCCCTGTTATTCGTGGCAATCTAGATTTACATTTTGAGGGTGCTGGTAATGGTTCTGTTGTCATAACTTGGATCAGTAGAGCGCATGAGTTGTACAGCGGCGCATCTCTGATCTCGCTCGTTGAACATGGTGTCATTTTCAGACATGATAGAAGGCTCCTATCGCTCTTGAGATTGGTGCACAACTGGCCAACTAGTAGATGGTCAGCAACAAAAAAAAGAAAACCGGTTTTCATTAAACGGAAATGGAATCATGTCGTCTTTTCTAGGGCGTCAATTTTATCGTTCCACCCTGTACTAAATTGTAATACTTGAAACCATTTAACTCTGTGCAAATTAAAGAATTGTGTTTGATAGAATAATTAGGGTTGAATAGCAATACTTTTAACCATTCCGCTGTCTGCAAACAAATCATTAATATTGAATAGAATGATTAGTGTTTGATAGAAATGACTGAAACCATTTAACTGTGTAAAAACAATAGCAACAATAGTGTGCAAACAAATTAGTTCTAAGTCATTCATCATCATCATGTCGTGCGGCTGGCACGGATATCCCTGACCCTCTCTCTCCACGTCTCCCTATCATCCATCGCCCTCGGCAGGTCGTCAGGGTTACATCCCGTATCATCACATAGCTGCTGTATGTATGCTCGAGCTGGCCGTCCTGCTTTTGATTGGCCATATGCGGGGGTCCACAGGAGTACATCACTTACGAGCTGGTCCTTGCTACTCCAGCAGTGTCCGGCATGTCTGGTTCGTCTAGCTTGTATAGTTTTCGTGATAGGTGGTAGGTGACCGTATAGTTGGCGCCTTGTGGGGTGTTGCTGCCAGGACTTGTTCAATATTGCTCTTAACATTCTTGTATGATTGCCGTCTAGCTTCTTCTCCAACCGTTTAGTCAGCGTCCAAGTATTGCATCCATATAACAGTATCGACACGACCGCAGCCTGGAAGAAACTGCGTTTGATTTTATCGGTCAGGTTTAATTTCCATATGATCGAAAGCCTATCGATAGCTGTCCATGCCTTCGTTATCCGTGTGTCGATGTCTTTTTCGGTTAATGAGACGCTGCTTCCTAACTCATTAAGAAATGAAATTACCAACAAACGTTGCTAACCATATATGTATATCTATTTAACTTTCTGCAAACAAATGATTAGTTGGAAATAGAATTATTCGTGTTTGATATAAGTGCTTGAAATAATTTATCTGCGTGCAAAAAAAAAAAAAAAACAAAGAAAAAAAGAGGTCAGGCTCATTTAAAAATGTTATCAACATGTGTTTACAAATATATTTAATATATATTTATAAAGAGGATTTGGCATTAAATAACCTACAATGGTTTATATGCCATATGTGACGCGAAGAATTTTCTTTTTGTCCCAGAACGGGACTTTATCTTCGCACGTGTGAAGACGGGGCAGGTTGGCACTTGATCCCTTGTAGAATAAGTCCTCGTTCAGGGTTTTTTTCTCAGTCATATAAGAACTGGCATATTATGTGGGGGATTAATTTATGGCCAGACTGACCGCCGTTGGCAAGGGGTTCCAAATTTCACACTATACACACACCCACCAAGGCCGCTAGACTTCCTCCACTAGAACAATGGATGATATGGACCTCTAGGTTTAGTCGTAATAATATTAGTAAAGTAGTCGGCAATTCCGGTTTCCCGTGTGATATTTAAAAGGAATTAATAGGACAATTTCAAGCAAGATAACATAAGGCGAATAGAAGCTGGAAAAGAAATATTACATAACAAACTCGTAGAAGACACTGCAAATAACAACTTCGACCCCGTGGGAATATTAAAATATATCAATCTTTTACTACACATAGATATACACCTTCAACGTGTCAAATATATCATAAATGAACAGTCCATGAACATAAATGTCTTTCTTCTTTTCTTTTCTTTTCTTTCGTTTTTCTTCAAATTGAGAGAGAGAGAGAGAGGGTATATAAAATTGGGTATAAGGAGAAACGGTCTCAAAATTTACTTATCTTTTTATTTTTTCGACGGAGTTCCTGGGGAGAATATTTCCTCTTTTACGGGCTAATAGACTTTATGCTATTTTTAATACTGGCTTGAAGAAAATGGCTCCTTCGTGTCCGAGATATTCTTTTCGTCTTCTTTTACCCACTTGGCTTTTGGTTCCGTCCACCACGAACCCTGTCCAACAACTAACTTTGTCTTTTCCTTTTTTCGCTGACGGGAAGAAGGTGCCACTTCCTTTTTTTAGGGTCCCAGCCTATCATTTGGCTTCTACCTTCTTCCTTCCCGTGTCAGGCGACCCAAGGGAGGTTACCGAGTACAAACATCTGTTCTTAACGGTCATTCTCTGATGGCTTGCTACTGTTAATTCAAACAAGAGGATTGTAGTAATTTTATTTCTAACGTCTCAGTGGGATATCACGTGACACATAAAACCAAACAAAACCAAATCATATATATTTTATATGTATGTATAAAGAGGAGTTGGCATTGAATAACCTAGAAGGGTTGATATGCCATAAAACCCAACCCAAACAATACAAACCCTGGATGTTCCAGATAATTATTGATTGCAGTTCAATAACCGGGTGGTTGAAGAAATATTTCCCGGTTTGCAAGAAACAAAATGATCAGCAAAGTTCAGGTAAACCTGAAATCGTGTATTCTGAGGTTGTGCTGCAAGCTATAGAGGCAAGTCCGGTAAGTAGCACTTGGTGAGTATCAGGCGAGCTCAGCATCCCGCTGTCCAGTGTAGCTCGCCATCTTCACAACCTCAACAAAAACATCATGATCAACCGAATTGTGCCACACATACTTTGTGTGAAATTGTCTCCACGTCCTCTCTCTGGACTATATCTCCTCCTCATATATATATATATATATATATATATATGTATATATATGAGTGTGTCTGTGTGTGTCTGTGTCTGTGTGCAATTCCTCTACACGTCCCCACTCTGGAGTAACTCTCCTACTTATTTATATATATATATATATGTGTGTGTGTGTGTGTGTGTGTGTGTGTGTGTGTGTGTGTGTGTGTGTGTGTGTGTGTGTGCAATTCCACTCTCTGGACTATCTCTTCTCCTTATATATATATATATATATATATGTATTCCTCAATATATTTCGCTTCAATTTTCTAATGCTTATAATTCATTTAATATTCTATGGATTTTACTGCGTGCCTTCCAAACGTTCGATGCAGTAAGAAGATCCTAATCCACGGGGCAGAAAGTATCACCTCTCGAATTAATGGCCGCCGAGAACAACGAAAACTGACAAATGCCAACTCATAACGTCCGGATATGCGCATGCGTAATATCACACAGCAAAGATCCGTTGATCTGTGTATCGACCTTAGGACAAGATAATATAATTACTGCGGGATTTACTTTTAATTGACGGTTTCTAAATCATGCATCTTTCGTTATTCTCATTGTTATTAAATGATTCACATTCATATCTTTTATTCCCCCCAAAGCTCATAGACTGCATAAACTGAATGTCACTAGATAAATTTCACTTTGTTTCACTTATTACTATATTCCCAACGAGTGTCTCAACACATCGTATTAAGAACTAAGCTACAACTCGATTTGAACACCACAAAACTATGACAGTTCTACATCTTTTATAATTACAGTTGCTCTATCCAAGGAGAATAGGACAGAGTGGGCTCTCAACCCTAGGTTCTTTCCTACGTAGAGCAACTAGTCCTAGACAAGGACAGCTAATCGAGACTCTCAAAATCATTTGAATTCTATCTCGCTGTAGAAACTGCTACAGTGACTCAGACGGGTACCAGACCTATCAGTTGGGGCTGTAGAATCCACCGATTGCTTCTCTGCAGAGAGTTAAGGTTCCTCCCACCCTCTCAACGAGTGTGCTGGATATTACACACAACAATCTGATGGAGAGGTTCCCGTCCTAAAGCTTTGGGGAATATGGAGTACCCCTTCATTGCCATTGCTCCCAGTTCCATTCAGTCCCGACGTGGTAGCACTTTCTAGGGTCCCATCTATGGATCAAATAGAACTGTTTGACAATTTAAACCGAATACGAATAAATGACTAATGCTAAATTCAATTATAAGAAAATAGAACTGTTTAACCCACTTAACTGTGTGTAAACCAATGACTAATTGAATTGGTTGGTTGTAGGTTATTTAACGCAAAATCCATTGTTATGCAAATAGTCAGTTCTATTTCAAACAATTTGATTTAGCATGAGTACACAGTTTGATTGTCAAAAAACATTTCTATTTCAAGCTATTCAGTTTAGTCAAAATGTTCTAATCCAAATAATTCAGTTTAGCATAAGTATGAAGTTAGTTCTATTTAACTCATAGATAGAGCTCTATCATGTGCTATCACTTCGGGCCAGAGTGGACCTGAGAGCAATGATAATGAAATAGTATTCCACATTCCCCAAAGCTCCAGCATCAGATTGTTTAGTGTCATATCCAGGAAACTCGTTGAAGGGAGTCTTACCCTTCTGCAGAGAAGCAGTCGGTGTATTCTAATATAATAATAATAATAATTGATTTTTTAGTGTTACATAGCAATTCTTGGAACTACGTCACAGTGTGCGAACAATTGATTGATATTGAATCATTAGTATTGAATAGCAATAATTGAAACAATTTAAATGCGTAGTACAATTGTAATACTAGAGTCCAAATAAATTAATCCTAAATCATTTAAAATGAAAATATCAATAGACTTTCAAATTATATATATATATATATATATATGTATGTATGTATGTATGTGTGTGTATATATAAAAGCGTGCAAACAAATGATCGATGTTAAATTGTTACTGTTGCATAGTAATACTTGAAACTATTTAACTGTATGCAAAAAATAAAAATAAAGATAGAATAAAAATTTGTTCAGGCTCGTTTAAAAATATATATAGGTCCATGAAGGTTCTTAGATTTGGAAGGGACAGTCTTTGCGAGAACAGAGCATCCGTGTGAAAATAGAAAGATAGAAGGAGTAACTAATGTTCGGATATGTGTGCTTACTGTAATAATTATCTAAATAATAGAGAAGACTGGGTTCTTCAGCCTTGTTTAGGCAACCACTCTCGAAGGAAGACTCAGAATTCAAACGAGATTTACTCTGCTTGAAATTGACCTTATGTCATATCCTTCCCCTGGTTGAGTGGTTTAGCAAATATTTAAACCAAGGTTCTCGGCCACGCCGGCACCAAACTACTTTTTTTATGGCACACAATGGAACAATTTTCGAGACATTTATTTTCCTAAAACTTGGTAATTTGTTCCTAACTCCTTCATACATTTGCAGCAACAGCAGTATTAAACTTGGTCTGCCAACCTAATGCAAGCAGGCAATTAATTTTTAGATCAACAAGTTTGAATATGTTGCCCCCACCAGCCAAGAAGGATCGGAGGTGCCCGTGGTGTAGTCGTTATCGTCGTAGGAAATGAACACGGCGACACGAGTTCAAATCCTGGACGAGACTGATTGCATTTCACATAGCACTAATACCCTTGGGAAAGGTATGAATCCAATTATTCTCCCAACTAGTCTAGGAGAAGGAAAACTCTGAATTCAGACCTGTTAAACTCCGCTTAAAAATTGACCTTGTGTCATATCCTGCCAGAGCGGAGGGGTTGGGTAAATAGTACCAGCCAAGAAGGATAGAATCTACTTTAATATTTCAGTCTCTTTCACTTCAGGATCAAAAGCTGAAAAATGGAAATATGTATCCAATTTTTCATAAATTCCTAAATAATGTTCTGAAAGACTTACATGAGGTTATGTTGTGTAACTGTAAAGAAGGAATAAAGAGACTGTAACAGATTTCTTTATGATTTTATATTCTTCATTACTCAAAAAGGTCAAAATTGGTAGTACGTATGAGAGAGACAGAGACAGAGACGAAGGACTCGGACTAAGACTAACAGAGGTCTGCTATGATTGATCCCATATCTTCTTAAACACGTTGTGAGCCTATATTCAGGTCCTTATGTCCTTGCTCCTTTGACGAGAGGTTCTCAGCTCGAAACCCCCAGGGGCCTGGTGGCCTCTCCTTCTGGGCACTCGCAGACTGTTCTCCGAATCTGTCTGACTGTCTGTGTTAATCTACATATATAATTTTCATAACGCCATTGCGTCTTTTTCCGGTTCTCCTTCCGGTTTTCCATCCACAAGGTCTACTTCCACTGTTCTCTTGTTTAAACTGCTGGAACATCTTGTTTATGGAATCCGCAATAACCGGCTGTCAAGAGTAAATATGTAACAGTCGAAAAGGGAATAAGATTATAGAAAACTAACTCACATGAGGGGAAATAGGCTATAGTGCGAGACTACAACATTATTGTAGGCAAGTTCGCGCTCCTATTACGTTCACTTTTGGGCTAATAACCTTAGGGAAAGTATGAAACCTTTTATTCCTTCAGCTACGAGTTATGATAAACTGTACCACAACTGTCCATCAACAATGATGGCTTTGGCATTCAATAACCCAAAAAGGTTGATATGCCATTAAACAAAGAAAACAAAGCAAATTAATAGAACATGAGGTCAGTTATTTCATAATATCCATATTTACCCACCCCTCCGATCGGGCAGGATATGACACAAGGTCAATTTTTAAGCGGAGTTTTAACAGGTTTGAATTCAGAATTTTTCTTCTAGACTAGTTTCCTCACCAAGGCTGAAGAACCTAGTTTGTCCGACTTTTTGTCCATAGCTGGAAGGAAAATAATTGGATTCATACCTTTCCCAAGGGTATAAGTGCTATGTGAAATGCAATCAGTCTCGTCCAGGATTTGAACTCGTGTTACCGTGTCCATTTCCTACGACGATAACCATTACACCACAGGCACCTCCACTAAACCAACCCCTCTGCTGGGACAGGATATGACACAACGTCAATTTTTAAGCGGGGATTTTAACAGGTTTGAATTCAGAGTTTTCCTTCTCCTAGACTAGTTTCCTCACCAAGGCTGAAGAACCTAGTTTGTCCGACTTTTTGTCCATAGCTGGAAGGAGAATAATTGGATTCATACCTTTCCCAAGGGTATAAGTGCTATGTGAAATGCAATCAGTCTCGTCCAGGATTTGAACTCGTGTTACCGTGTCCATTTCCTACGACGATAACCATTACACCACAGGCACCTCCACTAAACCAACCCCTCTGCTGGGACAGGATATGACACAACGTCAATTTTTTAAGCGGGGATTTTAACAGGTTTGAATTCAGAGTTTTCCTTCTCCTAGACTAGTTACCTCACCAAGGCTGAAGAACTCAGTCTGTCCTACTATTTACCCATAGCTGGAGGGAGAATAATTGGATTCATACCTTTCCCAAGGGTATTAGTGCTATGTGAAATGCAATCAGTCTCGTCCAGTGTTTGAACTCATGTCGCCGTGTCCACTTCCTACGATGATAACACCACGGGCACCTCCGTCCATATTTACCAACCCCTCTGCTCGGGCAGGATATGACACAAGGTCAATTCATATTGGTGTGGAGGGTATAATTGTTATGACAGACAACTAATACGCACAACAGAACTGGAGGAAATTAGTTTTGCTTCATAACTTTAGAAGAAATAGATTTGTCAATTCATATCGGTATTGGAAAGGTGAACCTGAAATGACAGACAATAATCACAAATAGAAAATCATTGAAAACGTTTGGGAGCAGATCGTTAAATAAGCAGAAATTTCGAAGAAGAATGTAGTTTTTTTGTTTTTTTGGTTAATCATATAATTGAAATAAAAAAATGAATTTCGAAGATAAGAAAGAAAATAAAGGGGACATATTTGTATTTTACAATATCCTCTCTTTCCAGCCTCTATTTCCTGTCTCTCCCTCCAGCGTTATAACACTTTTGAGTCTTTGAGTTTGACACTATTGATTAAAGTCAGCTGAGGGAGCAGTAGAATACACCTACTGCATCTCTGCTGAAGGATAGGACTACCACCCACTCAACGAGTGTCCTGTATATGACACTAAACAATCTGATGGTGAGGCTCCAGTAAGGCTGGAGATTTGGAGAATGCTGAGAACCACTTCATTGCCATCACTCCCAGGTCCACTCTAGCCTGGATTGGTAGCACCTGATAGGGTCCTATCTATGGGTCAAATAGAACTCTTTGACATTTACACTGTGTGCAAACAAATGACTTGTGCTAAATTGGAGTGTTGATCATTTAATTGTGTATAAATAAATGACTGATGTCTAATTGAATTTTTAGTGATACATAACAATACTTGGAACCCTTTAACTTTGTGAACTTATGCTGAAGTGAATTGTTTGAAATAGAACTGTTTGATTATTTAACTGTGAGTAAACAAATGACTGATGTCTAATTGAATTGTTTGTGGTACACAACAATACTTGGAACTATTCAACTTTGTTGATTTATGTTTACAAATCGTGTATATCCAATATATATGTAAGTAAAGTAAAGTAAAGTTAGCGACCATTGTCGAGGGTGACCCGAAGGCTCCCTTTTCGATAGCTACTACACTAAGGTGTAGGGGAGGGCGCTACTCCATTCCCAGGATTGCTCCACTTTACCCTTGAACCGTACCTTATAATGCTGAGTGTTAAGCAAGGTGGTATCAAGTACCATTTTTAAAGTCTTTGGTATGACTCGACCTGGGATTGAACCCAGGCCTCCCAGGCCATTGGCGAACACTCTAACCGCTGGGCCAATGTCCCGGTTATGTATTTAGCTTTAAATAACCTACAATGGTTGATGTGCCATAAAATTAAACTAAATATAATCTCCGGTTTGGAGATTCCCACTTTCTAACAAAAAAACTAATATCTATAAAAATCTGGATACAGTAAATCAAATCAAGTGATATATTTTTTAAATGATTGGTTAGAAAGTAACAAGAGAGAGTCCCCGTGGCGTAGTGGGTAATGTGTTGGACTGCGACATCGTAGTAAGTGGGTTCGAACTCCACTCACCCTATTACGTTTACCTTCGGACTAATACCTATGGGAAAAGCATGAACTCAAGCTATGGGTTGAATAGCACCATTATTGTACTTTTACAAAGATGTATTTGGCATTAAATAACCCATGAAGGTTGATAAGCCGTTAAATAAAGAAAAAAGGTACGCGTGGTGTAATGGTTATCGTCGTAGGAAATGGACACGAGTTCAAATCCTGGACGAGAATGATTGCATTTCACATAGCACTAATAGCCTTTGGAAAGATATGAATCCAATTATTCTCCCTCCAGCTATGGGTAAATAGTAGGACAGACTGAGTTCTTCAGCCTTGGTAAAGCAACTAGTCTAGGAGAAGGAAAACTCTGAATTCAATCCTGTTAAAACTCTGCTTAAAAATTGACGTTGTGTCATATCCTGCGCAAGAGTAGGGGTTGGTAAATAGGATTAAATGAAGAAATCAAACTGAACAAAACATCCAGACGTGGCGCCAAGTCAATTGAAACATCGGTCCACAAGTATTGATTTTGTTGTGTGGAAGAGTCAAATCGACAAGCAGAAACTGTGTTGTTTTGTATACAAATTAGATAAGACTATTGAACATTGTAGCATTTTTGTGTTAAAATTAATGCTGATACTTTGACTCATTTAGGCTATAGATTATTGGCTGAGCCAGTTAATGATCGAAACAGTCATGTCTCCACTGCATCCAGACAATCTGAAGATTAAAAAAAGTATCACTTTCATCCTACATCTGAACTTCAAGGGCTAGTATTATATCACATTGAAATAAATAGTTAATTATTTCGTGGTAGAAGGAGCCCAGACGATAATTCAAAACTCTTTCTAAGCCTTCGAAGGTTTTTTTTTTATCCATTTCGAGAATTCCTATATTTTATTTATTTCCGACAAAACGACTCCAGGGAATATTTACAGGGTTTTGAATTTTGCTATTTTTTGTTTATAATATTGTACACAATGATTAGTCCATGTCTCTGTTTTATTTCGTTTTGTTTCTTTGTTTAATGATATATCAACATTCCTGGGTTATTTAATGCCAAAGCTACCATTCTTGAAGAACTGTAGTGGTAATATTTAACCTACAGCAGGTAGGAAAAGAGATTTCATTCCATTCTCAAGGGTATTAGTTCAAAGTGAACGTCATAGCACGGTTGGAGTTCGAATTCGTTTACAACCATCTCAGAGTCCAGCACTTTGAGGCTGTGGAATACGCCAATTGCATCTCTACAGCAGGGTAAGACCCCCTTACAACGAGTTTCCTAGATATGACGCTAAACAATCTGAAAGTGAGGCTTCAGTCTTGGAGCTTTGGGAAATGTGGGGTACCGCTTCATTGCCATTACTCCCAGGTCAATTCTATGGGTCAAATAGAACTGTTTAACCATTTAAGTGTGCAAACAAATGAATGATGTTAAATTGAATTGTTAGTATTACATAGCAATACTTGAAACCATTTGATCGAATGAGGATTGTTGAATTGAACGATTCCAGTTGGATAGCAATGCTTGAAACCATTTAACTGTGTGCAAACAAATTAGCTCTGATTTGTTTAAAAAATTACTCGTAAAGTATTCATTTTCAAATGATATAAATTGAATATATCAATTAATGTAAAAACAGGATTTGGTATTGAATAACCAGCAAGAGTTGATATGCCATTAAACGCAACCAACCCAACCAAACCCAAACCAGCATGTTAGCTACTACATTACGGCGACTCTCCGTCTCTGTTTGGGTTATAGTCTTTTTTTAAAATTATTTCTAAAACTTTTTTTATCTTTCTTTTTTGCATCACACGTTCTCTTCTGTATAGTTTGCTTTTCTTTTCATTCCTTTTTTCTTTCTTTCTTTCTTTCTTTCTTTCTTTATTCGTTCTTCATCTTATTATCATCTATTTCTTCTATTTGTATATATTTAAATTTTTTTTTTGTTTCATTTATCTTCTTTTTTTACGGATATTCCTTTTTTTCTTTATTTTCCTTCTCATGATATTTTATCATGCCATCTGTTTTTTGAGGCTTCTTTTTTTTTTTTTTTTTTGTTTTTTCACTTTTTTTTATCCTTCTTCTATTCTTAATTTTCTTCTCGCTACTTGTTTAGTTTTTAATCACATGCTCAAAACTGCCTGAGGTCTACTTTGACCCTTTCTGGCTGTAACTGTTATATACTCATCATTTGTATTTGATTGAGGCAGTTCATGTTGTATAGTGGCTAATGTGCAGGACTACGACTTTGCAGTAAATGAGTTCAAACTCCAGCAGCACTATTAGGTTCACTTTTGAACTAATACCCTTACGAAAGGTATGAATTCATTTAATCCCTCATCCGTGGGTTAAATAGTGCCACTAATTTACTTCAACGAGGATGGCTTTGGCATTAGATAACCCATAGAGGTTAATATGCCTTTAAACTAAGAAACCGTATTCGATATGATCGTGTGCAAAAAAGCTCTTGAGGAACAAATACCCAAAGATGTAAATATGTACAATGAACGCAATTACTTGACCTGTAAGAATAAAACAACCCTTAACGAATTGAAATGACGTTAAAATCATTAAATGAAATCACTTGACTTCTAGCTAAATCGAACTTGACCATTGTTTTTTTTTTTTAGATTGGAAGATTTTTCTCAATTATTAGTACTAAGGTTTGAATAGCTTCTTTGTTTGTTTGGGTTTTATGGCATATCAACCTTTGAAGGTTATTTAATGCCAAATCTATTTTTATACAAATAAACATTTCTGTTTCAAACAATTCAGTTTAGCATAAGCACAAAATTTCAATGTCGAAAAACAATCCCATTCCAGATAATTCGATTTAGCCTGTGTACACAGTTGAATTGTCGAAACATTTCTATTTCAAGCTATTCAGTTTAATCAAACAGTTCTAATTCAAACAATTTAGTCTAGTATAAGTGTAGTGTTTGTTCGCACACAGTTAAATGTCAAAACATTTCTATTCCGAACAATTCAGTTGAGTGTAGTACAGTTTCAATATCAAAAACAGTTCTATTTCAAGCAATTCCCTTTAGCATAAGTATGTAGTTTATATGTCAAAACAGTTCTATTTCAAGAAATTCAGTTTAGCACAAGTACACAGTTTAGTTCTATTTGACCCATTGATAGAACCCTATCAGGTGCTACCACTCCGGGCCAGAGTAGACCTGGGAGCGATGGTAATGAAGGGGTGCTCCTCATTCTCAAAGCTCCAGCATCAATGGAACCTCACCATCAGGTTATTTAGTCTCATATGCAGGACACTCATTTGTCCAGAGGTCTTAGCCCTTTGCAGTGGAGCAGACTGTGTATTCTATAGCCGCCCACCCACAGCGAACTGACCACTGAGTTTCAGAGAATTCAGGTTTTGCTGAGTAATATTTACAAACACCTTTGTTCGGTTTATGTTTGATTCATTTACTCTTACCAAAATCAAGATTACTCTAGAACATTTTTGGTTCTTTCTCGTCTTCCAGTTGAATAATATGCCCAACCCAACGCTTGTAATATTTGATAAGCCTTCCCTCAATACCGAGACATCTAACCTTATCCAGAACCACAGAGACATGGACACCATACCGTCTCCACATTAAGTCGCTTGAAAGTTTCCATTAAAAGTGTCTGAGTGCATTCTGAACATCAGTTGGATGTCGAATGTATTAAACCATAAAACAACAATATTTTCATATAGTTCGATTTGTCATCTATCTAACATTGTTGCTAAAAGAGACATAAATTAATAAACATGAAATGCCAGACCAACCAATTCCAAATACTGCTAGAAAAATAGTCGTCGATTGTGAGGTTCCAGTAATGCTGGAACCTTGGGTAATGCGAAGTACCTCTTCATTAGTATTGCTCCAAGGTCCGCTCAGGGCCAGAGAGGTAGCACCTGATAGGGCCTTCCTATTGGTCAAATCAAACTAAACTATGTACTTATGCAAAACGGAATTGTTTGAAAAAGAACTGTTTTTGACATTGAAACTGTGTACTTGTGCTAAACTTAACTATTTGAAATAGAACTGATTTTGACATTTAAACTGTGTACTTATGCAAAACTGAATTGTTTGAAATAGAAATGTTTTAACATTTAACTGTGTAAAAAAATATCCTAGTGAGTAAAGCGTTTGCCAATGGCCTGGGTGACGAGGGTTCAGTCCTAGGTCTCTTCGTACCAATGACTCAAAAAATGGTACTTGATACCTCCTTGCTTAACACTCAGCATTATAAGGTACGTATCAAGGGTAAAGTGGAGCAAGCCTGGGGAAGGAGTAGCACCCTCCCAACACCTCGGGTTAGTATCTATTGAAAAGGGAGCTTTTGGGTCACCCTTGACTACGGTCGCCAACTTCACTTTACTTATACTTATAATAAACTGAATTGTTTAGAATAGAACTGTTTATATGTATAAAAAAGAATTTGACATTAATGGCCTTCAATGGTTGATGTGTCAAAAAACCAAATCAAACCAATCCAAAATCGATAACATAAACATACTTAGTATATATTTAGCCAACAGGGTTTGGATGGTTATGTTTAGTTTGGTTTAATGGCATATTAACCATTGTAGGTTATTCAATACCAAATCCCCTTTACATATAGATATTAAATATTTATATATATGTGTGATTTGTATACACATTTTATAGATAACGTTCTTAAACGAACCTGAGCTCTTTTTTTTTTTGCACACAGTTAAATGCTTTCAAGTATTGTTATATAACAGTCACAATTTAGTATCAGTGATTTGTATACACAATTAGTTTGTTCTATGTGACCCATAGATAAGACCCAGCCAGTCGCTATCACTCTGGATCAGAGTGGATTTGGGAGCAATGGCATGAAGAGGTACTCCATATTCCCCAAGTCTTCAAGGCTGGAGTCTCGCCATTACATGGTTTAGTGTCATATCCAGAATACACGTGAGCGGAGGGTCTTACCCCACAGCAGAAATACAGTTGATGTATTTTACAGCCCAAGCCGACTGGGCTACCGGGTCATGATGCTACTGAAGATCAGTTTCTAAGGACAATACCTATGGTTTTAATTCCGTCTTTTTCACTGGACCCAGTCTTCCCAACTATTTACACATGGCTGAAAAGATAGATCCATGCCTTTCCCCAGGGCATTGGTGCGAATAAAAACTTAGTCTAGGATTTGATCTGGTTGAGTATATATATATATATATATATATATATATATATATATATATATATATACTTTAATATGATTTGGTCCACAAGATTATTTGTTTTTACCTTACTTATTCTTCTCCAACTTGTACTTCCTACGTTTTCCGTCGTCGTCAGGAAGTAGATTGTTTGTTCAGGTGTTCCCTTTAATTTATATAGTAATGACTGTTTTGATTATATTGTTCTTTTACATTCCATATCTGTGAATGTTAATGTCCAGTTCATATATATATATTAAAATGAATAGGTCCAAAAATCAATTTGAATTTGGTACTTTACGGTTTTATTTAATATCAGTTTCAGACTTCGTGGGCCTTTTCAAAAGACTTTTAATGTGTTTGTTTTGTCTTGAATGAGATCTTTCTTAGTTCAAATTTATTTATTTATTTATCAATTTTATATATTTACAAGATTTTTCTTTTTCTATTTCGTCCTCTTTCAGTTGAATATATATATATATACATACATATATATATATCTATATATACATATATATATGCATATATATATATACATATATATGTATATATATATATACATATATATGCATACATATATACATATATATATGCATACATATATATATACATATGCATACATATATATATATACATATATATATGCATACATATATATATAGATATAGATATATATATACATACATATATATACATATATATACAATGATATACATATATATATCTACATATATACATATATATACACATATATATATACATATACATATATATAGATATATACATATATATACTTATATATACATATATATATTCATGTATACAAAAATATACATATATATATGCATATATATATGTGTGTGTGTGTGTGTGTGTGTGTGTGTGTGTGTGTGTGTGTGTGTGTGTGTGGCGCCCCCCCCTTACATCTTGGTGTTGTAGCTATTCGGGTCACCCTCGACTAAGGTCACCAACTTATATATATATATATATATATATGTGTGTGTGTGTGTGTGTGTGTGTGTGTGTGTGTGCATTTAATTTTTGAGGTAGGGTTTACATATTCATAAAACAAACGTCTTATGTCTCTTAAAATACCTCCTTTCAGGAAGTAGTTATCCATCTAAGTGCCGAGAAGAGTCCCTCTTCTCGTAGTGTAATGGCTAAAGTGTTTGGCTGCTGCCTCGAAAAAAGTGAGTTCGAACTTCAGTCGCGCAATTAAACTCACTTTCCGACATACCCTTTGGTATGGTATAACCCCCCCACCTATCCCTACACCACGGTTTAAATAGTAACACTGATGTACTTCTGCAAAAATGGCTTTGGCATTTAATGACCCATGAAGTTTAATACTTCTTTAAACAAAACATCAACCAATTTAATTTGTCAATTGGTTTGGTTTTATGGCATACCAACCATGCCAGGTTATCTAATGCCAAATCTGGTTTATACATAGATATTAGATATATGATTTATAAACCGAATTCACAAATTTATTGGTTCCAAGTATTGCTATGTATCACTAACAATTCAATTAAACATTAGTCATTTACTTACACACGGTTGATTAATCAAACAGTTCTATTTTTAGCATTTTAATTATCATAAGTCATTTGTTGCACTCAGTTTAAATGTCAAACAGAACTATTTGACCAGTTCATAGGACTCTCTCAGGTACAACCACGACCTCAAAGCTCCAGCATTACTGGAGCCTCACCATCAGATTGTTTAATATCATATTCAAGACACATGTTGAGTGGGGTGGGGGTTCTTAGCCTTCTGCAGAGATGCAGTCGATGTATTCAGCAGCCAATCAACGTATGAGTTGAAATGCCGTTTCAATCAATCTGTTTATGGATTGATTTAAACGGCATTTCAACTCGTCTGGGGTAATTCAATGAGTCTAGGGTAATTCAATCAGTTAGACAGTCGAGGTTCACTGTATGTTGATATTTACATTTTTTGTTCAGTTGTTTCGTAGGAGCTTTTTGCACACAGTGATATTTTATCAAGTATTCATATCAAATACAAATATTTTGCACACTCTTGTATAGTTTCAAACATTCCTAAAGAATACTACTAATTACTCCTCGTAATCATTTCTATTTTAGAGTAGTCATTTGTTTGCACACAGTTATATGGCTTCAAGTAACTAATTATAATATTTAGTAAACGATCATAATTTCTATTTAATAACAGACATTGGTTTGCATTGGCTTCAGTATTTACATTGGATCTAAATATTCTTGATATCCCTCTTAGTTTTGAGCCTGTACATGTGAGAAGGAAAAAGACAGTTTGATTGATTGATTTTCATGGCATCTTAACTTGTCTAGGTTTATTTTATACGAAGATGTTTGGGAATTGCATTCATTGTATATTTACATTTATATTTACATTTATATTTATATTTACATTTACATTTATATTTATATCTATATTTACAATTACATTTATATTCACATTTATATTTATATTTACATTTATATTTATATTCACATTTATATTTATATTAACATTTATATTTATATCTATATTTACATTTAAATTTATATTTATACTCATATTTACATTTATATTTATATTTATATCGATATTTACAATTACATTTATATTCACATTTATATTTATATTTATATTTACATTTGCATTTATATTTATATCTATATTTACATTTATATTTACATTTACATTTAAATTTACATTTATATTTACATTTATATTTATATTTACGTTTATATTTACATTTACATCTATATTTTCATTTATATTTATATCTATATTTACAATTACATTTATATTCACATTTATAT
This sequence comes from Sepioteuthis lessoniana, assembly GCA_963585895.1. Classification (NCBI taxonomy): domain Eukaryota; kingdom Metazoa; phylum Mollusca; class Cephalopoda; order Myopsida; family Loliginidae; genus Sepioteuthis; species Sepioteuthis lessoniana. The sequence goes on along the minus strand of OY757937.1, from coordinate 49,583,411 downwards.
TTATATTTACATTTATATTTATATTTACATTTATATTTACATTTTTATTTACATTTATATTTACATTTACATTTATATTTACATTTATATTTACATTTATATTTATATTTACGTTTATATTTACATTTATATTCATATTTATATTTACATTTACATTTATATTTACATTTATATTTATATCTATATTTACAATTACATTTATATTCACATTTATATTTATATTTACATTTATATTTACATTTATATTTACATTTACATTTATATTTACATTTACATTTATATTTATATTTACATTTTATATTTATATTTACATTTACATTTATATTTACATTTACATTTATATTTATATTTACATTTACATTTATATTTACATTTATATTTACATTTGTATTTATATTTATATTTACATTTATATTTACGTTTATATTGTTATTTATATTTACGTTTCCTGTGTAGTTATTTGGGAGTTTTTTAGGCACAGTTACGTGCCTAATATTTCAATCTAATATAAGTTATTTGAACAGCTGTAGAGTTTTAAGTTATTTGAACTGTTGTAGAGTTTTAAGTATTTTTATTTGATACTAATACTACTATCATTTCAAGTAATTATTTCTATTTGATGATAGCTGTTTGATTGCACGCAGTAATATGATTTCAAGTAACTAATAATAATCTTTAGTAAATATTTATAGCTTCATGTAACTATTCTTAACACAAATAATTGAAATTTATATCATTTCAAGTATTCCTATCTAAAACAAATAATTTCTAAACAGATCTATTTGCCCCATATATAGAACTCTCACTGGTGCCACCACTTCAGATAAGAGTAACGGCAATGAAGGGGTAACTCCAAATTCCCCTGATCTCAAGGACTGGAAGCTCGTTGTTGGATATTGACTTGAAGATCCCTTTGACATGCTGCGTAAGTTCCGTAGGTGGTCGGCTTGAAGGAAGTCGAACATTGGAAACAAAATAGCAGGAAAACACATGTTCCCTAAAGTAAACAGGACGCAGATACCTCGACGGAAATGCTGCGTACACTGCGTGAGTAGCGTGCAAGAAGGAAGTGGGACATTGGAAATAAAATAACAGGAAAACACCTGTTGCCTAAAGTAAACAGGATGAAGGTGCCCCGACGGAAATGCCGCGTAAATTGCGTGGATGGCATGCCAGAAGGAATCGTGATTACGTGCTTTGTGTGGGTGGCATGCTAGAAGAAGGTGTGTCAATGTGCAACGTGGAAGCAGTGGGTTGGAGGATATGTGACCACGAGAATTTGCGAATTTATATAACAGGAAGATTTTCAATCCGAGAACAACGAAGAAGAAAGACAGAGATGTTTCACGGAAATACCGTGCCTCACCCCAGTGAGTATACAAACTCAGCCGTCTTCGACTCTCTCTCTCTCTCTCTCTCTCTCTCTCTCCATACGTATATTTCGGGTTATAAAAGAAAAAGAAAAGAGACAGATTATATTTTCATACATCAGCGTTGTTATCTTTAACTGCTTTACAATATCACCCTCAGATATTGGTGGCCTTGGTAACCCTTTTTACCGTGTGAGGGGACTTTGCCCCTGAGCTAGGGATACAATCAACATATTCTAAGCCCCGTCGACAAGGCTTATTCCTCCTCTTATCCTGGTAAACAGTCATTGTTGGACGTACCATCCGGCTTTGTCTTTATGACCTGTGGTCTTGTCGAACAAAAATATATCACTTTTTTGACAGGTGTATATTCCAGTTGTTAACCGTTAACGGAGATTTTAGCACATCATTTTATTTTCCATAAATGTGGCAGCCAAGACAGCTTATCTGACAGCGACAAAATTCGTTATAAACAGATGAATTAACTTGGATATAAAACAAGATATTTTCAAATCATTCTTTCGCTTCAAGAAACTATATTCAAATCCATAACCATGTCAGGGAGACTTAAAATATGTCGACTTCATTCCCTGCAGAAAAATAGGGCCCCACTAAAATTAGGCTGTCATGGGCATGGTACTAAACTACAACAAATGGTGAGGCTCCGGTTCTAGCGATCTGAGGAGAATAAAGTACTCCTTCATTAGTATTACTCCCAATCTCACTCTGAAAAGAAGTTGTAGTACCTGGGAGCGATGGCAATGAAGATGTACTCAACATTCCCCAAAGCTCCAGCGTTACTGGAGTGTTTAGTGTCATTGGGTTTTTTACCCCTCTGCAGAGAGGTAGTCGGTGTATTCTACAGCCCCAGCCGACTGGGTAACGATAAAAACTATTTATATTTGATAACTGTAAATATTTGGTGTTAAGAATAATTGATTGTTTCATAATCATCATCACGTCGCGCCATCAGCACGGATATCCCTGACCCTTTCTTGCCACCCCTCCCTATCGTCCATCGCTTCCGGCAGGTCCTCTGGACTACATCCCGTATCAGCACAGAGCTGATGCATGTAGGTCTAGCTGGTCGTCCTGCATTTGCTCGTCCATGTGAAGGGGTTCACAGGGGTACATCACTTATGAGCACGTCCCTACTTCTCCACCAGTGTCCCACATGTCTGGTTCGTCTAGCTTTGATAGTTTTCGAAATGGGTGGTAGGTGGCCGTACAGCAGGTGCTTTGTGGGGTGCTGCCTCAAGAACTTGTTCAATATTTCTCGCAGCATTCTTGTGTAGTTGCCGCCAAGCTTTTTCTCCTTTCGTTTAGTTAGCATCCATGTAGTGCATCCATATAGCAGTGCCGACGCGACCGCTGCTTGGAAGAAACTGCTTTTAATCTTATTGGTCAGGTCTGACTTCCATTGATTGTTTATTTAGGATAATTATGAAATTGTTGAAACTATATTACAGTGCAAACAAATGGTTATTATCAAATAGAAACCATATAATTATTAGTGTTAAATAGCAATACTTAAAACCATATAGTTATGTGCAAACCGGATATCATAAAAACGTGGCTAAAAACTAAGAAACTTCACATGAATGTAAACAAAAGCACAGCACGTACGCAATTCCATAACCTCTAAGCATAAAATAACCCAAGACCGGTTGAAATGCTGTTAAAATCCATCAATCAGAGTTATCTCTGCTTGACTCAGTCCAGTCAGCTGAGGCTGCAGAATACACCAACTGCATCTCTGCAGATGTGTATGACACTCCTCAACCAACGTGTGTCCGGGATATGACACTATACAATCTGATAGTGTGGTTTCAATCCAGCAGCTTTGGGGAGTATATAATACCCCTTCATTGTCATTGCTGCCACCTCCACTCTGACCCGGATTGGTAGCAGCTGATAGGATCCTGTCTATAGGTCAAATAGAACAAAACTGCGTACGTATGCTAAACTGAATTGTTTCATTAAAACTGTACTTACGCTTAACAAAATTGTTTGAAATGGAACTATTTATATGCATAAAAATGGATTTGGCATTAAAGTTTGACATTTAAACTATGTGCTAACAAATGACTAATACTAAATCGAATTATTAGGAATAGAACTGTTTGACAATTTAACTGTGAGTAAACAAATTACTTATGTCTAATTGAATTTTTATTGTTACACAGCAATATTGGAACTCTAAGTGTACGCCTAAATTAAATCATTTCTATTGCATAGCAATACTTGTAACCATTTGACTGCGCAAATGAATAAAATAGTTTTAAATAGAACTATTAGTGTTGAATAAAACAATTAGTGTTAGATAGTAATACTTGTAACCACTTCACACTCTTCAAATAAGTTATTGAATAGAATTATTGTTTAATAGCAGTAATTGGAACCATTGGACTGCACAAATGAACGAATAGTTTTAAATAGAACTATTAGTGTTAAAAAGAACAATTAGTGTTAAATAGAACAATTAGTGTTAAATAAAACTATTAGTGTTAAATAGAACAATTAGTGTTAAATAGTACAATTAGTGTTAAATAGAACACTTAGTGTTACATAGAACAATTAGTGTTAAATCGAACAATTAGTGTTAAATAGAAATAGTTGCTACCACTTCACACTCTACTAATAAGTTATTAATATTGAATAGAATTATTGTTTGATAGCAATAATAGGAAACATTTGACTGTGCAAATGAATGAATAGTTTTGAATAGAACTATTAGAGTTAAAAATAACAGTGTTAAATAGAACAATTAGTGTTAAATAGAACAATTTATGTTAAATAGTACAATTTATTTTAAATAAAACAATTAGTGTTAAATAGAACAATTCATGTTAAATAGTACAATTAGTGTTAAATAGAAAAATTAGTGTTGAATAGAACAATTTATGTTAAATAGAACAATTAGTGTTAAATATAACAATTTATGTTAAATAGAACAATTTAAGTTAAATAGAACAATTAGTGTTAAAAATAGAAAAATTAGTGTTGAATAGAACAATTTATGTTAAATAGAACAATTAGTGTTAAATATAACAATTTATGTTAAATAGAACAATTTATGTTAAATAGAACAATTAGTGTTAAATAGAAAAATTAGTGTTGAATAGAACAATTTATGTTAAATAGAACAATTAGTGTTAAATAGAACAATTAGTGTTGAATAGAACAATTCATGTTAAATAGTACAATTAGTGTTAAATAGAAAAATTAGTGTTGAATAGAACAATTTATGTTAAATAGAACAATTAGTGTTAAATAGAAAAATTAGAGCTAAATAGAACAATTAGTGTTAAATAGAAATAGTTGTTACCACTTCACACTCAACAAATAAGTTATTAATATTGAATAGAATTATTGTTTGATAGCAATAATTGGAAACATTTGACTGTGAAAATGAATGAATAGTTTTGAATAGAACTATTAGTGTTAAATAGTAATACTTGCAAACCAATTCACACTCCACAAATAAATTATTAACATGGAATAGAATTATTGTTTGATAGCAATAATTGGAACCATTTAACAGTGTAGAAATAATAACAATACTAATGGGCAAAAAAAAACTAATTTTAACTCATTTAAAAATAAAATTATCTACAAACCATTCACTTACAAACCATATGTATATCCATTTAAATGTATGCAAAAAAATGACTAATTTTTAAATTGTTACTGTTACATTGTAATACTTGAACCCAATTAACTGTGTGCAAACAAATGATTAATAGTTAGTAGAATTATTCGCGTTGGATAAGAATACATGACGCCATTTTACTTGTTCGGAAAAATGAGTTCTGGTTCGTTTAAAAATGTTATCTACAAAATGTGTTTACAAATCATATACATTTAATATAAATGTATGAATAAGATTTGACATTAAATAACCTTCAAGAGTTAATATGCCATTAAACAAAACAAAACAAAGCAAACCCTTCTTGACTGGTTGCTTTGTCAGTGTTAAAGCATAGTCTATCAGGCTATTTAGTCAAATTCAGTCATTTCTATCCACTAAAAGCAACAATGATATTTATACATTTCGCTACTTCTGCAATATCTATTTATTTATTTATTTATCTTTTCTTTATTTATTTGTGAGCGGCTGAGCTGTCACGTGAGGGACTATATTTATCAATAAACAATATCTATCGATTTCTAAGGCCAATTACGTGAATGAATTTGAATGCCAGCGATCGATAATGTGTATGGGTTATATTTGCTGCAAAAGCTGACCGGCTCGTCCCAACCGAAAATATCAGTATTTTTTTATTTATTTATTTATTTTTATTATTTATGCATTTATTTATTATTACTTCGTCATCAGAGAAACTTCCGGTGACGTAATCTCTCGAACAGACATTCACTTGCCTCGTTTTCACAATTGAGGACGCTGCAACGTTCAAACCTACAATTATGTATGTTGCTCAAGTGTTGTTTAATTATTTAAAAAGGTGTGAGATACTTTCATAGTTATTTTGGAAAGCCGCTCTTGGTGACGTTACAAGTCATTAGTGTGGTTACTGTTTATTTGTAACGGCTTGGTGCAGGGAGAATATTTAGTCAAGTCCCCACTCATCAAGTTGCAATGTTAGCATTAGTATATCCATTGATACACTAAAACGGAAAAAGCAGAATGAAACATGAATACCTTATATATATATATATATATATATATATATATATATATATATATATATATATATCCCCAACCTCTACGAATGTTCAGGATGAAATACAAGGGCGATTTTTTCACCATCGTCATCATCATGATCACTTCGTGCCGCCTGCACGGATCTTCCTGACCCTCTCCCGCCATCCGTCTCTATCGTCCATCGCTTCCGGTAGATCTTCCAGGCTACATCCTGTATCGGCACAGAGCTGTTGTATATAGGTTCTAGCTGGTCGTCCTACCTTTGCTCGTCCATGGGAAGGGGTTCACAGGAGTATGTCGCTTATGAGTTCGTCCCTACTTCTCCAGCAGTATTCCGCAAGTCTGGTTCATTTAATTTTGATAGTTTTCATGATGGGTGGTAGGTGGCCGTACAACTGCTGCTTTGTGGGGTGCTACCTCCGACACTTGTTCAATATTGCTTGCAGCATTCTTTTGTAATTGCCGTCAAGCTTTCTCTCCATACGTTTAGTTAGCATCCATGTAGTGCATCCATATAGCAGTAACAGAGTTTAATGGTTGGGAAGTCGGAGTTTTCCTTCTCCTAAACCGGTTGCCATACTAAAGTTAAAGAGCCCTGTCTGCCCTACTTCTTACCCATAACTAGAGGGTGAATAGTTTGATTCATACATTTCCCAAGGTTGATAGAGTTATATTAAATGCAAACAAATTTGTTCAGGATTTGAACCAGGGTTACCATATCCATTTCCTACCACGGTAACCATTCTACTACGGGTGCATCCATATAAATGTGTATAAGACGTTTAATACATACATATGAAAAAGATATTAGATTTATTGCAATGATAAATAAACGCGTTCTAACAAATTAAATGTACACATTGTACCGTTAACAAACAGAGCATAACAAAGGGGAAATAGTGAAAAGTCTCGGTGTCTCAGGTGGTTTTCGTTTCAATTGCGCGGTGAGATTAAATAACTTACTGGAGTTAGAGGCAAAGTCTTGCTTCTGTTCCACGAACAGTGAAAGGCGTGTACTCTTTGCTCCAAGATTGGGTACTAAAAAGATGTCTTGTCCGTTTGAAGAACATCGACCCAAAAGAGGTAGAAAAGGCTCTGACCACTCATCTGAAGACCTGACTCGTAACATTCAAAGACATGCCCATAATTAAAGAGAAGCCAACTATTTATCATCTACTAAAATCCTAAAAAAAAGATTTCCGCTACATTCAGAGTCAATGAAAAAAAAAAGAAAAATACATATTTTATAAAATCAAATATATTTTATAGATTGTCTTTTAATTGATTGCGAAGATTTTGTCCATCATCTACGGATGGTGAAACAAAATAAAGGATATATATATATATATATATATATATATATATATATATATATATATATTTATATATGTGTGTGTGTGTGTGTGTGTGTATCCTTGAATTCATACTTTTCTCAAGAGTTTTAGGGTTATGTCAAATGCAAACAGCCGCAAATAGGATTTGAACTCGGGTTTCCGTGTCCATTTCCTACTATAGTAACCATTTACACACACACATACATATACATATATATATATATTCGAGACTGTTTACATTTCACATAGCACTAGTCTCTCTCTCTCTCTCTCTCTCTCTCTCTCTCTCTCTCTCTCTCTCTCTCTCTCTTTCTCCTTCTTCTCTCTCTGTATATGTATTTATATATTTCTTAGGAAGAACTTGTTGTTTAAGGCTAACTATAGATAGATAGATAGATAACCAGAGAGGAGAGACAAAAAGAACGACATATAAAAGGAAGAAAGAGAACAGGTAGACAAATTCAGAATTAGAGAAATCAATTAGAAACATTCTCAATGAATTTCACTGAGGAGTGTCAGCGTCCAACTTTTCCAAACAGTCGATACCATTTCAGAAATTAAAATCTTTCAAATTCCACTCTTTGAGTTTGGATGAATCAATTCCAGACAACTAACCCTTCGTATCAGCACTCCTCGAATCAACCACTTCTTCTACAAAGGAACCAGTGCGAAGAAGTGCCATCTTCTTACAAGTTTTTCCGTTCCAGTGAGAAGTCTATTACCGATATGAGCTCCAATATGCAATCTTTATTCTAAAAGAGGATTTCGACTATATTTGGCACACCCCCAAACATACTGCTGCACAAAATCTGACTCTGGTCATATTTTGAATTTATCAGAACTCTAATATCCTCGTCGGACTGAATCGGTTAAATAGTGAAAGCATCTTTATCTAGGAGTTTCTGCTAAATATCAATTTTAAAACCAAGAGTAAAGCATTTAGGAATAATGGAAAGAAATAGAGTGCAAAGGTAATAATGTAAACAAGCGTAACTTTGGCTGTTGGGACTGTAGAATGTTACATAGCCATATACACGAATATGGCCATGTGCCAAATGGGTGAAATGGACATCGAATGTTGATTACGATAGAACATAGGAATCTTGAAATTCGAAAACACGTAACGACTTCTTGTTCAGGTACGAAACCTTTTTATTAACTTAGAGTTATAGGTCTCGACGTAAGGAGGAGAGACACAATCTTCTATGCTATCTTATTCATTTGGCCCCCATCTCGAGCGGCCCCCGTCTCGAGCGGCCCCCATAGGGCGCGCGCCTGCGAGCTCCAAAAGTCGATCCTTCTCGTTTGGCGTCTAGTACCCGACTCTCTTTTCAAATTCTCCCACAAACCTCCTCGCGCTTCCGGTGCGTGACGTCACCTGCACCCTGTCACCGCGTTTCGTCTCGGACTATTATGTCATCTGAGTGACACCTCCATCCGCCCGCGCGCGCCCGCGTTAACACCTGCCTCAATGTTGCACCTAACTAACCTATGTGCTGAGCAGAAAGGTTCTCAGCCTAACTAAACTCAAAGGCATGAACCGAAATCCCTGGGCTATTCCATAACAAGAATACACCGACTACATCTCTGCAGAGAGGTAAACACCCCCTGACCCAACGAGTGTCCTGGATATGTGTTGTGGCTTTGAATGACCAGAAATGAATAACACAAAGAGTTGTAAGGTTTGCAGCAGTATATATTTACGGAAATACAGACAGTAACAGTTACCAGGAACTGACTAGACTCGTTTGACTCGTTTATCAAGTCAATCACTATTTATAGTGTCGAGGAGGGTTTATGCAGTGATGTCATTGGTTTTATCATCATAACAATATGAAATTAAACCATCTGATGGTGAGGATCAGGCATTGGTGATTTAGGGAATGCAGAGTAACCCTTTATTGTAATTGCTTCCAGGTCCACTCTGACCTGGAGTGGTAACATCGACTGCATTTCTGCAGAGAGGTAAGACTCCCGCAGGCCCATTCGGTTGGGGATGCAGAATACACCGGCTATATCTCTGCAGAGGGGTAAGACTCCCACAACGTGTATCCAGGATATGACGAATAATCTGACAGTGAAGCCCCAGTAATGCTGGAGCTTTGGGAATTGAGGAGTATCCCTTTATTGTAATTGCTCCCAGGTCCACTCTGACCTGGAGTGGTAACACCTGATAGGATCCTGTCTATTGGTCAAATAGAACAAACTATATCTGCGAACAAATGACTGATGTGACATTGTGACTGATATATAGCAATACTTGAAACTATTTAACGCATGCAAAAAAGCTCAAGCTCGTTTAAGAATGTTATTTGTCTGTTTTCTTCGTTTAATGACATATCAACCTTTGTAGGTTATTTAATACCAAAGCCCTCCTTTGAGAAGAACAGTAGTGGTACTTTTTAACCCATAGCTGTGAGAATAAGGTGGTTCATACCTTTTCCAAGAGTATTTGTGAAAGTAAACGCAATAGCGCGACTGGAGTTTGAACTCACTTACTACGATTCCGCAGCCCATCGCTTTAACCATTACACCACGAGGACACCCACAAGAACGTTATTTAAAAATGTGTTAATAGGATATATATATCGAATATACGAGGATCATTAGATAAGTTTCCAGACTTTTTTCGTATGGGCACTTTTATTGATAGTACACACATGAAACTCTAGTCCCCTTCGAAGTAATCTCCTCCGGCTGCAATGTACTTGTTGTACCGTTCCAACAACTTCTGGAAGGCCCCATGGAAGTCCTCTTGTGTGAGCGTGTCAATGACCTTCGTCACAGCCTCTTTCATCTCCTCAATTGTCTCATAACGACAGCCTCTGAGCTTAGGGAATAACCAAATGTCACAGGGAGCAAGTTCTGGACTAAAGGGAGGCTGAGGAACTGTCTTCATGCCCATTTTGGTCAAATAGTCTGTGACAAGGATCGAGTTGTGGACTGGTGCATTTACCTGGTGGAAATGCCACTGAGCCAATTTGAAGAGTGCTGGCCTCTTCCGACGGAATCTCTTCCTGAACTCCCTTAAAACCTAAACATAGTAACCCAAACCCTTTGGCTAATCAACTCTGGTGTTCTGACTTCCTTAATCCTCCCACACCCCTCATCATCCCTCACAGACTCCCTGGCTTCCTTGAATCTCCTATGCCACTCAAAAACAAATGCTCGGTTCATGCAAGATGCTCCAAAAGCAGTCTGAATCATTCCATACGTTTCTGGGGATTTTTTTCCAAGTTTAAAACACAATTTTATTGCATATCGTTCTTCTAAAGTGTCTTCACGTCCAGATTGCATTTTTGAAATTTACCAGCTGTGACATTCAGGCTTTAGTACGGTGTATTCCAATTGCTACTGTAGCTGTTCATTTGAACCTGAAATCATAAAAATTGGTCAGTCATCTTATATGAAGTATAGCAATAACTTAGTGAATTTTCAAGAGTCTACAACAATTTTAAATGCCTGTACAAAACAAGTCTGGAAACTTATTGAAGGCACCACGAATATGTATAAAGAGGATTTGGCATTAAACCAATCGAAGTGTTAATATGCGTACTAGTGCTGTTACACAAATCATCGACTACCAGTTCGTGGCGAGTTTCCAGTTCCACCTTATCATACTATGTATAACATGTAATGTAAAAGGGGGTGCCCGTGGTGTAATGGCTCTCGCCGTAGGAATTGGACACGGTGACACGAGTTCAAATCTCGGACGAGACTGATTGCATTTCACATAGTACTAATACCCTTGGCAAAGGTATGAATCCAATTATTCTCCCTCCAGCTATGGGTAAATAGTAGGACAGACTAGGTTCTTCAGCCTTGGTGAGGCAACTAGCCTAAGAGAAGGAAAACTCTGAATTCAAACTTGTTAAACTCCGCTTAAAAATTGACCTTGTGTCATATAAAAAAGGAGGTGTCCGTGGTGTAATGGTTATCGTCACAGGATATGGACACGGCGACACGAGTTCAAATCCTGGACCTGACTGATTGCATTTCACATAGCACTAATACCCTTGGGAAAGATATGAATCTAATTATTCTCCCTCCAGCTATAGGTAAATAGTAGGGCAGCTTTGGTGAGGCAACTAGTCTAGGAAAAGGAAAACTCTGAATTCAAACCTGTTAAACTCCGCTTAAAAGATTGACCTTGTGTCATATCCTGCCCGAGCGGAGGGGTTGGGTAAATATGATATAACATGTAATGTAAAAATGAAAATACATAAAATCTTTCGATATTGTTTAATATTTTTCCTTTCACAAATTTAAAAAAAAGTATTTTTCAATTATAAATTACCATCATTACGGATATTCAAACTATATGCTCTAGGGCCATAAATAAAATAATAATAATATGCCACAAATATGGAAGCGGTCCTTGGCACATTCGAAAAATACTTTGCAGGTGCTGGCCCAGTCGGTTGGGGCCGTAGAATACATCGACTTCATCTCTGCAGAGGGGTAAAACCCGCATCCAACGACTGTCTTGGATATGACACTAAACAATCTGATGATGCGGTTCCAGTAATGCTGGAGCTTTAGGGAATGTGGAGTACCCCTTGATTTCCATTGCTCCCAGGTCCATCATACTGAACTGAATTGTTTGAATTAGAATTGTTTAACTAAGCTGAATAGCTTGGAATAGAAACGTTTTTGATATTTAAACTGTACTTATGATAAACTGAATTGTTTGAAATAAAATTATTTGTATAAAAATGGATTTGGCATTAGATAACCTACAAAGGTTGATATGCCATAAAACCCAAACGAACAAACAAATAGAACTGTTTTTACATTTTACTGAGTGTAAAAAAACTGTACTTATGCTAAGATGAATTGTTCGAAATAGAAGTGTTCATATGCATAAAATGAATTTGGCATTAAATAACCTAGAATGGTTGATATGCCATAAAACCAAACCAAACCTGCCGGTTCACCATATCAGAAAGTTCAAGAAACACGTGATTATGAGGTTAAAATTGGAATTCTATTTTAATATACCGTAGGGAGAATCTCTGTAACGTAATGGTTAACTTATTGGACTGCGACACTGTAGGGAGCAAGTTCGAGCTCTAGTCGCGCTATTACGTTCACTTTCGGACAAATACGCTTGGGAGAGTTAGGAACTCCCTTATCCACATTGCTATGGATTAAATAGAATAATTTCTGTTCTTCTTCAAGAATAGCTTAGGCATTAAATGACCCTCGAGGGTTGATATGCCATTAAACAGAGAAACCAACCTAATATACCATGTTCGATGTAAAGGCTTGATTAAAAGAGATATAGCTGTTAATAACCATTAACTAATTACAAGATTATATTAACTAATTAGTGTTTAGATTAAATTGGCCGAGTTGGTAGGGTGGTCGCCAATGGTCTGGGAGACCGGGGTTCAATCTCAGGTCGAGTCATTCCAAAGACTGAAAAAATGGTACTTGATACCTCCTTGATTATCACTTAGCATTATAAGGTACGGATAAAGGGTAAGTGGAGCAGTCCGTGGAAAAGAGTAGCGCCCTTCCCTATACCTAGGTGTAGTAGCTTATGAAATGATAGCCTTCGTTTTGCTCTCGACTCCGGTCACTAAATATTTTTGGTCCTTTGAATAACTCTATTCTTTTACTCGATTCGGCATAGACTTTATTCCGTTTTGAGATTGTGAGTCAGAATATGCTGACTGTATCCTATACAGGATGGTAAGTACTCTCAGGCCGACTCGAGCCCAGTCGAATGAGGCTATATAATACACCGACTACATCTCTGCAATGTCCTGGATATGACATTAAACTATCTGATACCGAGGATCCGGTCCTTAAACTCTGGGAAATATGGAATACTCTCTTCTTTCATTGTTTGATATGTAATCTGTGCAAAAAAGTGACTTACGTTAAATCGAATTGCTAGAAATAGAACTGTTGAATATTTAACTGTGCGTAAAAAGATGACTGATACTTACTTGAATTGTTAGTGATACATAGCAATACTTGGAACCAATTAACTGTGTGCTAACGAATGAGTAATGTTGAATAGAATTATTAGTGTTAAATAGAAACACTTGAAACTGTTTTTACTGTCGCCTAAATTGAATTGTTTGTATTACATAGCAATAATTGAAACCAAGAGTGCAAGAAAATGATCAATACGTAATTGTGTAAGAACAGTTGGTTGGTTGGTTTTTTATGGCATATCAACCTTTGTAGGTTATTTAACGCCAAATGAAAATAGTTCTATTTCAATCAATTCAGTTCAGCATACGTACGCAGTTTAAATGTAAGTACAGTTTAATTGTCAAAAAATAATTCGCTTTCAAGCTATTCAGTTTAGTCTAGCAGCTAATTCAGTTTCGTATAAGTACAGATTTTGTTTACACACAGTTAAATGTCAAAACAGTTCTATATTAAACAATTCAGTTTACTGTAAGAACAGTTTCAATGTCAAAAACAGTTTTATTTCAAATAATTCAGTTTCACATAAGCACGCAGCTTGAATTTAAGTACACAGTTTATTTCTTAGTCAAACAGTTCTAATTCAGCTAATTCAGTTTAGTATAAGTACATGTTTTGTTTGCACACAGCAAAATGTTAAAACAGTTCTATATTAAACAACTCAGTTTAGTGTAAGTACATTTTCAATGTCAAAAACAGTTCCATTTTAAACAATTCAGTTTAGCATAAGCATGCAGTTTAATTGTAAGTACGGTTTAATTGTCAAAAACATTTCTATTTCAAGCTATGCAGTTTTGTCAAACAGTTCTAATTCAAACTATTCAGTTTAGCATAAGTATGTAGTTAGTTTTATTTAACCAATAGATAGGGCCCTATCAGGTGTTACCATTCCGGGTCAGAGTGGACCTGGGAGCAATGGCAATGAAGAGGTACTCTGCATTCCCCAAAGCTCCAGGATCACTGGAACCTCATCATCAGATTGTTTAGTGTCATATCAGGATACTCATTGGGGGTGGGGTCTAACCCCTCTGCAGAGGTGCAGTCGGCGTATTCTAGAGCCCCAGCTGACTGGGCAAAAAACATTTGGAACCATTTAACAGTGTGCAAACAAATTAGCTCCGATTCATTTAAAAATAAAATTACCTACAAAGTATTGACTTACAAATCTTATGTATAACGATTTAACTGTATGCAAACTAATGAGCTTTGGTTAATTCAAAAATATTATCTATAAACTATACGTTTACAAATCATATATATGTATTGAGAGAATTTGGCATTAAATAACCTACAAGGGTTGGTATGACATAAAATCCAAGGAAACTGACCAAACCACGCTTTCTAAAAAAAAGATGTCCTGGGTAGGAAACTAAAATGCATCTGATGGTCAGACTACCGGTCATTTTTCTTTTTAATGATCGAATTCGAAACCGAGCAAGAATTTAATTTTTTTAAATTGAGTTAATAATTTCACAAACGCAATCGAGAGCTGTAACTTCAGTTACATATAGTTACATAACTACAATCATCTGACAGCCTAAAAGAAAGAAAGAAAGAAAGAATGAAAGAAAGAAAGAGGGTTTAAAAATAATTATATCCAGAATTTTACTCAGATTCGAATACATATAACTGATGTCATTATAAACATATAATCAACAATCTAGTTGATAGATAGTTAGATAGATAGATATGAACAAACTCAAACAAAGAGGGGAAGACTAATGAAATCAGAAAGGGTGGATAATAAATAAATGGATTCAAAATTGAATGATATATTAATGGTACAAAAAGGAGATTTTTTTTATAAAGAAGGACGAAATGAAGAACGTTTACCTCGAATGAAAGAAAGAAAAAAGAACGAAAGAAAGAAAGAAAGAACCAAACAACTAGATTGTTTATTCGCTCTGAACATCTTAGCCTAAAGTAATATAAAACGAAAATAAAGATAATAATATGAGTAGAATGTCTTCGAAGGAAAATTCAATTTGCTGTTTGTTCCTTTTATCTAAAACAGAAATCTGAATACCATCCATTATAAGATGTTCGTCTCAGAACCAAATATGGCGTACTATAGATTTTGCTTTGATACGTAACTCGTACTCAAAATATATTTTCTCCTGTAAATTCAATCTTATATGAAATAAGGGGAATTATTATTATTATTATTATTATTATTATTATTCCTTTGGAGTTCTTCACATCAGCGTTAGCTGATGGTTTTTCACTGGAGTTTGAGTGACAGTAAGTCTCTTCAAGTCTCCAGGACTCTTCTCAGTATTCTGGCCGTTCTCAATAATGCTGTCGTTTGGATGGTCTCCATTCGTCCGTCAACTTCCAAGTCCTCCAGTCCCTTTAATAATCCTTTAGTTACTGTGCCAAAAACACCAATCACAATTGGTATAATCGTCACCTTCATGTTTCATAGTTTTTTTCAATTCTATAGCAAGGTCGAGGTACTTATCCTTCTTTTCACATTCTTTCAGTTTTATTCTGTAGTCAGCAGCGACAGCAAAGTCGACAATTTTGCAAATTCTCTTTTTTTTTTGTTGATAATTATAAAGTCTGGTCTTCTGGCGGAGATTAGGTGATCCGTGTGTATGTCAAAGTCCCATTTATGTGTCATTTTCTAGGACAGTTGCTGGGTTGTCCACATACCATTTATTCGTCTGGTCAAATTTAAATTTCTTGCACATTTCCCAGTGGATCACCTTGCCCACCCAGTCGTGTCTAGTATTGTACTCCTTCTGTGCTAATTTGCTTCATTTGCTTATTATGCGATTGATCGTTTCTTCTCTGTCACCACATAGTCTACATTTACTATTTTGTTGAATCTTATCAATAATTATTATTATTATTAGTTTTTCGAAAAACTTTTAACTTGTGGTTCGATACGGAAATCTAAGAGATAGCAAGTCTCCACAGATCTCCGGGACTTTTCTGAGTATTCAAGCTAATTTTAGATGCTATAGTCTGGTTGGTTTCGATTCTTTTTTCTTTTTTTTTTTTTGACATCCAGTTCTACCAGTCTTTTTTTCCTGTTCTATAAGGACAGTTCCGAGTGGCCCAACTACAACTAGTATCACCGTCACCTTCATGTTCCATAGATCTTCCAGCTCTTCAAGTTATTTTTCTAGGTTTCCACTTTTTTTTATTTTCACTTTCTGATCCGAAGAAACGACAAAATCTACAAGATAAGTTTTTTTCTTGTTAATAAATACTAATTCTAATCTTCTGGATACTATTGGTTGATCTGTTTGTGTCTCAAAGTTCTTGACAATTTTATGGATTCTATTTTCTAGAAGAGATTCTAGCTCCTGCACATACCATTTCTCAGCACGACTAGAACTCTTGCACATTTTCTAGTAGTGTGGTTAGTTGATTGGATTTTATTGCATATCAACCTTTGTAGGTTATTTGACGCCAAATCCATTTTTATGCAAATAATCAGTTCTATTTTAAATAATTCAGTTTAGCATGAGAACCATAGTTTAGTTATATTTAACCCATAGATAGGATCCTTATCAGGTGCTACCACTCCGGGCCAGAGTGGACCTGGGAGCGATGGTAATGAAGGGGTACTCCGTATTCTCCAAAGTTCCAGCATCACTGGAACCCCACCGTCAGATTGTTTAGTGTCATATCCAGGACACTCGCTGTAGGGTCTTACCCCTCTGCAGAGAAGCAATCGGTGTATTCTACAGCCCCAGCCGACTGGACAAGCATTTTTTAGTTAATTACCTATCCCACTCAGACATGTTTACTCTTGTAATCATTTTGTTCCTGTTTACTGCATTCGTTTATTATGTAATTAACTGTTTCATCTTTGTCATCACATAAGGTACACTTGCTATTCACGTTTCGAGTTTTTTACACCAGAGTTTGCTGGTGGTCTTACACTGGAGACTAAGTGACAGCAAGTCTCTTCAGTTCTCCAAGACTTCTGAGTATTCTGTAATATAACTGGGGATTCTGGTTGATTGTTTTAATAGTCGATCACAGAACGGTGGAAAAAAAGAACATATATGAGAAAGAGATTCAAAGCAGAGAGAGAAAGAAAGAGAGAGAGAGAGAGAGAAGCACGATAAAAAGGGAGAAACGAAAAAGAAATAGAAAAGGAGGTTCCCAAAATTTAGCTCATCATATCAACAGGCACCCAAGTTAAAAATAGAAATGTAACAGTAACAAGTTGGCGACCACTTCTGATTGGCTGGAAGAAACTCAAATGAAAAAGCTGTTAAGGCCGTCGATGTGGGTTAGAAAACAAGAAAAGAGTCAGTTGACTACGAGACACGACGATGTAAAAACGGTAGTTAAAGCCCAGACTCAAATCTGTTAGGACGGTCCCCACAAACAAGCACGCGCAAGTACTACAACAAAGAACGAGAGAGTTAATATCAAGTAATACATCCTCCCTCTCTCTCCTCTCGACATTTTATTTCTCTTTGTCTAGCTACTGTGGTGGACTTAGTTTTCATAAGATGTTTCTCTCTTCTCGACGACCACTAAAAGGTGTAATTGCGAATAAGCGTTTGTACTAGCGAACCAAGACGGGGTTTGTGTTTGTTCGTCACTTCTTCAGTTCATCACTGTTGACGTTACAACAGTGGTCTGACTGACGCTTAACATGTAGCGTTACAAGGGGCTGCCGAGAACCGGGGTGATATAAGCGTCTATGTGGTGTAGTAGAAGTACAAACACCCTTTTAAATACCGTAGCGTTACAAACTTCTAATTGAGCCTTGTAACGTTACAATTCTAGCTAATCTTAACAAACAATCGTTTTGATTCTCCCACTGATATTCAGTTCCTCCAGTCCCTTCTACAAGCTCTTGGGGACTGTTTCGAGTGCACCAGCTACAATTAGTATTACTGTGACTCTCACGTTCCACAGTTTTTTTTTCAGTTCTCCGGCAAGTTCTAAGTATTAGTTTATCTTTTCGTTTACTCTGTGTTCCGCCGACACGGCAAATTCTACAACATTGCAAACGCTCTCTCTCTCTCTCTCTCTCTCTCTCTCTCTCTCTCTCTCTCTCTCTCTCTCTCTCTCTGTGTTATTTACTCTAGGTCTAGTCTTCTAGCCCGGATTAGCTGATCCGTCTGTATCTAAAAATCCCTGAGGATTTTATGCGTCTCATTCTTTTGAACGGATTCTGGCTTGTGCATATACCATTTGGTAATATAGCCGAATTTTAATCTCTTGCACAATTCCCAGTGGATTTTCTTTCCCACCCAGTCATGCCTGCTCATGTACTCCTTTTGTGTTAGTTTACTGCATTCGCTTATTATGTAATTAACCGTTCCATCTCTATCTCCACATGTCCTACACTTGCAATTCTGTTGCGTATTATCAATTTTCGCATAAATATAATTGGTCCATATCATTTTTTGCTTCTTCTTCTTCTTCTTCTTCTTCTTCTTCTTCTTCTTCTTCTTCTTCTTCTTCTTCTTCTTATCATTATTGCTGGTGGTCTTCACTGAAGTTCAAGTGACTTTAATCTCCTCAGCTCTTTAGGACTCTTCATATTATTCCAGCAGAGCTGAGGCCTTGACAGTTCCACTTCTTCCGTGGATTTCTTGTTCTCCGAATATCTTTTCCAGGTTAATTGAAATTGTTTCAAGGGTTCCAATGTTAATTGATATCGTTTTCATTTCATATGACTTTTTCAGCTTTCTGGCTAGGTCCATTTTTTCGCGTTTTTTTTTTTTTCATTCTTGCCTAGTTGGCTGGGGCTATTGAATAAACTGATTGCATCCCTGTAGAGGAGTAAAACTACCAACCCAATGAGTGTCCTGGATATGACATTAAACAATCTGATGGTAAGACTGTAGTACTGCTTGAGCTTTAGAGAATGCGAAGTACCTCTTTATTGCCATCACTCACAAGGCCAACCTTGACCCGGAGTGATAGCACCTCATAGGGTCTTATCTATGGGTCAAATAGAACTAAACTGTGTTCTTATGCTAAAGTGGATTGTTTGAAATATAAATGTTTTGATATCTAAACTGTCTACTAATGTTAAACTGAACTGTTTGAAATAGAATTATTTTTAAATAGAACTAAACTGTGTACTTATGCTAAACTGAATTGTTTGAAATAGAACTGTTTTGACATTTAACTGTTTGTAAACAAAAACTATACTTATACTACCTTGAATTTTTTGAAATTTATTTCGGCGTTAAATGACCCGAAAAAGATTGATACACCGTAAAACAAAACAATCAATCATCCAATCTTTTTCTTTCACTCTGTGACCAATTTGAACTATACTGTGGTCATTCTGAAATTAATTTTGTATCGTATTGTCTCTCCAATTTCTTTACTGTACAGGGTGGAACGATAAAATTGTCGCCATCGAAAAGACGATATGATTCTATTTCCGTTTAATGAAAACCGGTTTTCTTTTCTTTCTTTTTTTTCTTCTTTTTTCTTTTTTTTTTGTTGCAGACCATCTACAAGTTGGCCAGTTGTGTACTAATCCCAAGAGCGATAGGAGCCTTCTATCATGTCTGAAAGGGACACAATGTTCAACGAGTGAGATCAGAGATGCGCCGCTGTACAACTCATACACTCTACAGATCCAAGTTCTGACAACAGGACCATTGCCAGCACCCTCAAAATGCAAATCCGGACGGTTCAACGTGCCCAGAAAAGAAGCAAAAGGTACCCCGCAAAAACAATTACGGACACCGACTACGCCGATGACATAGCTATTCTGGCAAATGCACCCGCCCAAGCCGAAACCCTACTGCATAGTCTGGAACGAGCCACCGCAGACATTGGCCTCTATGTCAATGCACACAAAACGGAATACATGTGCTTTAATCAAACAGGTGACACCTCCACCATAAGGGGTTGCTCTCTGAAACTTGTAGACAAGTTCACCTACCAAGGAAGCAGTGTCTCATCAACCGAAAAAGACATCGACACGCGGCTAACAAAGGCATGGACAGCTATCGATAAGCTATCGGTCACATGGAAGTCAGATCTGACCGATAAAATGAAATGCAGTTTCTTCCAAGCAGCCGTCGTGTCCATACTGCTATGTGGATGCACTACATAGACGCTAACTAAACGGATGGAGAAAAAGCTTGACGGCAACTACACAAGAATGGTGCGAGCAATTTTGAACTGGTCCTGGAGGCATCACCCCACAAAGCACCTGCTTTACGGCCACCTATCTCCCATCACGAAAACTATCAAAGCTAGACGAACCAGACATGCAGGACACTGCTAGAGAAGTTGGGACGAGCTCATAAGTGATGTTCTCCAATGGACCCCCTCATATGGCCGTGCAAAAGCAGGACGACCAGCTCGAACCTACATACAGCAGCTCTGTGAGGATACGGGATGTAGCCCTGAGGACCTACCAGAGGCGATGAACGATAGGGAGGAGTGGCGAGAGAGGGTCAGGGATATCCGTGCTGGTGGCATGACATGATGATGATGATGATGACACAAAAACCATACCTATACTAAACTAAAATGTTTGAATTAGAACTGCTTGACTAAACTGAATATCTTGAAATAAGAATGTTTTTGACGACTAAACTGTGTACTTATGCTAAACTGAATTGTTTGAAATGGAACTGTTTATTTGAATAAAAATGGATTTGGCATTAGATAACCTACAAAGGTTGATATGCCATAAAACCCAAACAAACAAAAGTATTTATATATATGTGTATATGTGTTTAAACAGGATTTGGCATTAAATAACCTACAAGGAAAGATATGCCATGAAACCCAACCAACCAAGCAGTACCATCCATCCCTTGATATAATTAATGTGTTTACCAGCCCTATGCACCAGCAGTGTGCGACGCAAGGTCAGTTTTTAAGCAGAGTTTTCACAGGTTTGAAATCAGAGTTTTCCTTTTTCTTAGACCGGCTACCATAGCAAGGTTAAAGAGCCCAGTCTGCCCTACTATTTGCGAATACCTGGAGGAAGAATAATTGGATCCATACCTTTCCCAAGGGTATTAGCGCATTGTGAAATGACAAACAGCCTTGACGAGGATTTGAACTCGATTCACTGTGTCCATTTCCAACGACGATAACCCTAACACCTCGGTCACTTCTTAAATGACATAAATTCCACAGATTGGCACGTTCGTTTGTTCGTGGACTCAGTGAATATCAAAAAGATGGAAGTAATATGTAAGTAAATCAAAGTGTTTTGGAATATCTTGCCCTGGGTTGATTAAATTGGCTATGTGTCCAATTTGTCGGTGCCAAAGTCACTTAAGTAAGTGAGGCGTTGGCATTATCGAGACGAACGTTTGAGGACGGGTCTGACCGTGCTGTTATCCATGACTTGTTTGTCTGTTTGTGTCACCGATCAAGAAGTGTAATCATATGAATCACTTGGGTAACCAGAGATTTGATCCTTGAATTCTTCTATTAGCAGAGCAGTGTCCCATGTTTAATGAGTATTGTGTGATGATGGTACTGGGAAGTGGGTTTTGAATTGTTCATAAATGTCACTTAGTTTTATTGTTTTTGTTTTTTTTTATCACTAAGAATATTTAGAATATTGTCTTCACATTTATTGTTATACTCATAACGTTTTGGCAGCTATGTCCATCGGCCTTCTTTAGATGTTTCACGTCAAACTCGGGAGACTACGCAGAATCTCGAACTGAACCCTTTATTAAATTCACGGGGTAGATTAGTCTAAATTCGTTAACTATTATCGAGTACAAGTGTTAAGTAATGATAAGTATACTTTGTTATTTACCTGTTATTGAGATTGAACCAACAACCTCCACATGATTTCACTTATACTCAGTCATTGTTAAGGGAAAAAGAACGACCTACTCCCATGGATTTATATAAAGGGTTCCGTTCGAGGTTCTGTGTGGGCTCCCGAGTTTGACATAAAACACATGAAGAAGGCCGATGGACTTATCGGCCGAAACGTTGTGAGTATAACAGTGAAGGTGAAGATAATAGCCTGAATTTTCTTAGTGATGAAAATTATCAAGCTTTATCTCAGAAATTTTGACAAATGTCGTTTCTTTCTTTCAATTTTTGTCTCCAGAGGCAGAGAAGCAGGGTGGCATGACTTGGGATTCTGGCAGCGTTAGTTATGATATACAAGTCTCGGACTCACCAGTCATTTCGCCCATTTGACAGGGGCTGCAGAATACACCGACTACATCTCTGCAGAGAGGTAAGACTCCCACGGGCCTATTCGGTTGGGACCATAGAATACACTGACTGCATCTCTGCAGAGGGGTAATACTCCCTCAACGTGTATCCCGGATATGACAAACAATCTGACAGCGAGTCTCCAGTAATGCTGGAGCTTTGGGAAATGCGGTGTATCCCTTTATTGCCATCGCTCCCAAGACCACTCTGGCCCGGAGTGGTAGCACCTGATAGGGTCCTATCTAAGGGTCTAATGGAACTAAACTGTGTGCTTATGCTAAACTGAATTGTTGGAAATAGAACTGTTTTTACATTTTTACTACGTACTTATGCTAAACTGAATTGTTTGAAATGGACTGTTTTTATATTTAACTGCGTGTAAATAAATGACTGATGGTTTATTGAATTGTTAGTGATACATCGCATCACTTTGAACTATTTAACTTTTTTGACTAAACTGAATCGTGTGAGATAGAACTGTTTTAGACATTTAAACTGTGTACTTTATACTAAACTGAATTGTTTAAAATAGAACTGTTTATAAGTATAAAAATGGATTTGGCATGCCATAACCTACAATGGTTGATATGCCATAAAACCAAACAAAATTAAACCAATCATCAGTCATTCAGCTGACATCCAGGACTGCATTGGGTGTACATTGCTACTTTATTTCGAAACAATACCTCGGAATATGGATTTTGCAATTTCGGCTCCGGGGTGGGGTGGGGTTTGTCTTGACGAAATCAAATTAGATATAGATTATGTGATTTTTAAATGCCATGTAGAGAAAAACCCGAACACCGGAACCGGAAAACTTTCTCATCTAAAATAATAAAAATGTACAATATTTAGAGTATCATATATACTTCAGAACTATTGAGACGTGCTTAGCTTAACGGTAATAATCGTAGGAAATGGGATAAGCTTCCTGAGTTCAAATCCAGGGCGAGTTTGTTTGCTTTTCGCTACGTGCTAATGCCTCTAGGAAAGGCATGAACTCATCGGTTCTTCCCCTGGATCGGTTACTGTGCCAAGGCTAAAGAGCTCCATCTGCCTGATTATTTACTCATAGCCGGAAGAAAAAAAGATAAGGGTTACTGCCTTTCCTAAGGATATTAACGTAAAGTAAAACGCAAGCAGCCTCGCCCAAGAATTGTAATATATATATATTTGTGTATATATATATATATATATATATAACATCGACAGCAGATCCCACTATATATATATATATATATATATAGTGAGATCTCCTGTCGATGTTACCTGTTATATTACCTCGAGTGGTCATTTGTTATTAGTGGTGACGCATGAGTAGAACCATCCACACTGTCTGGATGATCTGATAACAATTGAAATAATGTATTAATGTCACGCAGATTCTCCTGAACATAACTCCTCACGTCTTCAATTTTCCCTCTACATTGATTGCCTAACCAAGTTTAAAGAACCCATTCTGTCCTTCTATTTACACTTTGCTGATAGGAGAAAATAAGGAATCATTCCTTCGCCAGGAGTATTAGCGCGCGCGAAGTGAAATGCACGAAGTGAAATACACGAAGTGAAATGCAGACTGGTTTTCCTTGTCCATTTTCTTCGACGGTTACAGTTAATCTTCGAACGACTCCATGAAAATAAAAAGCAAGCAAAAATAATTAAATAAAAAGTATCTTGCGTCACATCTCGACCGTGGCAGATGGGTCGGATGAAAATACAGTTTTCAAAAATGAGCACCTCTGGTGGTGTAATGGTCAGCAAGCTAAACTAGCAGCCCTACCCAAGTGAGTTCGAGTCTCTTTGGGCGCCTTATTTATAAGGCCTTGTGCCACATCTAAGCAAAAAGCTTGGTAAATTAATACATTCTTCAAAAGTGTACGGCTGATTAAAAAGTGAGTTCGAGTCTCATTGGGTGCCCTATTCATATGGCCTTGTGCCATATCTAAGCAAAAAGCTTGGTAAATTAATACATTCTTCAAAGGTGTACGGCTGATTAAAAAGCGAAACTACTTTCGATACACTTAAATAGCTTGTCGAGACTGAGAAGACACTAATGAGAATAATTGTCCGAGCTAATTAGATAATTATGTTCGGCTGGCTTTGTATGCGAGAGGTCACACGTGCAAAAATAAGATTAAGTGAATTTTGCCAATTCGCAGCCGGGCAAGAATTTGACATTTGACATTTCGCTATCATTGTCAGAATTGGGCAGACAATGACTGACACTTCCAGTGACACTCACGTATTAATATATATCTGCACAGACGCAACTAAGCAGAGATAAACAGGACTTCAAAGACTGAAACAACAGAGCAGAACTGATGAAGCACTGTTATTTGCTAAACTTAGGTTAGTCTGGCACAAAGCCAACAGAGTTGAGCACTCAATGAATCGTCGACTGATTAGGAATCGTCTGTAAGAAAGGTAAGAGGGGCACCTCGGGTGGTGTAATGGTTAGCAAGGTAGACTAGCAAACCTACACGAGTGAGTTCGATTCTCATTGGGTGCCCAATTTATGCGGCCTTGTGCTACATCTAAGCAAAAAGCTTAGTAAATTACCACAGAAAGATCTTGACCAATTATGGTCAACCTCCAAGGAGTAGGGTGGTTTCACTAAGTCCACACACTTGGGCTATTACTTATCACTTTCTCGATAACTAATCAACTGACCCTTTTTTCCCCAAAAAGTCCACAGTAGTTATAGAGTGCAGTTTGTCATGCTATTTTACTTTTAACTGCTTGGTGAAAGCGATTTGGTTCCTTGTATTTAATAAGAACATTTAGTAGAAGTTAACGAGAACAGTTGGACCTGAAGTTGGATCACCGATTCCGCTTTTCATTCCAAAAACTGTTACTCCTCGCTGTACGTCAGGTTTCGGACAACATTGAAAAACGATTTATATCTGATCATTATGGCTTTTTATATTATTCAGTCAATATCTAATGGCTTCTGCAACAGACTAATTGTTTTAAAGTTTTTCTCGCAAACTATTCGCCTTTTATATTAAGTCAATATCTAATGGCTTCTGCAAAAGATTAATGGTTTTTAAGTTTATATCGAAAGCCATTAATAATGAACTGAATGCTCATTACGTACATTTTTCATTTTTGGCTTGTGTAATAAAAACTGTGATCCTGATGCTTGGTTATTCATGAGATCTCTTTCTATACGTGCAGGAGACTGTCAAGCATGGGTCACTCGGAATTCGGGTATTTGGTGAAAATCTATCTGTTTTTGTTGGGGGGTTTTTTCAGCTAAAATCGGCAACACTATCGAGCTAAAACACACAAAGACCTCACATTACTGAAATATTCTTGGTTACATGTTGATACAATGCAGTATTTTTTTTTTCAGTCAAGGGGAATACCAGGCATAATGGTTAAAGTGCTGGACTGCGGCCTCGAGGTAAACAAGTTGGAGCAACCGTCACATTCATGTGTTCACTTTCAGGCTCATGCCTTTGGGAAAGGTCACTTGGTTTCGTGCCGGGAGACTAAGGCTACCAGAGTTCCCTTTGCACCTCGTGATCATATGACCAGTGTCATATCTTACCTGGTGGAGGCATGGTAAATCACTCATACCTTTGCGAAAGGCATAAACCCACTTATTCCAACCAAGCTAGAGAGCATCCCTACTGTCTTTCTACAAGGATCATTTTGACATTAAATAACCCACGAAGGTTGATATGCTAGTAAACAAAGAAACCGAATTTACTATTTTTTTTCATTTTTTTTTTTTTTTTTCAACAGGGATTACTTCCTTCTGCTTTTGTCTTGTATCTTGAGAAACAAACGATTTTAATAACTTGATTAAAAGTTTTATATAAGACATGTGCGGTTAGTTAAGGTGGTACTTTATATATATATATATATATATATATATATATATATATAGTATTATTCGGTCCAGTTAAACCGGAGTTGAGAGTAATTCCATCAGGACAAAGAAAACATTCAACAGTTAACATTCAAATTTTCCTGGTAAAGACCTCAATGTAACTGACATTACAGATATATATATATATATATATATATATATATATATATATATATATATATATATATATATATATATATTAAGACTGTATATTTAGGCAGCAAGTTACCATTCAACCAGGTTTATGCTAAACTGAATTGTTTGAAATGAAACTGTTTTTGACATTAAAACTGTACTTACACTAAACTGAATTGTTTAATATAGAACTGTTTTGAAATTTAACTATGTGTAAACAAAATCTATACTTATACTAAACTGAATTGGTTGAATTAAGACCGTTTGACTAAACGGAATAGCTTGAAATAGAAATGTTTTTGACAATTAAACTGTGTATTCATGTTAGACTGAGTTGCTTGAAATAGAATTGATTTTTTGCATAAAAATCGATTCGGCATTAAATAACCTACAAAGGTTGATATGCCATAAAACCCAATCAACCAAACCAATCAACCGGATTGGTAGCACCTATCTATGGGTCAAATAGAACTGTTTTGTGTACTTATGCCAAACTTTGGCTGGGGTGTAAAATACACTGACTGCATCTCCGCGGAGGGGTAAGACCCCACCTCATGTGTGTCCTAAATATGGCACTAAACAGTCTGATGGCGAGGTTCTAGTTATGGGGAATGTGGAGCTCCACTTCATTACCATCGTTTCCAGTTTGACCCGAGTGGTAGCATCTTATAGGACCCGATCTATGGGTTAAATAGAACTAATCTGCGTTCTTATGCTAAACTAAATTACTTGAAATAGAACTGTTTTGACATTTAACTATGCAAACAAAACTATGCTTATATCAATCTAAATTGTTTTGAATTAGAACTGTCTGACTAAACTGAATTGCTCGAAATAGAAATGTTTTTGACAATTAAACGGTGTACTTATGCTAAGCTGAATAAACGGTGTAAAGTAAAAAGTAAGTAAAGTTGTCGATCGTAGTCGAGGGCGACCCTAAGTCTCCCTTTTCAATAGCTGTAACACCAAGGTATAGGGGAGGGTGCTACTCCTTCCCAGATTGCTCCACTTTACCCTTGATACGTATCTCATGATGCTGAGAGTAAAAAAGGAGGTATCAAATACCAATTTTAAAGTCTTTGGTATGACGCGACCTGGGACTGAACCCTGGTTGAACACTCTACCCACTAGACCAGTAAACGGTGTACTTATGCTAAACTGAACTGTTTATTTGTATAAAATGGATTTAGCATTAAATAACCTAGAAGAGTCGATATGCTATAAAATCCAAACAAACCAACAAACAAGTATATATATATATATATATATATATATATATATATTTGGCTGATCAAAAGGAGACACAACTATGGATTACTTCGGTTGATTGTTGGTTGTTTGGGTGTTATGGCCTATCAACTTTTGTAGTTTATGTAATGCCAAATCCATTTTTATACAAATCATCAATTTTATTTCAAACAGTTCAGTTTAAGATAAGTACGCAGTTTAAATGTAAGTACGGATTTTATTTACACAGTTAAATGTCAAAACAGTTCTATATTAAACAAATCAGTTTAGTGTAAGTACAGTTTCAATGTCAAAAAACATTTCCATTTCAAATAACTCAGTTTAGCATAAGTATGCCGTTATTCTATTTAATCCATAGATTGGGCCTTATCAGTTGTAACTACACCAGGCCAGAGTGGACCAGGGAGCAATGGCAATGAAGGGGTGCTCCGTATTCCCCCAAACCCCAGCATTGCTGGAACCTCACAATCAGACTGTTTAGTGTCATATCAGGACACTCATTAGCAGGTTCTTACCCCTCTGCTGAGATGCAGTCAGTGTATTCTGGGCAAGGACTTGGGGACAAGATACGAGGTGCATACGATAAGTTTCCAAACTTTTTTGTATGGGCATTTAGAATTGTCGTAGACTCTTGAAAATTCAGTATATCATTGCTATACATCTTATGAGATGACTGACCAATTTTTCTGATTTCATCTTCAAATGAACAGCTACAGCAGCAATTGGAATACACCCTACTAAAGCCTGATTGTCACAGCTGGTGAATTTCAAAAATGCAATCTGGACTTTAGAAGAACGATATGCAATAAAATTCTGTTTTAAACTTGGAAAAATGCCACAGAAATGTATGGAATGCTTCAGACTGCTTTGGGACCATCTTGCAGGAATCGAGCATCAGTTTTTGAGTGGCATAAGAGATTCAAGGAAGGCTAGGAGTCTGTGAGGGATGATGAGGGGTGTGGGAGGAGTAAGGAAGTCAATACATCAGAGTTAATTGGTCAAAGGGTTAGAATTCAGAAAGAGATTCCGTCGGAAGAGGCCAGCACTCTTCAAATCGGCTCAGTGGCATTTCCACCAGGACAGTGCACCAGTCCACAACTTCATCCTTGTCAAAGACTATTTGACCAAGATGGGCATGAAGACAGTTCTTCAGCCTCCCTATAGTCAAGATCTTGCTCCCTGTGACTTTTGGTTATTCCCAAAGCTCATGAGACAATTGAGGAGATGAAAGAGGCTGTGACGAAGGTCATTGACACGCTCACACAAGAGGACTTCCATGAGGCCTTTCAGAGGGTGTTGGAACGGTACAACAAGTGCATTGCAGCCGGAGGAGATTACGTCGAAGGAGACTAGAGTTTCATATGTGTACTATCAATAAAAATGCCTATACGAAAAAAAGTCTGGAAACTTATCGTATGCCTCTCGTAACTGTCTCTGCTTTTCATTTAAATCAGTGCATGTATATAATTGAGCTTCTCCTTGGCTGTGCGACCAGAAAACGTTTTCATATTCCATTAAAAGGAGATTCGATTCTAAGCAAAACCAATTTTGCTGTTAGATCTGTACAGAAATCCTGCTCTAGTTGTGCCATCGTTTGTTTGTTTGTTGTTTTTGCGGTGGGGGATGAGTCTTTTTTTAATTTTTCATTATCAGCTCTACACTTTCGAGCTCATTTGTTGTTTATTTATTTATTTATTCATTGATTAATTTATTCATTGATTTATTTATTTGTGGTTACTGTTGACGCTTTCAACATACGATTCACTGAACCACTCCAGTTAAAAGAGCTATCAAAGAATCAATCAGTCAATCGATCAGTTAATTAGAAGGACTAATTAATATGTCCAGTGTGGCTCGTTGCATTCGTCAATATTGATTCTCTCTCGAAACGAGTTATTTCCCCGAGAGAATTTATTTCAAACAAGATTTTTAAAAACCAGTAACCGACTCGACAGAAAGAGAAGAAGTCTCTCTCTCTCTCTCTGTGTCTCTCTCTCTCTCTGTCTCTCTCTCCTTTTTACTTTTCAACAGCACAAGGAACTAAAAATTAAAGTATCCTTCCTCTTTTAATAAAATTAGATGCGATTATTTCGTTATTAAATTTTATCTTAAAAGAAAACAAAATAATAAGAACAATTTCCATATACAGGGTGATTTTTTTTAAATTATAACTTTTTATGGTTGGTTGGTTGGATGGTTGGTTTTTCGGCGTATCAACACTTTTCTGGTCATTTAATTCCGAATTAAATTTCAAACAATTCAGTTTAGTATAAGTATAGTTTTTTGTTTACTCACTATTAATGTCAAAACAGTTCAGTTAAATGTCAAAACAGTTCTATTTCAAACAATTCAATTTACCATAAGTACGCAATTTCAATGTCAAAAACAATTCTATTTCAAGTAATTCAGTTTAGCATAAGTACACAGTTTAGTTCTATTTGACCCATTGATAGGACCCTGCCAGGAACTAGCACTCCGGGCCAGAATGGATCTGGAAGCGATGGCAATGAAGAAGTACTCCGCATTTCCCAAAGCTCCAACATTACTGGAACCTCGCCATCAGAGTTTTTAGAGTAATATCTAGGACACTCTTTGAGGGGGGGTTTACCCCCCTCTGCAGTGAAGCTATCGGTGTATTCTACAGCTCCAGCCGACTGGGCAAAAGATCTTATGGGAGTACCTTTATGATATACTTACCCAGTTGATTGGCGCTATAGAATACACTGACTGCATCTCTGCAGGGGGAAGGACCCCGACCCAATGAGTGTCTGGACTTCTACAAATGAACGTACATGTGTTGGCTGACTAGCAAAGATGTATGTAGATTTATATAGATATATCGTTTATATATATTGTGGAGCGAAAAGTTTGTGATTTTATCCAAGTGACTATGGGTTTATGTGTATTCATGTTGGATAACAAAACGAATGAAGGAACGAACCATAACACTTGCTTTTAAAAATATAACTCTCTCAACTTATTTCTTGGAAGGGTTGAAATTCTTTCTGTCTCCGCCCCGCTGTGTGTGAGAGACAGAGACGGAGAGAGACAGAGGACTGGAACGGAGGCTGTTATACCGACGCTGTGGTTCCATATTTAGGACTCCACTTAACACTTCTTCTGCTTCCCGGACTAGGATGAGGCTTTTAACTCCCCCTGGGCACTCGCCGGCCGGACACTGGTGCCCTCCGAACCTCTTGACTGCCCGACCGTGTGTCCGAGAATGATTGACACGCTGAGCGTTACTGCTGTGGGTGTCTTCATATATCATTTCTCACAGAGCCACCTCGTTTCCGTTTGTGAACTGCTAACACCCACGTAGTGCTTTTTTTCCGGTTGTTTACACAGGTGCATCCTGTGTGGAGAAATCCCTGATTGACGGGTCTGTCAAAGGTCAATTCTGGATTCCTTATTTTTGTTAGTGTATTTTATATTTTCAATTCTCCTTGATTTTTCCTTATATGATTTCTTATGTTTCGATAGATTACTCCAAAATATTTTCAGTTCTTCAATCGTGTGGCTTTCCCTTACATTTATTTTCTCTTTTCCAGTTTTTTATAGATTTTTTCGTCTTGAAATATTTTGTTGTATCTTGAGAATTTTGATCATTTTTCCTATTTTCATATACGCTTTGCCTTTCACTGGATTTCTTAAAGTTTTTTTTTCCTTTATTAATTGAGATCCTATCAATGTTATTCATATTTTCTTTTAATTTTTCAGGCTTTCCTAGGTCTCACCGTAGCAGCCTTATTCATTCAAGCAAGTATTAATATTTCTCCACAATATTTCTCTATTTCTTTTTTGCATCCTTAATTTCCATTTCGGCTTAAAGCTATTTTGTTTGTGTGTGATGGCAACTGAGTTTATTACTAGAACGGTCACATATTTCATTAAAAGCAAAAGATTTGATTCAAGGTTTTGTAGATCTTCTATGGCATAGTTCAACAACTTTATCAGGTTGAATTTGTCATTTTTTTTAATGTATTAACGTATTATTCTTTGAGAAATTTTCATGCTAACGTTTGCTAGTTGTTTTTCAGAAGATTTTTAATCACAGCAAGACTCCTCATCTCACCAGAACTTTACTATTCTAGTCAATTTTAAACATGCTGTCGTCTGGATTGTACGTTATTTTATAACAAATCCTCTTTATACATATATTTCAAATATTGAGGATTTGCTTTGTCTTGCTTAAATCGTATATCAACCATTATTGGTTATTTAATACCAAATCCTCTTTATACATATTTATCAAATATATATGATTTAGTTTGGTTTGGTTTTATGGCATATCAACCATTGTAGGTTATTTAATTCCAAACCCTCTTTATACATATATATCAAATATATAGGATTTTGTTTGCTTTGATTTTATGGCATATCAACCACTGTAAGTTATTTAATGCCAAATCCTTTTGATACATATATATCAAATATATAGGATTTGGTTTGGTTTGGTTTGGTTTTATGGCATACCAGCCGTTGTAGGTTATTTAATACTGTTGTATCGTGGCAAGGAAACGATACACAGTGAAAACGAATTAATTATTTATTAACTCAAGTTGTACAGTCTGACCAGTATTATAAGTCGTTTGCTGTAGGTGTTACGTCCGAAGTTGGTCTTACTACTGACCGACGTCCTTCAGAGCCATCTTTCTGCCTTTCTTCCGCTTTCCTTCTGTCTGGCTTCTGTCTCTCTAACTTAAGGGACCTGGCGTCTTTTATACTTCCACGATACTGGAAGTAACGTGGTACGAGCCACTATACAACAAATACCAAATCCTCTTTATACATATATATATCAAATACTCAGGATTTAGTTTGGTTTGGTTTGGTTTGGTTAGGTTTTATGGCATATCAACCGATGTGCGTTATTTAATACCAAATCCTCTTTATACATATATAGCAAATATATAGGATTTTGTTCGGATGGTTTTATGACATATTAACCATTGTAGGTTAGTTAATGCCAAATAAACTTCATACATATATATTAAATATATGTATTTCTTGTAAATACATTTTGTAGATAACATTCTTAAATGAGTCGGAGCTCTTTTTTTCCACACAGATTCAACTATTGTCATATAAAAGTCACAATTTAACACCAGTCATTTGTTTGCGCCCATAGTTTGTTCTATTTGACACATAGATAGAACCTTATCAGGTCCTACCACTCAGTGTCAGAGTGGGCCTAGAAGCTCTTTTCTAGGTCTTTGGGGACCTTTCCAAAGGGACCAAGTACAATTGATATTTCTGTTACCACTGCATTTTCATCTTTTTGGGAAGATTTATATATATATATATATATATATATATATATATGAGAGAGTGCGAGAGTGAGTGTGTGTATGTGAGTGTGTGTGATAGAGAGAGAGATAGAGAGAGAGAGAGAAAGAGAGAGAGAGAGAGAGAGAGAGAGAGAAATAGAAAGAAGGCATATGTATATCACATAGGCGTGTATGTTTTTGATTTTTAAACACTTCTGTCGACAATGTATAAATGCCAGATTACGCACACACACACACACTCCACAAACATACATACACACACACACACACACACATATATATATATATATATATATATATATATATATATATATATATATAAGATTTAGCACTTAATAAAATTGCATTCACTGAGAATTAATCTATTTACTTTGAAAACCCAATAAATATCACCTTACAATTATTCTACAATACCCGTTACGACAATTTCTTTGTTTTTTTTTATATATCTATCCAATGATTATAGTTTATCAGACATAACCTCAAGAAATCTATGACAACTGTTATGTACATGAATATTTAAAAAAAAAACATCGATTTATTTCTTAATGAAAATAAGATGAAATCTCTTACAAGGAAGATGGATATCAGCCTCCGTCTCTGTCTCTCTTGCATTCTGTCTCTCATTCTACCTATCTCTCTCACTCGCTCTCTCTCTCTCTCTTTCTCCCCCCCTCTCTCTCTCTATATATATATATAGAAGAAAAAATGGAAGTAAATCAGACAAAATCGAAAAAAACTGATAAAAAAATTGATAAACAATGTAACTCAAGAAGATGAAGAAGAAGAATTTAACGTGAAAGAAAGTCAGTTGACGTTATAATGTTTCGGTTCTAATGAACCATCATCAGGACTAGTATACAGGGAAAGCGATAACCGTTTAATCTCCCTCTTTCCCACTCCTTCTTTCTCCTTCTGATTCAAAATCTTTCTTGGTGAACAAATAGAACAATTAAATCCTGCAACATATTGTTAACAGTCATGTGATATATTTTAAACACGATTTGATGCGGGCATGGCACGATTCATAAACGTAAGTGAATAATTATCAACACTTATTTCAGATTTTGCTTTAAGTTAACAGTATTTTAGGTTTGAGAGTCGGTGGGAGTGTGCGTGTGTTTGTGCGTGTGCACGTATGTATATGTGTGTCAGCCTATGCCTGCGTGTGTACGTGTTTGTACGTAGTGTGCGCGTGCGTGTATATATGTGCGTGTGCGTGTATGCGTACGTGTATGTGAGTGTTCGTTTATGTGTATGCGTGTGTGTGTGTGTGTGTGCGCGCGTATGCGTATGTGTATGTATGTGTGTGTGCGTGCATATTCGTGCGTGTGTGTGTCCATACTTAGATGACAGTGGCGAGTATTTCCTGGATATATATATATATATATATATATATATATATATATATATATATATATATATATGTATGTATATATATATATACAAGGATCATAAAAAAGTTCTAAACTTCACACAGATTTTATATATGCTGGAGACTGCTCATCTTTGTATGATCCTTACAGAAATTTAGACCAAAATCTGAAATAATTTTTATAAAAAGAGTTAGCGTGTTACCACATCAAAATATTCTGCAATGGCTCTTCATCCTGGGTAAGGGTACGAACATTTTGAAAGACCCTCGTATATATATATATATATATATATATATAAGGAAATCTTAAATGAACTGTCAATACAAACAGTAGCTGTCCAAACAAATACAACTCCATCTTTGTTAATGGTAAGTTTTGGTTTCCTTTCGTTCGTTTAAGAGCATTGCAACTTTCGTGGGTTATTTAATGTCAAAGCTAGCCTTGTAGAAGAACAGAAAAAGGTCTTATTTAAACCATAGCTGAAGGAATAAGGGAGTTCATGCCTTTCCTAAGAGTATTAGAACGAATGTAAACGTAATAGTGCATCTGGAGTTCGAACTCGCTTACCACGATTTCGTAGTTCAGCACGTTAGCCACTACGCCACAAGGACTCATCCTTAAACTATAATGCGATGGGTTTCGTTTTCAAATTCGGAATTTTCACTTTGCTTTGAAGTTAAATGTATCTAAGATGGATTCAGTACAAAATATTATTTGGCTGCGTATTTTCTTCATTTCATACAAGATTTTGTCAGGAGTTATATTTTGAAATTAAGGTTTCATGTTAAGGAAATCTGACTTGCTGGGATGAGAGATGAGATAAGAATTATAGTCACGCTAATGAACACTGTCCATTCAATCTAAGACAGCTAACTAACTCACAAGCTAAATAGGTGTATAGATTTCAAGTCCATTTCCTTCTCAGAATGAAGCATGTGTAAAATAATCTCGGCTTCTCTCTTAAACAATGTAATTGGTTGGTTGGGTTTTATGGCATATCAACTTTGTAGGTTATTGTATGCCAAATCCATTTTTTATCTAAATGATCAATTCAATTTCAAACAATTCAGTTTAGCATAAGTGCACTGTTTAATTGTCAAAAACATTTCTATTTCAAACTATTCAGTTTATTCAAACAGTTCTAATTCAGCTAATTCAGTTTAGTATAAGTACAGATTTTGTTTACACACAGTTAAATGTCAAAAAGTTCTATGTTAAACAATTCAGTTAAGTGTAAATACAGTTTCAATGTCATAAAGCATTTCAATATCAAATAATTCA
This sequence comes from Sepioteuthis lessoniana, assembly GCA_963585895.1. NCBI lineage: Eukaryota > Metazoa > Mollusca > Cephalopoda > Myopsida > Loliginidae > Sepioteuthis > Sepioteuthis lessoniana. The sequence goes on along the minus strand of OY757937.1, from coordinate 49,547,737 downwards.
GTTTAGTATAAGCACACAGTTTAAATGTAAGTACGGTTTAATTGTTAAAAACATTTCTTTTTCAAGTTATTCAGTTTATTCAAACAGTTCAGTTCAGCATAAGTATGCTGTTAGTTCTATTTAACCCATAGGTGCTACCATGCCGGGTCAGAGTGGACCTGGGAGCAATGGCAATGAAGGGGTGCTCTGTATTGTTTAGTGTCATAATCAGGACACACATTTTGGGGTCTTACTCTGCAGAGATGCAGTCAGTGTATTATACAGCCCCAGCTGACTGGGCGAGTAAACATTGCAGACACAATATGATAGATAGATAGATAGATAATGATCGGATAGATAGAAAAAAAAGTATCAGCCATAAGTAATCACGCAATGAATAATTTTTCATTGAAACTGTAACTTATTAAGCAGAATACACACACACACACACACACACACACACACACTCTCTCTCTCTCTCTCTCATATATATATATATTTATATATGTGTGTGTGTGTGTGTGTGTGTCTGTGTGTGTTAAAATATGAATCGACATTACATGTAAATGATGTATTTATTTACAGATATACAATTTTTTTGGTTTATGATTATCGTCGTACGAAATGGAGACGCTGACCCAAGTTCAAATCATGCACAAGGCTGTTTGTATTTCACATATCACAAATATCTTTGGGAAATATATAAATCCAACTATTATTCCTCCAGATATGGGTAAATAGTAGGGCAGACTGGGCTCTTTAACTTTAGTATGTCAATCGGTCAAAGAGAAGGAAAACTCTAAATTCAAACTTGTTAAACTCCGCTGAAAAATTGACTTCGTATCACATCCTTTCGTGCGTAGAGGTCGGTTAACATATATATATATATATATATATATATATATATATATATATAAATTTTTGCAAACAATTTTTGAGTTGAGACTATATGACATCAAAATATCACCTTGAAGATGATTAAAAATAGGCGTTTAATGATGCATATTATACATATATAAAGAAATATATCCCATCAATGTGATATTTCTTTATATTTTCATATTTACATACCATCGAATATTTTTCCATTTTTCTTATATATATATATATATATAAATATAAATAGGTTCACTAAGAGATTTGTATGTCTTCAGAATTATTGATTTTGTTCTTACATATATGTATATTTCCAACTTTTTGTTTTCGTCAGAGTACATATGAAGTGGACACCCAATGAGACTCGAACTCACTCGTGTGGGTTTGTTAGTCAAATGTTTTTCAGTTTTTGTATCAGTTTATATAGAGGTTACTGTTTTGTGTTAGATTTCTCTTCCTCCTCTTCACTTTCCCCTTTCTCTGAGTGTGTCTTCGAATCTGTCCTGTTGAGTATATTACCCCAATTAGTCTTTGATATTTGATATGTTACAAAATCTTACTTTGTAACATATGAAACAAATTTACTTTTTTCTCTCTTGGGACCAAAAACATACAGCCACCTGCCTCCTATCATTAAAACTATGCAAACTAGACGAAGCAGACATGCAGGACACTGCTGGAGAAGCAAGGACGACCTCATAAGTGATGTACTCCTATGGACCCCCGCATATGGCCGAGCAAAAGCAGGACGACCAGCTCGGACATACATACAGCAGTTATGTGAGGATACGGGATGTAGCCCTGAAGACCTGCCAGAGACGATGAATGATAGGGAGAAGTGGCGAGACAGGGTCAGGGATATCCATGCTAGCGGCACGACATGATGATGATGATATATATGTATATAAGTTTGTCATTGAGTCAACGGTGTTACGTGACTGTCAGTCTCTCGCCTAATATATATATATATATATTCATTTATATATATAAATACATATCAGACTAAGGCATTTCTATATGCTGGGTATAACTTTATATACTGTTTTGATAGGAAGGGTCATCTAATTTGTGGAGTTTTCTAGGAAGGGTGGTCTAGTTTATACTATGTGGCTATTTACTAGGTTAGTGTTCGCCAGCAGTCCGGGAGACCTGGGTTTAATCCCAGGTCACGTCTTACCAAATATTTTTAAAATGGTACTTGATACTTTTGCTTAACACTCAGCGATATGAAGTACGTATCAAGGGTAAAGTGGAGCAATTCAGGGAAAGAATTAGCACCCTCCCCTACACCTTGATGTAGTAGCAATTGAAAAGGGAGCCTTCTGGTCGCCCTCGACTTTGATCGCCAACTTTACTTACTTTTATTATGTGGTTTGTTCATTTAGTTACTTTATCGTCTTCATTCTATCATTCAGTTGTGTTTATTCATTTTATTATTATTATTATTAATATAATTATTGCAAACTTTTCACATCAGCGTTGCCAAGTGGTTGGTTATTGTCGTTTAAGTTTGAAAAGATAGTAAAAAGAGGAGATGTCCAAGGATGCATAACAAAAAAATAATAATCAGTAATCGAATGTAGCAAACTTACATAAAAAGAGTATAAGACAAGACACGACAGGTTAAGGAGGGTGATCCACTGGGAACTGTGCAAGAAACTGAAATTTGACCATACTACCAAATAGTATATGTGCAAACCAGAATCCATCCCGGAGAATGAGGCGCATAAAATTCTCTGGGATTTTGAGATACAAACGGATCACCCGATCCCGGCCAGGAGACCAGACCTATTGATAAATAACAAAAAGAAAGCGAACTAGCTCTTTAGAGGATTTCGTCGTCCCAGTGGACCACAGAGTGAAAATTAACAAAAACGGAAAAAGAAACAAGTACTGAGACCTTTCCAGAGAACTGAAAAAGCTGTGGAACATGAGGGTGGCGGTGGTACCAGTTGTGATTGGCGCACTTAGAACGGTCTCCAAACTGCTTGGTAAGAGAAGTGGACGTGTTGGAATACGTAGGACGAATAAAGACAACAGCATTGTTAAGATCGGCTTGAATACTCTGAAGAGTTCTGGAGACCTTCAGAGTCTTGCTGTCACTGAGTCTTTAGTGATATACCACCAACTAACGCTTGTGTGAAAAACTCATTAGGAATGAAATAATAATAATAATAATAATAATAATAATAATGTTATAAAACTACGTAACATGAAGGTGATGATTATACCAATCGCGATTGGTACATTCGACACAGTAACTAAAGGACTGTTAAAGAGACTGGAGGACTTGGAATTTGGAGGATGAGTAGAGGTCATCCAAACCATAGCATTTTTAAGAACGGCAAGAATACCGAGAAGAGTGCTGTCACTCAAACTCCAGTGAAAGACGATCAGATAACACTGATGTGAAAAATCTCTCAAGGAGTAAATAATAATAATAATAATAATAATAATAATAATAATAATAATAATAATAATAATCCTGGAGACTTGAGGAGACTTGCTGTCACTCAAACTCCAGTGTAAAACCATCAGTTAACGCTGATGTGAAAAACTCTAAAATAATAATAATAAATATATTTGCTGTTTGAAAGGTTGATCACAGTACAATAACCAGATAGCTGAAGAAATTTCATTCGGGTTATGAGAACATCGATGATCAGGCAAGGTCAGATACCCTTAGAAGCGTAGATTCCGAGGCTGTGCTCTAAACCATTGAATAAATCCGGTGAGTAGCCCTTGAAGAGCATCATAAGAAATCGAAGAACAAGGAAATTTATATCTATCCACAAGGCCTGACTAAATGACAAACTAAATGTGTCCAGAAATGAAAGAGGAAAATGACTTGCTGGCATTGAGGATTGTTTTGAGGTATCAATACAAAGATTAGAGAAATACACAAAACAGAGCAAACAGAGAAAGATTCATCCCAATAGCTAGTGACAGCAATGACAATGCAAAAACAAACAGTAAAACAATAAATACTTGAAAACAGAAATGGGAAGAAAAACAAATGTATCGTTATCTCAAACGACAAACTGGCGAGACTGCACACGAGAATTCCTTGGCATGGCTAAGTAAAGGGGAATCTCAAAAGAGTAACTGTATCTTTTTTGATAGTAGCTTAAAATAATCCCATAAAGACGAATTATGTAAAAGCGAAAATTGATAATGCACAACAGAATAGTAAGTGAAGGTTATATGGAGGCAATGAGAGAGAGAGAGAGAGAGAGAGAGAGTGAGAGGGACTGAAGGAAAGGGAGGGAGAGAAAGGGAGGAAGAGAGAGAGAGGGAGGGAGAGAGGGGCAGGGAGGGATGAAGAAGTTAATTGAAAGCGAAAATTGATAATACACAACAGAATAGTAAGTGTATGGAGGGACTGAGAGAGAGAGGGGGGGAGAGAGAGAGGAACTGAAGGAGAGGGAGGGAGGGAGGGAGAGAAAGGGAGAGAGAGGGGGAGGGAGAGAGAGAGAGGGAGGGATGAAACGGTTAATTAAAAGCGAAAATTGATAATACATAGCAAAAAAGTAAGTGTATGGAGGGACTGAGAGAGAGAGAGAAAGAGAGAGAGGGGGGATGAAACGGTTAATTAACAGCGAAAATTGATAATACACAGCAAAAAAGTAAGTGTATGGAGGGACTGAGAGAGAGAGAGAGAGAGAGAGAGGGGGAGGGAGAGAGGGATGAAACGGTTATCTAAAAGCGAAAATTGATAATACACAGCAAAAAAGTAAGTGTATGGAGGGACTGAGAGAGAGAGGGAGAGAGAGGGAGGGATAAAACGGTTAATTAAAAGCGAGAATTGATAATACACAACAGAATAGTAAGTGTATGGAGGGACTGAGAGAGAGAGAGAGAGGGGGGTAGAGATAGAGAGAGGGAGATGAAACGGTCAATCCTATAATAAGTGAATGCAGAAAACTTGCACGAAATCAGTACTAGTGTAGGTATGACAGGGTAGGGAAAGTAATCCACTGGGAATTGTGCAAAAGACTGAATTGAGACCATACTGCCAAATGATACGTTTACAAACTAAGATCCGTCCAAGGGAGCGAGACGTATAAAATTCTGGTATCTTGAGATACAAACGGATCACTTAATTATATTTACCAACCCCCTTCGCTCGGGTAGGATATGACACAAGGTCAATTTTTAAGTGTAGTTTAACAGGTTGGAATTCAGAGTTTTCCTTCTCCTAGATTAGTTGCCTCTCCAAGGTTGAAGAACCTAGTCTGCCCTACTATTTACCCATAGCTGGAGGAAGAATAATTGGATTCATACCTTTCCCAAGGGTATTAGTGCTATGTGAAATGTAATCAGTATCGTCCAGGATTTGAACTCGTGTCACCGGGTCCATTCTTTACGGCGATAACGATTACACCACAGGCACCACCAAAAAACGAATAACTTAATCCTAGCCAGAAGACCAGATCTAGAGTAAATTAACAGGAAAAATTAAAAAAAAAAGAACTTGCCATCGAGAGGATTTTGCCGTTCTAGTGGAGTACATAGTGGATATAAAAGAAAGCGAAAAGATAGACAAAATACTTGGACGAAAAAAAAAAAACTGTAGAATATAAGTTTTTATAAGAAAAAACCTGTAGAATATAAGTTTTTATAAGAAAAAAACTGTAGAATATAAGTTGATGGTGATATCATTTGTAGCCGGTGGGTTTGGAATATTCTCCAAAAGCGTGGAAAAATGGATTTATTTTAAACAGAGGAAGGATCGAGACGATCCAAACCACAGCATTGTTAAGATCGGCTAGGATACTTAGTGGAGTACTGGAGACGTGAGAAGACGTGTCACTCATACTCGAGTGAAAGACTACCAGCTAACTGTAATATTACGTCACCAAATAGAGGCTCGTAATACCACGGTGTTCAAATGGAGGTTTGTTCTGGTATGGTATCAATATACGTTTCTACTGCTACTCACTCTACTACACATAGACACTTGCACCACCACGGTTATCGGTATACCCTTTTGAACGTTACGTCTTAGGTGTCAGTCAGATCCCGTGATAACCTCCTCTGGGGTGAAAAGAAGAAGTAACGAACACACAAAAATCCCGTCTTGGTTTGCTAACACGAAAATGTATTCGCTATTACACTTATTAGTAGTCGTCGAGAAGAGAGAAACCGCATATGAAAATTGAGACGACCGTTTTAACAAATAAAGGGAAATAAACCATCGTGAGAAGAGAGAGAGAGAGAGAGAGAGAGAGAGAGAGAGAGAGAGAGAGCAGACACAGACCTTGAATCATCTTTCTCGTTTTCTGTAGTAGTCCTAACACGTGCTTGTTCGCTGGATTCGCGGTGGGTGGGAGACCCTTTTTTGGAGCTCACCTCAAAATGGGGCCCCTAAATTTGGGCTGTTTTACATTGTAGTGTCTGGTGTCCAACGGTGGTCTTTACATCGTTGCGTCTCGTGTCCAACTAACTCTTTTTCTGTTTTCTTTTCTTGCGCCCACTCTTCACCCAAATCAACAGAGATTTCTTTCTTGTTAAAAAACCGAATGGAAAAGTTAAATGAAAATGATATATGAAATAACGAATCAGTAGTGGATAATAATCAATATAATTTCAGGAAACCAGATTAAAGATAGAATATTGTTAATCCAATCAATGATGAAAGCTAGAGAATTACTTTTATGAAAAATGTTTTTTATTTTAAAGTTGTGAAATATCCTTTTTCATTAGTTTCATTTATTTGCTTAATAATTAATTCGATTTGATTGCATGATATATATGTTAAAATGCATCATTTGAGTACAAATATGTAATTCCTGAATGAATCGTAAAACATTCCATATTGATCTTTAATCCATGACGGTTTATATATATATATATATATATATATATATATATATATATATATATATATTGCTAAGAGTAAAATAGTAGGGTAGATAAGGTTCGTTAGCTTTGGTGGTAGAACAACCGATCTTGGAGAAGGAAGAACTCAGAATTCAAAACCTGAGAAATGTTTCTCAGTAGAATCTGTGGCACTTTGGTAAACCATTCTTCTGTTATCAGCTTATACAAGAAGTCTAGCTGGTTCTACACATATCTTTACTACGATAAACAAATCTTTTGTATTGGTAGTTCAACAGTTCATATCTTTAACAGAACTGTAGGATCCTCATACGTCAAGATCGACGGGAGAATCCATTCTCTCTCTCTCTATATATATATATATAGAGAGAGAGAGAGAGCTTCTATCCATAAAGTACAGATGGAGAAGTTAAAAGACTATCACAGTCACTCCCCCACCCCCTCTCTCTCTCACACACACACACACACACACGCACGCACGCACACACACACACATAGTTTGGTTTGGATTGGTTTGGTTGGATTTTATGGCATATCAACCATTGTAGGTTATTTAATGCCAAATCCTCTTTATACATATATATTACACATACATGTAAAATGTAAACACACTTTGCAAATAACATATTTAAACGTGCCTGAGCTCTTTTTTGTACTCAGTTAAATGTTTTTAACTATTACTATATAACAGTTACAATTTAACATCAGTCATTTGTTTGGACACAGTTTGTTCTATTTGACCTATTGATAGGACCATATCAGATGCTACTACTCTGGGTCAGAGTAGACCTTGGAGCAATGACAATGAAGAGGTACTCCACATTCCCCAAAGCTCCAATTTTGGAACCTTGCCATCAGATTGTTTCGTGTCATGTCCAGGACACCAAGCACATGGATTTTATACACTAGAAACAGATGTATCAACCGACTATATCAGTAAGTATCCAAAGTTCTTTGTCTTCTAATTTTTATTTGTGATTTTTTTTCTTACAAATTAACAACAGCTACATATTTTTAAACACAGAAACTTTATTTTCTTTTGAAGATAAATCCGAGATTTTCAGCCGCTTGAAATGAAAATACGATCATTTTTTCCTTCATTTTGGTAGGGGAAGTTTTCATCATCTCTCCAGCCTTCAAAAAACTCTGTTTGACCACCACTCTCTTCTTCACTGCCCACCTTGGCCAGTCTCTAGAACTAGAGCTGGAGACATCTTCTAACGACCTGCATCTATTCTCTAAATATGCATAGTCCAGTCGGTTGGGGCTGCAGAATACACCTTTGCAGAATATATCTTTGCAGAAGGATAAGACTCTCTCAACGAGTGTTCCGAGTATGACACGAAACAATCTGGTGGTGAGACTCCCGTAATTGAGAACAGGATGAATATGCAGTTTCCCTTTTCTTTACCCTGGAGTGTTAGCACCAGATAGGATCCTATCAGTGGCTCAAATAGAAGTGTTTGACATTTAAACTGTATTTATGGTAAACTGAATAGTTTTAAATAGAACTATTTTTGACATTTTAACTGCTTACTAACGCTAAACTGAATTGTTTGAAATAGGACTGTTTATATATAAAAATAGATTTGGCATTCAATAACCTATAATGGTTGATATGCCAATAAACCAAACCCAACCAACTTATATCGAAATATGCAAGCCCGTATGTATACATAACTCTACATTGGTTTTTCTGCCATATTCCGGTTGCCATCTCGGATCATGCCTTGATAATAATCAGTTTTCGAATTTCGAAGTCCCCTTTAAAAATAAACATCTCTACTCATAGTGTCAACTGTCAATCAAGCAACCTTGCTACTATTTTCTATATAAACTTAAATTTATATAAATGGATTCTCGGTCTTTTTTCATGAGAAAAATACAAAAAAATTTGTACACTTACTGCAGTTTAAAATTCTATTTGAATCAGAAATAAAAATAAATTGTGCGCGAAAAAATATAAAAAAGACGAAAACTTTACTTTCTCTGAAGATTGTTGGAACTTTTTTTCTAAACGAAGAAATCATCGTTTGGAGCGAAAATATGAAAACAGGAAGGATTTTCTTTTACTCACCTGTGAAAAGAAAAAAAAAAAGAAAAACAAGTCATAATCACACGTGAACGATATATATTACTAAAAAATGAACTTTTGTTCGAAGTAATTTACTAAGTTTTTTTGTTTGATGTGGTACAAGGTCGCATGAATGAGGCACCCAATGAGAATCAAACTCACTGGTGAAGGTTTGCTACTCTAACTTGCTAACTATTACACCATCCGAGGTACCCTACTTGCGTACTAGGTGATTCAAAAATGTTAACACTTCTATGGGAGTAGATTTATAATATTTCAAACAGTCTACACCTGTTCAACCACCATGCATTCCTCAAATAATCCGTAGGTGGCCTCTGGAGTATCAGTTCTTCCTTTTCTAATGTCGATACTCCCATCTCTCTTTGGACCAACAGAAAAGGAAAAACAAAATTTGCACACACACACACACACACACACACACACGTATATATATATATATATATATATATATATATATCCTTTATTCAAGAAAAATATTTT
>OY757937.1:49438466-49533466 GCA_963585895.1 Sepioteuthis lessoniana | reverse complement strand
TTTCTTCATCGCAATCGCCAAGAAGATATCATTAGTTATTTTAGGCTTTTTTTTTTCAGTCCTGGGTAGACTTGGAATCTCAGGTTTCTAAGAATCTTCCTGGGATCTTTTTCAGTCTTAGTTTATGGGTTTTCAGTGTTCCATTGCACCAATATATTTCATATTTTCAGATATCTTTTCATCTAAAGGCCTAGAGTTGGGTTCGTGTGGGGATCGAATGAGGGTATAGTGCTCAAGATTGTTTACTACTACCAACTCTCTCTCTCTCTCTCTCTCTCTCTCTCTCTCTCTCTCTCTCTCATAGATTAAAAACATAAGTGCTTACACATACATACACACTTATATATATATATATATATATATATATATATATGTTTGTATGCATGTAAGTGTGTGTGAACAACGAAAGTGTATGTTGTATTAAAAAATGTATTTCAACGATATTTCAAACAGTAAGATTATCTGATACAACATTCAAAATTGTCGGTAAGTGCAAACTTACTGCATCAAAAACAATAAAAGTATGTAGAGTGTTCGCCAATGGTGCGGGACACTGGGGTTCGATCCCAGGTCGAGTCATACCAAAGACTCAAAAATGGTACTTGATGCTGCCTTGCTTAACACTCAGCATTATAAGGTGAGGATCAAAGGTAAAGTGGAGCAATCCTTGGAATGGAGTTGCGCACTCCTCTTCACCTCTGTGTAGTAGCTATTGAAAAGGGGGCCTTTGGATAATCCTCGACTAAGGTGGCCAACGTTACTTTTACTTTTACATTTGGTTGAAATTGGACTCAGATTGGCAGTGCCTTTGCTGTACAGACATATAAATTTTGGTGAATTATATAATTTCAAAACTTAGATATAATACGCATTGTAAAAATAAAAAAAAGAGAAATTGAAACCTACTTTTATCTGGATAGTGAATGTAAGTAATATTAAATTTCATTTTTTAATAGTTTTTGTACATTACCTCAGAAATCACAGAAATTTTCTTTGTTAAACTGTTCTTTACAATGATCCCAAACCAATAATGTAACGCTACGGCACCAAATAGAATATAGGGGTCACGATATCCTTCACACACAACACGAGACGATTCTGCTAGTCTCGGGATACGAAAGTTAATTTGGGGCTGCAATGTTTGCAGTAATCAGCGAAAAGAGAGAGATATAGTAGGAAATATGTGTCGATGAATTCGATAGACAGAGAAAATAAGCCGCGGAAGAAAAAAATGAACGGGCCGATTAACTTGCAGTTTTGCACCTGTCTGAGCAATCTTACTCTGCGTCTGTTCTGACTAAACTCGTGTCTTTGAATCTCTTTCTGATATAAGTTCTGATTATTCTTTAACTAATGTTTTAATCACACGTAATCCTTAAAACTTTTAGGGACACGTTATTGCTAAGTATCAGCTATCTACCAAACTGCGTATTTTAATGTATGCTTGTAGCTGATTCTAAAACAAAATTTGCTAATCTTCTTATGATTGACATGTGTATGTCAAATAAGGCTTACTCAGTTTGAGCTTTCCAAATCGAAAATTCCGTAACCTCAAACTCAAAGTTTCGGTATAAAACAATTAAAATAATAAACTAAAACCCCTAATTATTTCTCAATGACACTGTCATTTATTACCTTATCGGAGGATCAGGTTTTGATTTAACCAAATACTTTTGTAGTTACACTTTAGCTGGACATGAAAAGAAAAACTCATGAGATTACATTTTAAGCTAGAATTTCCTAACGACAATTTATTTAAGTTATTAGTACAAACTATAAACATATTTAGATAATCCTCTCTGGGATGTTCTCGTTACCAAGACTGTCGAGCAGGGTAGGATTTAACTAAATGTGGGACCTGGGCCAAACGCATCAGTGAGCCCCAAATGTGTCACTTAACTAACCCATGGCCCGCCAGTTGAAAACAACTCTCCGCCTCACTTATTTGAGTGTGGGGTTTGTATATTATATAATTAAATACCCAGTGTTAAACTTTAAACAAGGTTGTAATCTTGCACTCTTTATACGTTGACATACAGAAAACATGTACACGAGTATCGGTGCATATGTGCACGGGCATGCACACAGATTTGCATTGCATATTGCAACGTGCACAAGTTCACTGTCATTACGCCTACAAAATCTTCCAGATATAGCAGTTTCCATTTTGTTCATTGATTTAAAAATTTAGAGGCAAAATGTGCGTATTTTTTTTTTTCTGATCGAATTTTTGAATGCTGAATAACCAAAAAAAACAACAAAAAAACACCGTCATATTTTTTAAGGTTCAGTTGAAACTGTGTTACTCCTCAAATGAAAAGTCGTGTCATAGTTTCTCCAGATAGGTACGGCAATGTCATAAAAAGTCGTCAACATTATGTTAACGTTGACAAAACCATATGAGAAATTATTGCATTTTGGTTAGTTGGTTGTGTTTTACGGCATATCAACCCTTGGAGGTTATTCAATACCAATTTCTGTTTATCATATTTACCAAACCCTCCGCTCAGGTAGGATATATGACACAAGGTCAATTTTTAAGCGGAGTTTAACAGGTTTGAATTCAGAGTTTTCCTTCTCCTAGACTAGTTGCCTTATCAAGGCTGAAGAAACCAGTCTGCCCTACTATTTACCCATAGCTGGAGGGAGAATATTTGGATTCATACCTTTCCCACGGGTATTAGTGCTATGTGAAATGCAATCAGTCTTGTCCAGGGTTTGAACTCGTGTCGCCGTGTCCATTTCCTAGGACGATAACTATTACACCACGGACACCAATACCAATTTCTGTTTATCCAAATACATTAAATATATTTGATTTGTAAACGAGAAGTTACAAGTTCAAACGATCCAAAGCTCATTTAATTGCACACAATTAAATGGTTTCAAATATTGTTTCTTTACCCTAGTAATTCAACATTATCCCTTCATTTGCGCATAGTTAAATGGTTTTCAATATAGTAAATGATTAAATAGTTCTATTTGACTCATAGTGGGACTCTAACTACTACTCCTGGTCAGAGTGGACCTGGGATTAATAGCAATATAGGAGTAGTCCATATTCCCCCAAAGTTCCTTGATTGGAGCTCCATTATCACATAGTTTATCCTATTTACCAACCCCTCCGCTCGGGCAGGATATGACACAAGGTCAATTTTTTAAGCGAAGTTTAACAGGTTTGAATTCAGAGTTTTCCTAGAACTCGTGTCGCCGTGTCCATATCCTGCGACGATAACCATTACACCACGGGCACCTCCTTTATTATCACATAGTTTATTGTCATATCCAGGTCACTTGTAAAGGGAGTCTTATCCCTCTGCAGAGATGTAGTCGGCGTATTCTACAGCACCAGTTGACTGGGCTGTATTGCATTTTCGTTGTAATAGCAGTAAATGTAACAACGTTTCCATTAAGGACAAGCTGTTGGCTATTTCTAAGCTTTTCTTCCACACAGTCACTAACTCGACAAAATTTCTTAGAGACATCTCGACAGCAATATCGATGTCAAAACATCATCACGTTAATATATTTGTATTTAGCCAACCCCTTTACACAAGCATGATATGATATAAAGTTAATTTTAAGCGGAGTTTAACAAGTTTGAATTCAGAGTTTTCCATCTGATCAGTTACCATATCTAGGTTAAATAGCTCAGCCTGTCTTATTATTTAACCATAGCTAAAGAGAAAATAGTTTAATTTATACCTTTCCCAAAGATATTTGCTCTATGTAAAATGAAAACAGCCTCGTCCACATTTTGAACTCGGGTCATCGTTGTGATCCTATGCTAGTCACGGAGCAAAATGTGGTGTGACAATTAGTCACAGTACTTGTTGTGGTTATTGTGTTCGTGACTACCACATTAGCTTCCGACAGTTTGCTTTGTCAAATCCGTCCGTGCTCACGCTATGTTTGAAAGATTCACGAAGTGGAGTTGACACAATTCAGCCGGATCTTCTTCTGACAGTCAGGTAATATGAGTGGCTAGATTGTCTATCAACTCAAAGAATAGAGAAAACCCGTTGTTTAACAAACAACAAAAAATCGTTTTTTTTTATTGAAACACGTTTGTGAGACAATAAATAACCAACAAACGCTTTTTGCTTTCCGGGCAAAAAAGAAAGAATACCGTGAGAGAAAGAGTGACGATGAGGTGCGATTAGAGTAACACTAATGTCTCTAAAGTCTGGGACTTTGAATTTTTGTAAACTCTTAAGGTTATTCGGAGTGCCTCGGGGCGAGAATGGAAGGGATGCTTCTTTGGCAGTCTTAAGTTTCTTCTTGATCCCTTTTCTCATCCCCTCTGAGGATTTGTTTTTCCTCTCCATTTTTATCGATCAATATCTGGACTAAAAACGGTTTCTGATTGGTTGTCCAATAAGAGACAATTAGGAGTCATATTCTCATTGGTCATCTAATCCTAGTTCGGGATTATATCTTACAAGTATGGGGAAAACCCTTTTTAGATGCTTTGACCAATGGGGACAGGTTTAGAGCAATGGGATTGAACAAAAAATCTCAGCTTCACCTGAATGGATGAGCCATGCCCAGCTCACCTTTACTTAGGGTGGAGCAAAATTAAATCTTCCTTTTTTCATTGACCTTCAAGATAAGGACTAGAAATATATGTTTTACGAAATTATACGTTTCATCATTATGATCGATGAAGTTAGTTGACAGCCGAATAATTTAATAAATTCGCCGACATTTAAAATCAAAAACAATTGTCTCGCACTTAACTGACCTTTAGGAACAATCAAACAGCTTTTTAGGTCAATTTAAGCCTTGAACAAAAAGATACTTATTGTAAGGATCTTTTTGTTTTTGAGATATATATTTTCATATATTTTATAAATTCTAATTTTTACATGTTAATTAAGTATTTAACCGCACGTCGTATCACATTGTGTCCATTTCCTACGATTATAAACATTACAGCATGATTACCTTCCCTTTATTATATACGAGACATGTTTCAAAACGATATTCTACAATTGTTGTATTCTGTATTCTGCAGAAAAAGACAAATTTTTTTTCTCATCCTTTTATCATCCGAAATATACAAAACAGGTTGAGTAAGAGAGAGGGATAGATGGCCGAAATGCACACACACAGGGGCGACGGTGCGTTTTTTTTTCTGTGAAACTTCTCTGCCAGTCTGATTCGTCAAAATCTTCCCGGGCTAATATAATTTTTTCAGGCATCCACGCAATCTTCGTGGTCAAACTTCCCACCTACGGGTTGTTCGTCTAGTACACCACCCACGTAATCTTCACGGCACTTCCGCTGTGGAAATACCTGCGTTTTGTTTAATTTAGGAAACAGGTGCATATCCTCTTGTGCCACCCAGGCAACTTATGTGGTATGTCAAGGGAATCTTCCGGTCGATATCCAACGCAAGTTCTCCAAACATTTATACCTACAAGCAGTACTTATTCATATTACATATAAGAATAGGTGCTTAGCATTATTAGTTCTCTTTGTAGGAAATGGAATCAATGACTTCAGTTCAAATTCTGAAAGAAGCTGTCAGTGTATTACTTCGTGTTAATGCACTTGAGAAAGGCATAGATTTATCTGTTCCTAACCTAGCTGTAGGTGAATAGTAGAGCAGACTGGATTTTTTACCTCAATATTACAATCAGTCTAGAAGAATAACTCTGAAATATTGACCTTGTGTCTGATCCTTGTTAAGGGGAACATTTTGCGTAAATACATACATATATTTTGCAAGATGGACATTATTAAAACTAAAGTACAATAATTGCTCATATTTAAAGGGCGTTTTGTTTGTTTTTATTATATATTACATCGCCATTAGTCCGGGAGACCGGAGTTCAATTCCAAGTCGAGTCATACCAAAGACTTAAAAAATGATACTTGATGCTGCCTTATTTAACACTCATCATTATAAGGTAAGTATCAAGGGTAAAGTGGAGCAACCCAGAAAATGGAGTAGTGCTCTTCTCTACACCTCGGTGTAATAGCTGTCGAAAAGGGAGCCTTCTGGTCATCCTCGACAAAGGTCACCAACTTAACTTTTACATGTCTTTACTATTGGCAACTATTTTATTTGTACCGATCCATAATAGTTTGAGTGTTCACCAACGGCCTAGGAGAACGGAATTCAATCGTTGGTCGAGTAATACTAAAAATTCAAAAAATTGTACTTGATGCATCCTTGCTAAACACACAGCATTAAAAGTTACGGATCAAGGGTAAGTGTGTAATATAATTAGGGACTGGTTGATTGTTTTAATAGTAAGTTGTTCCTTAGCTAGATTTAGAGGTCAACTACAGAACGGGGAAAAAGAGGAACATACATAAGAAAGAGGTTCGTGGTAGTTCCAGAGAGAGAGAAAGAAGAGGGAAAGATATAAGAGAGACACAAATGGGAAGGTGAACAGAAGGTTCCTCGAAGCAAGTCGGGATAGTAGCCGACGCCCAGTTTAACAATAGAAATGTATTAAAAACAAATCGGACGGCAGCCTTTAATTGTCTGGAAGAAACTCAAAAAGAAGAGCCGTTCGAGGGGACGCGGGAGAAAACAGTAAAACAAAGTTAGTTGGACACGAAACGTGATGATGTGAAGACGGGCCAAAAACTAAGGCACTCATTTTGAAGTGCGCTCCACGTAGGAGTCAACCTATAACAGAGCGCTGGGCCATGCGGTCCTGAAGGATAACCTGAGTACCCAGAGAACTACAGCAGCAAACAAGAAAGATGGTATCAAGTTCTGTGTCCGCTTCTGTCGTCCTTTAATATTTTGTTTCTTCTTGTCTATCAAAAGCAGATGACTCATTTTCACACTCTGTTTCTTTCTTGTCGGTGATCACCTGGAAAGGATGTTAACAAATAAACTTCGCATCAAATGAAAAAACGGGCGGTGTTTTGAGTATTCGTCCCTTTTTTTCCCGGCAAGGTTACAACGGCAGTGCAGCTAGAAATTAAGGCGAACTGCTACATTCAGAGAACCGTTAGAACGGTG
The DNA here is from genome assembly GCA_963585895.1 of Sepioteuthis lessoniana. Taxonomy (NCBI): domain Eukaryota; kingdom Metazoa; phylum Mollusca; class Cephalopoda; order Myopsida; family Loliginidae; genus Sepioteuthis; species Sepioteuthis lessoniana. The sequence continues at coordinate 49,526,478 of OY757937.1, read as the reverse complement.
GTGGTAGAAATGTCTATGTAGTGCCGTAATGCTACAAGGCTCTGCTGAGGACTGTCTATTTAGGGTCTTAGCATTACAAGTAAAGCGATATATTTCGGTATTGTAGCTATTGAAAAGAAAACCTTCAGTTTGCCTTCGACTATGGTCGGCCAACTACAAGTTACTATTCTGTTTATGCTGGATGAAAAACGGTTTTGAGTTCGTTCTGTGATATTAAACACTCCTTTGCCCAGTCGGCTGGGGCTGTAGAATACACCGAATGCATCTATGCAGAGGGGTAAGACCCCAACCAACGAGTGTCCTTGATATGACACTAAACAATCTGATCGTGAGGTTCCAGTGATGCTGGAGCTTTTGGAAATACAGAGCACCTCTTCATTGCCATCGCTCCCAAGTCCACTCTGGCCCGGAATGGTAGCACCCGATAGAGCCCTATTTATAGGTTAAATAGAACTAAACTGTATACTTATGCTAAACTGAATTGTTTGAATTAGAACTGTTTGACTAAACTGAATAGCTTGAAATTGAAATGTTTTTGACAATTAAACTCTGTACTTACATTTAAACTGCGTACTTATTTTAATTTGAATTGTTTGAATGGAACTCTTTTTGACATAGAAACTGTACTTACACTAAACTGAATTGTTTAACATAGAACTGTTTTGACATTTAACTGCGTGTAAACCAAATCTATACACATACTAAACTGAACTGTTTGAATTAGAACTGTTTGATTAAACTAAATAGCTTGAAATAGAAATGTTTTTTTACAATTAAACTGTGTACTCATGCTAAACTGAATTGTTTGAAATTGAATTGATTATTTGTATAAAAATGGATTTGGCATTAAATAACCTACAAAGGTTGATATGACATAAAACCCAACCAGCCAATCAAATACTTTTGAAATATCCCAAGAATTTCATTCCGAATATATATTCAATCTTATTATTTTTTGACTTTCAGAGGTATTATGAATCTATTTTCTAATCGGTTTCAGCGCCAGAAAGAAATTTAAATCAGTTTTTCATTTAAAAAAATGTTAAATAATTTTTAATTAAAAAAACCTTAATTCTTTTTTATCAGATTTTTTTTAGGCCAAATAACCATAGAAACTAAAATGATTTCGCTTTTACGCAGTTTGAAACCAGGCCGAAAAAGAGAGAGGAAGAGAGAGAGACAGACAGACATATAGTAGGGAAGGGAGTCTTATCGCATATAACGAGTTATATGATACTCATGAAAATTCCGAAGAGCTGTGAGATGTTAAACACTTTTACAATGAAATGGGGAGTAGAACATAAATCAGTGAGTTGGATATTCTTGAAAAAATTAAAATCTTTCAAGACATAAGTCCAACAATTTCTTGGCCCAGTCAACTGGGGCTGTAGAATACACTGATTTCTTCTCTGAGGGGTACGACTCCTCCAACGAGTGTCTCAGATATGACACTAAACAATCTGATGATGAGGTTTCAGTAATGCTGAAGCTTTGGGAAATGCGGAGTGCTCTTTCATTGCCATCGCTCCCAGTTGCACTCTGGCCTGGAGTGGTTGCACCTGATAGGGTCCAATCTATGGGTCAAATAGAACTATACTGTGTACTTATGCTAAACAGAATTGTTTGAAATAGACCTTTTTTTAACATTTAACTGCGTAAACAAAAAAAATATACTAAACTGAATTGTTTGAAACGTTTATCAAATGACTTGATTCGAAGTTAAATGACAGCAAAAGGGTCGAACGTCGTAAAACAAAACAAGCAACCAACCAACCAACCAAGCAACCAACCAAATCCAACAATTTCTGAAAGTTTAGACGTAATTTGACAAAGCAAAACGGAGCATTAGTGGTATTCATATTTACCAACCCCTTCGCTCGGGCAGGATATGACACAAGGTCAAAATTTTAAGCGAACTTTAGCAGGTTTGAATTCAGAGTTTTCCTTCTCCTAGACTAGTTGCCTCACTAAGGCTGAAGAACCCAGTCTGCCCTACATTTTGCCCATAGCTGGATGGAGAATAATTGGATTCATACCTTTCCCAAGAGTATTAGTGCTATGTGAAATACGATCAGTCTCGTCCAGGATTTGAACTCGTGTCGCTGTGTCCATTTCCTAGGACGATAACCATTACACCACGGGCACCTGCACGGAGCATTAGTGGTATTGATAGGCGGATATTTGGTGAATTATTAGATATTTTGGGTTTGGTTTATTTGATTTGGATTGTGGCATATCCACCATTAATGGTTATTTAATGCCAGATCCATTTTTATACATATAAACAGTTCTATTTCAAACAATTAAGGTTAGCATAAGTACACAGTCTCAATGTCAAAAACAGTTCTATTTCAAACAATTTAGTTTAGTATAAGTACGCAGTTTAGATGTCAAAACAGTTCTATTTCAAATAATTCAGTTTAATATAAGTACACAGTTTCAATGTCAAAAACAGTTCTATTTCAAATAATTCAATTTAGCTTACGTGCACTATTTAACCATAGATATGACCCTATCAGCTGTTATGACCCCGGGCCAGTGTCGACCTGGGAGTGATGGCAACAAAGAAGTACTCAGCATTCCCAAAAGCTTCAGCGTTACTAGAGCCTCACTATCATATTTTAAGTGTCGTATCAGGACACTCGTTGAGAGGATCTTACCCCTCTCAAAAGATGTCATCGATGTATTCTGCAGCCCCTGCCGACTAGGCCTATATATTTTTGTTGTCCGAAAAGTTTTTGAAGTTATGGCAATGTTTCATCTTTGAAATCCGGACAACATTTGAAAGGCTAGAGACTTCATTTGCAGAAAACTTAAAAGATGAAAACGATGAAGATTGTCGCCCAAATAATTTAAGAGATCATTATAATGCTAAACCTCAGAAACATAGAAAAATCGGAGAGCGATATTATTAAATATTAAAGATGAATATAATAGACTGATTAATTACTGGAATAATAATAATAATGTTTATGTTAACACATTACAGCGTATTTGAAAGGCTTGTGAATACATATACAAACTCTTTGGTACAATTACATAGGAAATAACGCCGGGATCTTCAAAGCAATCTGCATACTCAGCCAATTGCGATTAGTTTTACTGAACCAGCAAAAAATCTACATGTACAGATCTCAGTCCAATGGAGCAGTAGAGTTAACCGGCTGCATCTTTCTTAAAAGGTAAGCCCTCCTCCAACAGTTATCTTGGATATGATAAGAAACTATCTGATGTCGAGGCTCAACTCCAGGAGCTTTGGGAAATGTGGAGTACCTTTTCATTGCCATTACTCCAAGCTTCACTTTGACCCGGATTGGCAGTACCTGTGTAATATATCACCTCGACCTGCGATGAGCCCTGCAAGTGTAGTTGATCGATGCATCCGGCCGTAGATAAAATCAACAAAATGCTTACCAGAAACAAGGAATGCGAGGGTGTATGCAGTGACCAATGGAGAACAAAGATTGCGTGGGTGTGAACTATCACCAATGAAAAACAAGTATTGCGTGGGTGTAAGCCGTGACCAATGGAAAATAAACATTGCATGTGGGTCACGTGGGAGTTTTAAGACTCTATAAGGTCTAAAATTTTGACTGAAGTCAGTTCCCGCTGACAGTTCCTACTACCGACGGCTCCTCTGTGTGCGCGAACTCTCTGCGATTGCTCTCCTACTTCACACAAGCGTCATCGCCGACGAAAAAAAGTAGTATAAGATCATATTTTTATGTATACGTATTTCTCGTTGTTTGTCAAGACTCAATGGTAGTATACTACACCTGTTAAGGTCCTATCTATGGATCAAATAAAACTGTTTTACTATTTAACTGTGTGCAGACAAATGATTGATGTTATATAGAATTGTAAGTATTACATTGTGATGCTTAGAAACATTTGACTGTGTACAAAAATCGAGTTATTGGTCTTACTTTGCAAAACATGGAATCCTTTAACTGTGTGCAAATGAATGAATAGTGTTGAATAGAATTATTAGTGTTGAGTAACAGTACTTGAAACCATTTAACAATATGAAAATAAAACTATTAGTGTACGCAAACTTAAAACAACTTCACTGTATGCAAACAAGGATTTAATATCAAATAGAATTATTAGTATCATATAGAAATAGTTGAAACTATTAAACAGTGCGCAAACAATAGCAATATCTGTGTGAAAACAAGTAGGCTCTATCTCATTTAAAAATAAGATTTCTAGCAAACTATTAACTTAAAAATCATATATATATCTATTTAACTGTGCGCAAACCATTGACTGATGATAAATTGTTACTGTTACATAGGAATACTTGAAACCTTGTTACTGTGTGCAAATAAATGAGCTCATGCTCGTTTAAAAATGCTATCGACAAAGTATTCAGTAATAAATCAAAATCCGGCTCAATATCTAGTGAGGAGAGTGTTCGCCAATGGTCCGGGAGACCTGGGTTTAATCCCAGGTCGCGTCATACCAAAGACTTTAAAAATGGTACTCGATACCTTCTTGATTAACACTCAGCAATATAAGGTACGTATCAAGGGTAGAGTGGAGCAATCCAGGGAAAGGAGTAGGGCCCTCCCCTACACCTCTTTGTAGTAGCTATTGAAAAGGGAGCCTTCTGGTCGCCCTCGACTACGGTCGCCAACTTACTTATATATATATATATATATATATATATATATATATGTGTGTGTGTGTGTGTGTGTGAACAGGTTTTGGCATTGATTAACCCACAAGGATTGATATGCCATAAAACCCAACAAACCATTCAGTTGTAAACCAAGCCGAAAATGTTTTCTTATCTCAAGCCTTCTTTACGGTTGAAAGAATTGGAGTTTGTTCTGGAGAAATATCAAGTTTCAGGGGTTCTTCCACGTGTATAGCTTACACCTTGGCTTACTGTGACAAGACAAACCTAGCTTCAATGGACAAGGGCATTCAGTTGCAAATCTTTCTTTACTTTATTTTTCTTTAATTTAATTTCTTCTTTCCTTTTCCTTCGTTTCTTTTTCTCAACTTTAATTTCCTGGTCTTTCCAATCTTTATCTCTTCATTTTTTTTTTCTTTTTCAGTTTTTTTCCCTTCTTCCCTACCCTTTTCTATAATTTCTTTTTTTTTAAACCTTTTCCTTTCTCTCAATCCCTATCCTTTTTCTTCTCTTTCTTTTCCTTCTTCTTTTCCGTTTTTATCTTCCTTCTATTTCTTTTTTTCTCCTCTTTTACGTTTTGCATCTTCTTATTATTATTCCCTATCTACTTCTTTTCTTCTTTTTCTTTTTCCTTCTTTTTCTGTCTTCTTCTTCTCTTTCTCTCTTCTCTACCTTTCACTCTTCTTCTTCTTATTCTTATTCTTCTTCTTCTTTACCCGTTTTCTTCTTTTTTCCTTTTCTGTCTTTTTCACTCATCTTCTTCTATCTTTCTCTCTTCTTTCTTTTTTCCCTTTTAAACTTCTTTTCTCTTCTTCCTTATTCTTTTCTCTTATTTCTCTTTCGTTATCGTCTTTTTCTTTCCTTTTTTTTACACTTTTCTCTTAATTCTTTTCCTTTTCCTTCGTTTTCTTTCTTTTCTCTCTTTTTATTCCATCTTCTACTCTTTTAATCCTTTCGTCCTTTTTTCTCCTACCTATTCATTTTTTTCTCGGAGGCAATCAGAATTAAACTTATCGCCTCAATGTTTCTTGAAAAGCGATACCAAAACTGCATTTTTTTCTCCCTTCAGCCTCTAGCTCTGAATCTTCTTTGCTACTTCTATCTAAAATTTCCGCTTCGTAAACATCAGATAAAGTGATCCGAACGTTCTACTTTTTGAATGATATCACAACATCAGAACTACGTAGACGCCATCTCGATTCCTCGTTTGTTTTCAAGCTGCTTATGTAACACATGATGTCTCGAGTAGGAGTTGTTAAGAGCAGATATCAAAACTTTTACTGAAGAAAATAATTACGTTTGTAATAGAGCTAGTAGTTATTTGATAACCTTAGCTTAGTTTGACACAAGGCTGAAAGTAACGAGGATCAAGTGAGTAACATTAACCATTACCCCACCCAAAATACCCAAGCATGTATTTGTCCAACCCATCCACTAAGGGTAGTTTATGATCATTTTTAAAGCAAGGTAAAGCTGGTTTAAATTATGAATTGTCCTTCTCTTAGACTGGTTACCTAACCAAGAATAAAGATCCTAGTCTATTTATTCATAGCTACGAGAGAGAAGAGATAGATTAATCCCTTTCCCAATGGCATTAGCTCGGAGAGAAACGGCCACGTCTAGGACTTGAAATCGGATCGCCGATTCAATTTCAGACAATGATAATCGCTACGCTTTATATACGCAAGTAATAGAGGCAATAAAAGTTCGCATTCGGACCAATACTTTTCGGAAAGGCATGAACCTCCCTTATCCCCTCAGCAATGGGTTAGACTGTACCACCCCACGAAGCAACTGCTGTACGACCACCTATCCCCCATCTAAAAACACACTCAAGTAAGACAAACAAGACATGCAGTACACTGCTGGAGAAGAAAGGACGAACCCATGTGACGTTCTTCTATGGACCCTTACACGTGGATGTGCCAGTGTTGGCCGGCCAGCAAGAACTTAACTATTTTAGCTCAATGCAGACACAGGATGTAATTTAGAAGACCTGCCGGAAGCGATCGATGAAAGGGACGGATAGATAGATAGACAAAGAGAGAGAGAGAGAGAGAGAGAGAGAGTCAGACAGGGAAATCTGTGCTTTCAGTGATGATAATGATGACTCTCTGAACGCAAGAGTGCAACTTGAGTTCACACTTGATTACTCCGAGGCTACACTCCAGTCCTTTATCCATTTACGCCACGGAGACTCCCTTAATGTAAATACAATGAACTGGTGTTGGGACGATTAAAAAGATCATTTACTAGAATAAAATCAATAATCTGCCTTTATTTTGTACTGCTCGTCTTGATATGATTAATTGTCGCTAATTTAATTCACTTCAAAATATGAAAAACGCATAATGCTTTCCAGAGCCTGCTCTGTACTGCGAGAATTCTACGAGTTTCCATGACAACAAAAAATATAGGTACAAAATATGGAGGAAAATAGTTGAATTGGATGTTTTGTAATACTCACATGTACATAAAGGAAGAAATAATTAACTGACCACTCAACAAAAGCATAAGTTGTTCATTCCAATCGAAATGAATACATGAAACAGAAAATAAGACAAAAGAAAGATTATTAATGTTGGGTATCACCCACCTTTTTCCACACAATGAACTAGTCCACCTGCCATATATAGCAGTAGCTACTAATACCAGGGCAGACTAGAAGGAGGTATCATATACCATTTTTAAAGTCTTTGGTATGACACGACTGAAACTAGGTCTCCAGGCCCATTGGTGAACACTCTACCCCTAGACCTGGCTAATGAGTAGAGTGTTTGCAAATGATGCGGGTGACCGGGGTTCAATACCAAGTCGTGTCATACTAAAGACTCAAAAATGGTACTTGATACCACCTTGCTTAACACTCAGAACTATAAGGTAAGTGGAGCAATCCAGAGAAAGGAGTAGCGTCTTCCCATACACCTCCATTTAGTAGCTATTGAAAAGGGAGCCTTCGGGTTACCTTTGACTAAGGTCGCTAGTTTACTTATATTTTATGAAGTTAGAATGTTCAGCCATTAAAAGAAAAATGTTTTACGTATTATCTGTTATTAGTTTATTTTCAGCGAAATAAAAATGAACATCCTTTAAGTGTGCTAAATCCTTAATATTTGCTAGTGGTTGTAGATATCCAGACATCGCCAATGCGTATATTTAGTTTAACGATACAAATGATAACTGGACGAGGAAAATTAAAATGTTGAATAGTTTGACAATATAAGTAAACAAAAAGAAGAGAAAATCTGTCGAATAGGGGACTTCGCCGTTCCGGCTGACCACAGAGTAAAACTAAAAGAAAGCAAAAAGGGAAATAAGTACTTTGACCTTGCTAGAGAACTGAAAAAACTATGGAAAACGAAAGTAGCGGAGATACTAATTAAAATTGGGACACTCGGCAAGGTCTCGAAAGTATTGGTACGAGGACTGGAGGACTTGGAAAAAAGAGGACGAATAGAGACCATCCAAACTACACCAATGTTAAGATCGGCAAGAATACTTCGAAGAGTCTTGGAGACTTAAAGAGACTTGTGTTACTCAAAATCCAGTGAAAACCAATTAGCTATCACTGGTGTGAAAAACTCTCAAAAGAGAATAATAATAATACACGACTGAGTGGGTAAAGTGATCCACTGAGAATTGTGCAAGAAATTTAAATTGACCATACGAACAAATGGTATATTCACGACCCAAGATCTGCCCTGGGGAATGACGCATAGAAACTCCTCTAGGATTTTGACATACAAACGGATCATTTAATCACGGCCAGACGACCTGACCTTATAATAGTCAACAACAAAAAAGAGAACTTGCAAAATTATGGACTTTGTTGTCCTGGCTGACCACAGAGTAAAATTGAAAGAAATTGAAAAGAATGATAAGTATCTTGAATTAAAGAAACTGTGGAACATGAAAGTGACGTTTATACCAATTGTAATTGGTGCTCTTGGTACAGTCACCGAAGGACTGGTAAAAGAACAGAACAACTTGAAAATAAGAGGACGAGTGGAGACCATACAAACTACAGCATTCTTGAAATCGACCAGAATACTTAGAAAAGTCCTGGAGACTTGCTATCACTCAAACTTCATTGAAAACCAATCAGCTTACGCTGGTATGAAAAATTCTCAAAAGAGAATAATAATAATAATAATAATAATAATAATAATAATAATAATAATAATAAACTGTCTCAAAATATCACACGAAGTCATAAACTTCATCGAAAAAATCATGAAAAACTGGAGAGTTGAATTAACAGCATGAGGAAAAAGCTTGGCTAAAACAAAGATCCAAAGAGGTATTTTCCAAGAAGATGCACTGTCACCCCTACTATTCATAATTGTCTTGATGCTACTAAACCACATACCCAGAAAATGCACGGACGGATAAAAACTTAGTAGATCGCAAGAAAAGATCAACCACCTAATGTACATGGATGACATACAACTATTTGCAAAAAATGAAAAAGAACTGGAAATTCTAATACACATAGTTAGAATATACAGTCAAGACATAGGAATGGAATTTGGCATTGAAAAATGCGCCCTGATCGTCATAAAAAGTGGTAAACGACATCTAACTGACGGAATAGAACAACCAAATCAAGACAAGATCAGAACGCTCGCAGAAAACGAGACCTACAAATACTTAGGAATCTTGGAGGATGACACCATCAAATAAGTGGAAATGAGAGACAAAATTCAAAAAGAATATGTTAGATATCTTAGATTTCTAGCAGAAACCTAATCAAAGGAATAAATACTTGGGCTGTATCCCTCGTTAGATACTCGGGACCCTTTCTCAAGTGGACCAGAGATGAACTTAGACAAATTGACCAAAGAACTAGAAAACTAATGACCATGCACAATTCATTACATCCCAGAGATAACGTTTACAGACTATATGTACCAAGAAAAGAGGGAGGAAGAGGACTTGCCAGCATCGAAGACAGCATGGACACATCCATACAACGACTCGAAGACTACATAGAAAAACACGAACGAGGACTTATTACGGCCATCAGAAACAATACTGACAACACGATAGATAACAGAATGATAATAACTTGGAAACAAAAATGGGAAGAAAACAACTCTATGGGCGTTTTAAACAACTTATAAACATCTCACACGACAAAATCTGGACATGGCTAAGAAAAGGAAACTTTAAGAGAGAAACAGAATCTCTCTTAATGGCAGCACAAAACAGCGCCATAAGAACAAATCATATCAAGGCGAGGATAGATAAGACGCAACAAAATAGCAAATATAGGCAATGCGGTGACAGAGATGCAACTATCAATCACATAATAAGCGGGTGCAGCAAATTGGTACAGGAGTACAAGGCAAGACACGACTGGGTCGGAAAGGTGATCCACTGGGAATAATGCAAGAAATTTAAATTTGTCCATGCCAACAAATGGTATATGCAAAACCCAGCACCTGTCCTAGAAAATGACACGCATAAACTCCTAAGGGACTTTAACATACAAACGGATCACCTAATCTCGGCCAGGATAACAGACCTTATAATAATCAACAAAAAAAAAAGAAAAAAGAAAATCTGCAAAATTGTGGACTTTGCTGTCCCGGCTGACCACAGAATAAAACTGAAAGAATGTGAAAAGAGAGATAAGTACCTCGACCTTGCTAGAGAATTGAAAAAGCTATTGAACATGAAGGTGACAATTATACCAATCGTGATTGGTGCTTTTGACACGGTAACTAAAGGATTATTAAAGGGCCTGGGGGATTTGGAAGTTGGCGGCCGAGTGGAGACCATCCAGACAACAGCATTATTGAAAACGGCCAGAATACTGAGAAGAGTCCGGGAGACTTGAGGAGACTTGCTGTCACTCCATCTCCAGTGAAAGACCATCAGCTGACGTGAAAAAACTCTTATGAGTAAATAATCATAATACTATGAAGCAAACTATAACAAAATGACTACAAAACTACGCACGACTGGGTGGGTACAGTGTTCCACAGCGAATTGAGCAAGAAATTGAAATTTGACGATACTACCAAAAACATAAAACAGAATACGCCCTAGAGAATGACATGCATAAAAAAATTGAGATACAAACGAATCACCTAATTCCAGCCAGACGACCAGACCTAGCGTTAATTAACAACAAAAAACGAACAAGTAGAATTGCTGTTTCGACGGACCACAGAGTAGAAATAAAAAAAGCAACGAGAGACAAATATTTGGACCTTGCCAGAGAATTTTAAGAAATTTGGAATATGACAGTGACAGTGACCCCAACTATATTTGGTGCGTTTGAAACAGTCTCTAAAGGCTTGGAAAGGAGACTGGAGGAATTGTAAATCAGAGGAAGAATCGTGACCATAGTTGATTCAGCTAGAATACTGAGAATAGTCCTGGAGACCTGAGGAAACGTGCCATAACTCAGTCTCCAGTGAAAGACTTGCAAGAAAAACTCGCTCGGTAAGAAATAATGATAATTATTATCAATATCTAAAATGTCGTTTCGATCCATATTTTTTTTATTTTTTATTTTTACGGAACGTGTTTTCTCTTGATCGTTTATTGAAACGTGTTTCGTATTTAAAACTGCTTCGCTGATGTCTTTCTAGTTGAAACGGAAAATGTTTAAAGGAAAAATAAAATTAGAAAAAAAAATGAAAAAGGAATTACAATGTATAGCATTAAAAATTCGATTAAACAGCATCCTGTTCTATTTCTTTAGCTTTGAATTGTAATTACATTTTTTTCCAACAACAAAGAAAAAATATCGAGCAAATCTTTTAGACGTTTTCTTTATTTCTACCGTTTGAAAGGTATATTAAACTCTGGGACTGAACACACACACACACACACACACACAAAAAAAAAAAGCAGTCACACACACACACAAACATCTTCTTATCCCTTACACTCATAGTCCTCCCTTTCTGTCTGTCTGTCTGTCTCTCTTTCTCTCTCTCTCTCTCATCCTTATCCACATTCACACCCACATACACATTTTTTTTATCAACAAACACACATTCTTTCTAACTCAGTCTCTCTCGCGCACACTTCCTTATTCACACATACACTTTCTTACACACACACACACACACACTCACACACACAAACACCTGTGCGTTTCTCCTCGTATACTCTTTCTTACACATCTCAAAGACACGCGCGCACTTTCTAATACACACTATCTCCCACACACTTCCTTCCTAACATACCCATTTTTATTGGTTCGGCTTGATTTATTGCATATCAAACAGTGTTGATTATTTAATGCCAAATCCTGTTTTTGAATATATATAAAATATATGATTTTTAAACACATTTTGTTGATACACAGTTAAATGATCAAACAGTTCTATTTCTAACAATTAAATTTAGCACTAGTCATTTGTTTGCACAGAGTTTAAATGTCAGAGTTCTTTTTGACTCATAGATAGGACCCTATCAAGTGCTACCACTCCGAGCCAGAGTGGACCGGGGAGCAATGGCAATGAAGGGGTACTCCGCATTCCCCAAAGCTCCAGCACTGCTGGAACCTCACCATCAGATTGTTTAGTGTCATATCCAGGACACTCGTTGGGGGGGGTCTTACCCCTCTGCAGAGGTGCAGTCAGTGTATTCTACAGCCCCAGCTAACTGGGCATATATATATATATATATATATATATCCAGTTTATTATTCGATCAATAAAATCAAGTATGTATTTACCCAACCCCCTTCACCACAAGCAGGATACGACACCCGGTCAATTTACAGCTGATTTGAGACAAGTTTTCTTTCTTCCCGGCCAGTTGTCGTTTTATCTATCTATCTATCTATCTCAATCTGTTCTCATCTATCTATTTATCTATCTCAATCTGTTCACATCTATCTATCTATCGATCTCAATCTCAAATGTTGATAAGCTGTTTTTCCTATGGTTATCCAGAATCATGTGTTCGGTGTAATACAGTCTTTATACTTTCACAGACTCAAACATTATCTGCCTGATTTTACCGGAAGCGTGCTCGATTGTTTTTGTTGGAAATGGAGCGGAGGAAACAAGTTCAAATCATGGACGAGGCTATTTATGTTTCACTTTGAAATAATATCCTTGAGAAAGGTATGTATTCGTAAAGTTTATATAAGCTAAAAGTACATAGTAGGCCAGAATGGGTACTTTAGTCTTGATATGGCAACCCGTTCTGGAGAAGAAAAACTGAATTCAAACCTGTTAAACTGCGTTTAAAAAGTTGACCCTGTGTTTCAACCTGCTCATACGATTGGGGCTGTAAATTCAAATATTATTTTACTACTTGCGAGTTTTTTTACTTTAACGTTAGCTGGTGGGTTTTCACAGTAGTCTGCGTTACAGCAAGTCTCCATTTTGTGGAGGTGCCCGTGGTACAATGGTTATCGTCGTAGGAAATGGACACGGCGACATGAGTTCAAATCCTGGACGAGGCTGATTGTATTTCACATAGCACTAATACCCTTGGGAAAGGTATGAATCCAATTATTCTCCCTCCAGCTATGTCGACAATTTTGCATTTTTTTTTGTTGATTATTATAAGGTCTGCTTTTCGGGCCGAGATTAGGTTATTCGTTTTATTATTATTATTATTATTATTATTATTATTATTATTATTATTATTATTCACTCATTAGAGCTTTTCACATCAGCGATAGCCGATGGTTTTTCACTGAAGTCTGAGTGACAGCAAATCTCCTCAAGTCTCCAGGACTTTTCTTAGTATTCTGGCAGTTCTCAACAATGCTGTCGTTTGGATGGTCTCCACTCGTCCGCCAACCTCCAAGTCCTCTATTCCCTTTAGTAATCCCATAGTTACTGTTCCAAACGCACTTTACAATTGGTATAATTGTCACCTGCATGTTCCATTTTTTTTTTCAGTTCCCTAGCAAGGTCGAGGCACTTATCCTTCTTTTCACATTCTTTCAATTTTATTCTGTGGTCAGCCGGGATAGCAAAGTCGACTATTTTGCAAGTTCTCTTTTTTTTTTTTTTTTTTGTTGATTATTATTAAGTCTGGTCTCCTGGCCGGCATTATTATTATTATTATTATTATTATTATTATTATTTATTTATTTATTTATTAATGCCCAGTGGATAAAAGAAAGCATTCATGTCCAAAATCTCGTCCTGTAGGTTAGGTGTGATATGTTATGCATCATCTATCATTTCGGATGTGAAGACAGCAATTAAAGAAAAATCTTGCCGAAATCGCCAGACTCAATCGATCATCTAAGTGGTGAATCGTCAAGCGACGCTACCCACGCAAAGCCGATGGCGGGTGGGGTAAAGATTCTGTGTTCTGTGAACTGTCAATGAAATAAGCTGGATTTTTCGATTTGGCCTCATTTTGATGGCTGAGTGTAAAAGCGAGTCAAGCAGTAGCGGAGAGCGGATGGGCCATACGAGAACTTGCACGAAGAGAACTACCTGCAAAAAGAACCCGTTATCAATTTCTACATATTTTTCACGGTTATCAGTAACTGAACGAAAGGAATACAACTATAGAAAGTCCTACATTTGAGGAGAGTTGTGTTTTTTTGCAGACGGTCGCCTTTATCGACAGAGCAGCCGGCGGGGACAATGCTACAAAAGTCAATTTAGATTTACTATTGCTAACCGGCAACTTGTTTGTCTAATTGATTAAAAGAATGATTCAATTGATTTGATATTTAGGGAAGTAGAGATTGGTTAGTAGCAGCACACTTAGAATTCCAAAAAAGAAAAATTAGATAGACAAATGAACAATTGAGCAAATTCTAATTCTCATAGATAGGACCCTATCAGGTGCTACCACTCCGGGCTAGAGGGGACCTGGGAGCAATAGCAATAAAGGGGTACGCCACATTCCCCAAAGTTCCATGGCTGGAGTCTCACCATCAGATTGTTAATTGTCATATCCAGAACACTCGTCGGAGGGGGGTGTCTTACTCCTCTTCAGAGATTCAGTCGGTGTATTCTCCTGTCCCAGCCGACGTGGCTACCCATTCGTATTCACTCACATATACGTACGCTAATTTCTTATTCCCTTAGACACATACTCTCTCTCTCTCTCTCTCTCTCTCTCTCTCTCTCTCTCTCTCTCTCTCTCTCTCTCTCTCTTTGATGCTCACTTCTTTATCCACACACACTTGCACATACAACAAAAGTCAATTTAGATATATTATTGCTAACCGGCAACTTGTTTGTCTAATCGATTAAAAGAATGATTCAATTGATTTAATATCTAGAGAAGTAGAGAATGGTTAGTTGCAGCAAACTTAGAATTCCAAAAAGGAAAATTAGATTGACAAATGAACGATTGAGCAAATTCCTATCACAGTCGTTAAAAGGAAAAGCTCAGAGACTATTAGAGAAGCGAATTCCACATAGAGTTAAATTCATTTCCACTTCGTTCTTTCGTTTTATTTTAAAATTCACTTTTACACTTTTTTTTAGGATGAAACCAAGCGCTTCCAAAGTAACCTATCATGTTTATTTCTAAGGACCCTACAAAGAAAATTACACTGCTGGATAGAGCAAGGTTTTTGATACAAAACAGATCGTGACCGTTATTAGCAATACATTTTTTCTTTCTTTTTTTTTTTTTGCCTGCGATGAAAAAGATAGTAAATATGCCAAAAAGAATTAGGGCTGTCAGTAAAGTTTGAGAAGGGATAAATACGTACTGATTATATATATATATATATATATATATATATATATATATATATATATATACACCTGGGAATGGAGTAGCGCCCTCCCCTACACCACAGTTCTATTTCTAATGATTCATCTTAGCTTAAGTGCACAGTTTTAATGTCAAAGAGTTCTATTTGAACCATCGATAGAACCCTATCAGGTCCTACCACTCCGGGAAAGAGTGGACCTTTGAGCGATGGCAACGAAAAGATACTCCACATTCCCCAAAGCTCAAAGGCTGGAATCTAACCATCAGATTGTTTACTGTCATATACAGGACACTCGTTGGGATAGTCTGATCCCTCTGCAGAGATGCAGTCGGTGTATTCTGCAATCCCCGCCGAGTATTGTAATTGAATTCTATAATTTTTTTCCACAATATTAAATTATTACGTAATATTTTCCTCCCTATTGCTTTGGAAAATATTTTTTCCTGAATTTAAACAATTTAATATTTGACATGTAACCTAGATGTATTTTATGAAAGCAAAATTTTAAGCAATTTGATATAAACGTTTTGCGTTTTTTCTCCTACTTGTTTTTTTTAAACTGCTAAATATTACAAGAAAAGTGGCCATCCTAATTCCATTATTTTTATCAGGGGTAGTATATGAGAATCTCATATTGACGAAACGTACTACTCAAGACACACGCACAAAAAAAAAGAATCGAAAGAATGTAAAGCCATTTTCTTTTATTAGATCTACTAATGTTTGAAGTACGTATAAATAATAGCATATCAATCAAAGTGTATAATGAAATAATAAATGCTAAAATCTGGAAATTGTTATAGAAAAATAGGGTACTTTAAAGCTACCACCATGATTGTAATATTGGGAGCCTAAGGTATGATCAAGAAAGAGACAGATGTGACACGACGTGCGGTTTAGTACTTGATTAATATGTAAAAATTAGAATTTATGAAATATATTCTAATTAATATATATATATATATATATATATATATATATATATATATATATATATATATATATATATATCAAAAACAAAAAAAAAACATCCTTAAAATAAATGTCTTTTTGTTCAAGTCTTATATTGACTTAAAAGCTGGTTGATCGTTCCTAAAGGTCAGTTAAATGGGAGTCAATCGTTTTTGATTTTAAAGGTCGGTTAAGTGCGAGACAATTGTTTCTGATTTTAAATATCAGCAAATTTATTCAATTTTTCGATTGTCAACTAACTTCATCAATCACAATGATGAAACGGGCCATTTCATAAAACATATTTTTCTAGTGCTTATCTTGAAGGTCAATGTCAAAAGGGAGATTTAATTTTACTCCACCCTAAATAAAGGTGACCTCGGCGTGGTTCACCCAGCCAGGTGAAGCAGAGGATTTTTCATTGCTCTAAACTTGTTCCCATTTGTCATAGCATCTAAAAAGGGTTTTTCCTATACCTGTAAGATATAATCCTGAACTAGGATTGGCTGACAAATGGGAATATGACTCCTAATTGTCTCTTATTGGACCACCAATCAGAAACCATTTTTAGTCTAGATATTGATCTATAAAAATGGGAAAAGATAATAAATCCTCAGAGAGGATGAGAAAAAAGGACCAAGCAGAAACTCAAGACGGCAAAAGAAGTATCTCTTCTACACCCGAGGCACTCCGAACAACCTTCATATGTTACAAAAATTCAAAGTCCCAGACTTTAGAGACATTAGTGTTACTCTAACCGCACCTCATCGTCACTCTTCCTCTCTCGATATTCTTTCTTTCCCCTGTGTGTGTATTTCAGCCATCTCCGACTCTCTCTTACTCAACCAATTTCGTACATTTCGGATAATAAAAGGACAAGTAAAGAAGCAGATTATGTGACCAGGTAGGACCGAAACCGGTTAGTTGCTCATTTTTATTTTTTAACGTGAATAAATTTGGTCTGTTTTTAAGTTTGATAAAATTTTGCCCCCTCCCCTAATATATATATATATATATATATATATATATATATATATATAGTTGATAGTATGTTATCAACTGGAAAAACTTATTGGTAAAACAAAGAAGTCAGATCCTGCTGTCGGAGCCAAGAATATTGTGAGTGTATCCCTCGTAGAAGGACAAGAACGCATAAAAAATTGGGGTCCTGACTCTAAATTTCATCATGTAAAGAGGTTCCAATTCTTAAGCTCTGAGAGTGTTCCTTTATTGCCATTACTCTCAGTAATCTCTGACCCAGATTGGCAGTGCCTGGTAGGTACCCAACTATGAGTCTAATAGATCTATTTGCAAATTATTGATATAATCGAAGAATATCTGATATCATACGTGGTGCCTTCAATAAGTTTCCAGACTTTTTTGTACAGGCATTTAAAATTGTCGTAGACTCTTGAAAATTCAGTATGTTATTGCTATACAGCTTATAAGGTGACTGACCAATTTTTATGATTTCAGGTTCAAATGAACAGCTACAGCAGCAATTGGAATACACCCTACTAAAGCCTGATTGTCACAGCTGGTGAATTTCAAAAATGCAATCTGGACGTGAGGACGCTTTAGAAGAACGATATGCAATAAAATTCTGTTTTAAACTTGAAAAAATGCCACAGAAACGTATGGAATGCTTCAGACTGCTTTTGGAGCATCTTGCATGAATCGAACCTCAGTTTTTGAGTGGCATAAGAGATTCAATGAAGGCAGGGAGTCTGTGAGGGATGATAAGAGGTGTGGGAGGAGTGAGGATGTCAATAGACCAGAGTTGATTGGCCAAAGGGTTAGGGTTAGGATTACTATGTTGAGGTTTTAAGGGAGTTCAGGAAGAGATTCCGTCGGAAGAGGCTAGCACTCTTCAAATCGGCTCAGTGGCATTTCCACCAGGACAATGCACCAGTCGACAACTCCATTCTTGTCACAGACTATTTGACCAAGATAGGCAACAAGACAGTCCCTCCCCCTCCCTATAGTCCAGACCTTGCTCCCTGTGACTTTTGGTTATTCGCTTAGCTCAGAGGATGTCGTTATGAGACAGTTGAGGAGATGAAAGAGGCTGTGACGAAGGTCATTGATACGCTCACACAAGACGACTTCTATGGGGCCTTCTAGAAGTTGTTGGAACTGTACAAGAAGTGTATTGCAGCCGGGGGAGATTACTTCGAAGGGGACTAGAGTTTCACGTGTGTACTATCAATAAAAGTGCCCATAGAAAAAAAAGTCTGGAAACTTATTTAATGATCCTCGTACGACTGTATTGAAAATATTTAAGAAACCGTAAATATAACAGAAAAATAGTAAACATAAATATAAACGTACCATGAACGCAATTCTCTAACCTCTTGTCCACAGATCGATTAACTTGCCGTTGAAATCAATAAATCACTCAAGCAAGTAAGCAACCTGCTCAGTACAAAAAATGCAAAAGAGTTCCATACTAAGTTACCAAATCTATTTGTTTACTACTTGCTTGTTTCTTGACCAGCCCATTGTTTATTATTCATTATTATCGTCAAGTCTTACAAATAGCGCGGATTCACATGTCTCTTTCTCTTTCCCGTCGTCCGTAGTTATTGGACATCGTTCTTGACCGATTCTCTTAACGACATCCAGTATCCACAGAGAATTGATGTAAGTAGGTTTTTTTCTGATCGGCTAATACTAGTTTATCTGTATACAAATGTCCGAAGGAGAACGTCGCTTTTGAGTTCGCCCTTACTTTGACCATAGGTTATTCATCTGGTTCATCATTGTTTGTGAGATGAGCGGTACGTAGTCAAATGGCAAATGTTTTGTGGGCTTTAGCCTTTATGATTTGTTTCCATCGAATTTGTTCTCCAAGCATTTCGTCAACATCCAAATGGTACAAAATATTTTTCTATTTTGGGTTTGTCACATATTTCTTCAGGAAGATATATATATATATATATATATATATATATATATATATATATATATATATATATAAATATATATACATATATGAAGGTAGCAGGAAAAAATATAATCCAAATAGGTGAATATATCATGATGTGAAGTCGACGTTAACGTTTCGGTTATAATAACCATCATCAGGACTTGGATATAAAATAGTTCACATATCGATGGGTGATTGCTGAGATGACAGGAGCAAATGAGAAATATACAACGAAAAGATAGATAAACATGCACATAGCGTTCAAAATTCAAAAGTCATCAGAACGTGTTTGGCACGTGGAAAAATATTAGAAAATGTAGGATTTTTCAAAGAAACGAGACAAAACCTCCCGTTTATTGAAAATATAGAGTGCTGAAATAAATATCATTAAAAAAAACATGAGAAATTTTAAAGGTTTTCCTTTTATATGGGATATATATATATATATATATATATATATATATATATATATATATATATATATATATATATATATATATATCGGGCCGGAAACCATGCCTCAACCCAAGGATCATTATCTGATGAAGACTTTATTGGAAGCAAAACAGCTTTTTCTTTTTTGCGGCAGTTCTTGTACATATATATATATATATATATATATATATATATATATATATATATATATATATATATATATTCAGGATATATATATCGCCGGAAGCGATGGATGAGACGAATGGCGAAAGAGAGAGTCAGATAAATCCGTACAAGCAGCATGACATGAAGATATATATATATATATATATATATATATATATATATATATATATATATATATATATATATATATACGACGATCTGCTGAAAAGTTAATAGGATAACAAAGATAATTTCATGGAATGTGACCAAATGAGGTTTGTTTTTTTCCGCATAGTTCCCCCTGTCGTTCATACAATTCTTTCATGAGTGTTGAAGTGTTTGGGTCCTAAGGGTAAAAAAATCATCAACAACAAAGATGATATCATATAAAATTTTCAACTTATGAACCTTTCAGCCCAACCTTACAGATATTGTTCGATTTCCTTAGATTGAAAGAGGTATTTGGTTTGTGAAAATACATTTGATTCGTCAGTCACTTTTTTCTGGCTGTCATACCTTTGATGCGAGAGTTATTAGAAATTGACTGAGAGTTTTTATAGACTTTAGCCCAACTCGATTAATCTCCGGCGTATTTCACCCACCTCTTACGTTTGACTTTCTACCACACGAAATTGGTTCTCATCGAATCCAACTAACATTTCTTGGGGTTATCTTTGGTACCGCCTACCACATACAAGTTCTCCGTAAAGGAAAGGTTTGAGCATCCTGTATTTTTCATATAGGAAAGACATGTCTTTCCCTTCATATATATATATATATATATATATATATATATATATATATATATATATATATACCTGCATATGCACACATATATCAGCAAATGAATAACCTTCTTTTAGAAGACACTTACATACACACTTAAATATATTTTCGGAAGCCTCTTTCAAGAGCTCTAACTTTCATCTAACTTTCGTTTAAGTAAGATAGTGCCAGAAATCAGTTTGACTCAGTAAATGAAAAGAAATTACTCCCTTCCTAAAAGTTACCCCAAACTTCGTTGGCAAAGATTACTTTCTTAAGGAAACTATAGCATAACTTTACTTCACCGATCCACTCGTTAGCACTTATATATATATATATATATATATATATATATATATATATATATATATATATATATATTGGGTTGTTACACACACAGTATACGCTGACTGCGTTTTTGCACCGGGGTAAGACCCTATCCAACAAGTGCTCTAGGTATGACATTAAACAATCTGAGGTTGACGCTCCAGTCCTGGAGCTCCGGGGGAAGTGAAGTACTCCTATTTATCCAACCCTTCCGCTCGGGCAGGATATAACACAAGGTCAATTTTTAAGCGGAGTTTAACAGGTTAGAATTCAGAGTTTTCCATTACATCACGGGCATGTGAAGTACGCTTTCATTAACCATTACTCCCAGGTCCACTCTGGTTCGGAGTGGTAGCACCTGGTTGGGTCCTATCTATGGGTCATATGGAACTGTTTGACATTTAACTAAGTGCTAACAAATTACTCGTGTTGCATTAAATTGGAAGAAATAGAACTGTTTGATCATTTAACTGCGTGTAAACAAGGTACTGATGTTTAATCAAATTGTTTGTGATACATAGGAATACTTGGAACTATTTGACTGTGTGCAAGTGTTTCAATAGTGTTCAATATAGTTCAAATTAGTTTTAAGTATCAATACTTGTAACCGTTTCACTATCTGTAAAGAAATGATTTATATTGAATAGAATTATTAGTGTTACATACCAATAATTGAATGTATGTATGAATGTAAAAATGAAATTACCAACAAACTAGTCACTTGGAAATCATATTTGTACATCCATTTAATTGTGTGCAAACAAATGAGTGATTTTAAATTGTGACAGTTAAACAGCAATACTTGAAATCATTAAACTGTGTGTAAAGAAATGATTAATTGTAAGTAGGATTATTCATGTTTGATAGAAATACTTGAAACCATTTAACTGTGTGCAAAAAAAAAAAAAATGAGCTCAGGTTCATTTGAAATATGTTTTCTAATCACACAGATTTAACAAAACTGCTTGAACAGGATTTGGCATAAAATAACCTACAGTGGTTCCTATGCCATAAAATTAAACCAAACCAAATCCTATAAATCCCATATATATGCATAAAGAAGATTTGGCCATGAATAATCTACAACGGTTAATATGCCATAAAACCCAACCAAACCAATTGACACGTATGTATATATTGGGTTGATACATAAATACCGAAATAAACATAGGCGCGAACAAAACTGTCACGTTCAATTTGAAACTCATCCCAGCTATGCTTAATATATATATCCGAAATGGCAAGCTCAGTGTTAGGTGTCCACGACAGAAACGATCTGAGAAAGGTCAGTAGAAGACAGTTGGAAAAAAATTTCATTCAATGAAAGGATATGTTAAAATACTTCTTTTATAGCGTATCAACTCTTTAAAAAACATTTTTTAAAACATTTAAAAATATTTCTTATTCAAAAAATATTTCTCCTAAGGTCAAGACTATTTGAGAACGTTCAAAAAAGCTAAGACAAATTGGAATATTTCTTTTGTGTTATTCCTTTATTGTTTGTGGGAGGGGTTCAAATCTACTTATTTGTCAACCCAATGTATACATATATGTGTTGGGTGGGTGGTTGTTTTATTTTACTGCGTATTAACCCTTTTTGGGTCATTTTACACCGACTTAAGTCATTTTGATAAAAGTTTTAAGCAATTGGTTAATTTTTGTTTACATACAATTTAATCCCAAAACAGATCTATTTCAAACAATTCAGCTTAGCATAAGTACACAGTTTAGTTCTATTTAACACACAGATAGGACCTTTCAGGTGCAACCACTCCGAGTCAGAGTCGACCTGGGAGCAGTAGCAATGAAGGGGTACTCTACATTCCTTAAAGCTTCGGCATTACTGGAACTTCACCATGTTGTATAGCCACATAATACATAAACATCTGCATGCAGAATCATAACGACGACACAATAAAGACGAGCGGCACAGTTCTTTAGAAAAATATACCTCTCACTTTATTTGGAAGGATTCGAAAGGGTTACAAAAGGTTTCACTGTGAGAGGAAGTTGGAGACCGAACAGAACTGCATCATATTCTCATATTTACCAACCCCTCCGCTCGGGCAGGATATGATACAAGGTCAATTTTTAAGCGAAGCTTAACAGGTTTGAATTCAGAGTTTTCCTTCTCCTAGACTAGTTGCCTCACCAAGGCTGAAGAACCTAGTCTGCCCTACTATTTACCCATAGCTGGAGGGAGAATTAATGGATTTATACCTTTCCCAAGGGTATTAGTGCGATGTGAAATGCAATCAGTCTCGTTCAGGATTTGAACTCGTGTCGCCGTGTCCATTTCCAACGACGATAACCATTACACCACGGGCAACTCCACTTTTTTTTACCCCCTTTTACTCTTCTGGCCATAATAGCGTTTTACCTGGGCTGCTCAACCTGGAGGCCTGGATGCCCAGCCTCTCTGGGTGCTGGTTCTCTCTACCGCATCTTATTTCTAACTCGTCTGATCTCCAACTGATTGAACTTCCTGTGCACCGAGTTATATAATAGTTCAACGTGCACCTTCTTCTTGTGAGCGTCACAAATTGCACTCATTCAACTCGTCCACGGTCAAGGTTATATCCTGATATTCCTCAACCGGATGCACCTGTTATTTACACAGGTATATTTCCTATTTTGACCGTTTGGCCGGGGTCAATATGTTACATCCATCTATATATATATATATATATCCAAAGTTGGAGCTACGCCATTAGATTGTTTAGTGCTGTAGCAGAAATAATTTCAAATTATTATTTTGTGCAGGAATTGCTTTGGCTGTTGGAGTTCGAATTTATATATTTCGCCCTATGAAAATGCCATTCTGCCCGGGTCACTTCCTCGGGGCAACATGAAAGGCCGCGCTAACAATTTCTCGCCCTCTCTTCGCTTCATGTCCTGCTAGCGTTAGGAAGACCAGCCAAAATGATAGAGCACACTCTCTCTTCTCGCTTCCCCACTGGCCAGCAGCAGGGCAATCCAGTCAACATGACAGAGTACATTCTCTCTCTTCGCTTCCTGACTTGCTAGCAGCAGGACAGACCATCCTTTTCCTCTCTCACCACAGAGAGTCCACTAAGCACCATGAGGAGAGCACACCCAATTTATGGACCTTATGTGTTTGGGAAATCATTCTTTCATCATTCATCTTTCCTTCTAAACCAACGGATCCTCGAAGAAACTCCTGCTTTTATTTCAGCATTTTAATTCCTGTCCTGACGACAGCGTCTTAATACCGGCTATATCATTTACAACCGCCCTCTTCCTGCAACTTACAGCACAAGGGTTCCTTTCGTCTCAAGCTGTTAATAAAACTTACAAATTGAAAACTATTAATATCTTCGTCAACTCATTTGTTCTTCCTTTTAATATAGCAAGAGGCAACAGAACTCTACAACCTCAACTGCTATTGTGTATAAATGGTAACATTTATCTGCCCTCCTGTTATTCTATTTACCAACCCCTCCGCTCGGGCAGGATATGACACAAGGACAATTTTTAAACGGAGTTTAACAGGTTTGAATTCAGAGTTTTCCTTCTCCTAGACTAGTTGCCTAACCAAGGCTGAAGAACCTAGTCTGTCCTACTATTTACCCATAGCTGGAGGGAGAATAATTGGATTCATACCTTTCCCTAAGGTATTAGTGCTATGTGAAATGCAATCAGTCTCGTCCAGGATTTGAACTCGTGTCGTCGTGTTCATTTTCTACGACGATAACAATTACACCACGGGCACCTCCTGTTATAGTGCTATATCCAGGACACTCGTTGAGGTGAGCTTACCTCTCAGGAGAAACGCAGACGGTGTATTCTACCGCCCCACCCGACTAGGCTGAGATGGGTTGATGTCATATCCAGGACACTCGTTGTGGGGATGAGGTCTTACCTATCGGCTGAGATGCAGTTGGTGAATTCTACAGCTCCAGCCAACCGGGCTGATAAATCAGGAATCGAAATCGTAGATTTTTAACCTGTTCGTACTAAAGTAAACCTAATACATAAAAAAAAACCTGTCCTATGAAGTCAATACTGAAACGAAGTGCTTTTCTAATTGCATTCTTACGTTCTATTTCACTCGTAACGTAACTTTGTCGAGGAAAAGGAAAAGTACTTTTCCTGAGTGCTTTTAAAATTAGCGTCTTTCGTTGTTGTTTTTTCTTTCTTTCTTTTTTTGCTTGTTTTTGTTTTTTTCGATTCCTGTATCAGAATTTATAGTTTTCTTTTCTTTTTTTTTTTTCTTTTTTCGTTGCTTTCAATAGAAGAGACGGACAAACAACATCACGGCGACTTGTTTAGAAGAATTAACTTATACAAAAAAGGAGATTGATAAACTGATAGATCTTAACGGCACGACAACTGATCTAGAGTTATTCTAAGCATAGATGTTAGGGAATTGTTTTTATTGTACGTTCATATCTATATATTTTTTGTAAATTGCTGTTTCTTGAGAGTTCTTTTTGCGCACAGTTCTATGGTTTCAAGTATTCGTATCTAATATAAATAACTATATAGTTTCAAGTAATAATTTCTATTTAATAACAGTCATCGATCATATGGAAATCAGACCTGACCGATAAAATGAAACACAGTTTCTTCCAGGCAGCGGTAGTGTCGATACTGCTGTATGGAGACACTACTTAGACGCTAACAAAACGGCTGGAGAAGAAGCTAGACGGCATTTACGCAAGAATCTTGCGAGCAATATTGAACCAGTCCTGGCTGCAACACCCCACAAGGCATTAACTATACGGCCACCTGCCTCCCATCACGAAAAATATCAAAGTTAGACGAACCAGACATACAGGACACTGCCAGAGAAGCAGGGACGAGCTCATAAGTGATGTACTCCTATGGACCCCCACATATGGCCGAGCAAAAGCAGGACGACCAGTTCGAGCATACATACAGCAGCTCTGTGAGGATACAGGATGTAGCCCTGAAGACCTGCCAGAGGCGATGAACGATAAAGAGAAATGGCGAGAGAGGGTCAGGGATATCCCTGCTAGCGGCACGACATGGTGATGATGATGATGATGTTAGCATAGAGTAATATAGTTTCAAATAAATAATAATACCCCTTAGTAACCACTCCCAATGAGTGTCCTACTTATGACAATGAAGCATATGATGGTGAGGTTACTGTTCTGGAGGCATAGGGAATGTAAAGTGCTTCTTCATTCTCATTACTCCCAGGTCTAATCCTACATAGAGTTGAAATACCTGTTAGGGTGCCACCTATGGGTCAAATAGAACTTCTGAATCATTTACTAGACTTGAAAACATTTAACTGTTTGCATACAAATGATAGATATTAAATTACAAGTAAATTATTGGTATTAGATAGGAATGCTTGAAACGATTTAACTGCGTGCAACGGAATGAATAATGCTGACTAGAATTAGAAGTGTTGAATTTCAATACTTGAAACCATTAAACTATGAGCAAACTATTTAGTTTGGTTTGGTTTGATGGCATATCAACCATCGTAGGTTATGTAATGTCAAATCCTGTTTATATATACACACACACACACGCGCACACACACACACACACACACACACACACACACACACACACACACATATATATATATTTATATATATATAGCTAATGCTTTTGAATTAAGAACGCTACGTGTACGTTTGTATCTTTTCGTTGTATACATTTTATTTGATCCTGTTATTTCGACAAGCATCCATTGCTGTGTGAACAATTCTCCTGATATCAAAGTCCTGATGAAGGTTATTGAAACCGAAGCGTTTAACGTTGACTTTACATCACATAAATTCATCTATTTGGATTATTCTGTTTTTCTGCTTTCTTCACACAGTCGGATTTAGAACCATATTTACTTTCATATATATATATATATATATAAAATTTAAATCATTAATATAATCCTAAAAACTAGAATGAACTATTCCATGTACTACACCGTTTTACTACACCGTTTTTCCATATGTAAACAAATATTTAAGAAACTATTATTGATTCTGTAATTATATTAAAAGTAAGGAATTATTAGACACATTAATACAATATCTATTACATATTGATCCTTTACTTGTTACGATTAACTTAACCATCGATAGGTTAATTCTACGAAAAATAAATAAGAAGTAATTTTTACGATATGTTCCATTATTAGAGATAGAATTTTTGTACATTGCTATTAGCATTGATTATTTTCTGACGACATGGATTATATTGTTTAATATTTATAATACATAATAATTTCAAGAAAATTATGAATCCATATTTTATTTATGATTTTAATTGAATCGCAAGGTACAATTATATTTCTCAGTATTCACGATTTTTTAAATTTCAGTAATATTTAAATTCGGGGTAACTTTCTTTTGAGGGGAGGGGGTTAAAGAGGAATGTATAAACATCATATATGATGATAATATATAATGATATTTCCACCGTAAATTTTTTTTTTAATTAAAAGATAAAAAAGGATTTTTTAATTTGAATTTTTTAAAATTCTCTTCTTACCAGAAACAATATAAACATACTCAAATGATATTCAAATACTAAACAGTAATTTTCTTTCACCATCTGAAGAGGGTCATCATAAACCTGAAATAAATTTACAATAACACCAAAGAACTGAAATTTTTATTTTTATTTTTATATTAAAAATATTTTGACTCTGCACGCAAGTTTTGAGGTATTTTTAACCCCAAATTAAATATACAGCCGATAGCCGTTGGTATTGAGCACTCTAACTGGATACTCTAACCCCTTGGATTTTTTCCTCGGATTATATATATATATATATATATATATATATATATATATGATTTGTAAACACATTTCGTTGATAACATTTCTAAATAAGCCTTAGCTAATTCTTTCCACTCAGTTAAATCGTTTCATGTATTTTAGTTTCATACGAATAATTCTGTTTACGATTAACCATTTATTTGCACATAGTTAAATGGATATACAAATCGTTTATAACTGAATACTTTGGAGGTAACTTGATTTTTAAATGTGTTTGAACAACATTTTTTTGCACATTAATATTGCAGTTGTTTCTGCAGACTTAAATGGTTTCAATTATTGCGATCTAGCACAAATAATTTTATTCAATATAAATCATTAGTCTGCACATAGGGAAGTGAATGCAAGTATTGCTATTAAACACAAGTTATTCTATTCAACATTATTCATTCACTTGCACACAGTCAAATGGTTCCAAGCATTGCAATGTAATACCAATTATTCAATTTAGGCATACAGTTATCCAGTTTCAAGAATTGTTATTTAACATGTTACAACTCCGGTGAATTTAGGATAGATGCCTAGGGGTCGACTTGGTACCCCGCAGTCATAGCGTAAAAATAAGACGCACTGAAAATAGTAAAATAAAACAGAGGTTTGGAAATACTAACCTAAATTTATTTACAGAGAATGTACAGGGAGCGAGGAGGCATACAAAGGTAAAAACAAAAAAACAGTAACACGTAGGCAGAAGGGGTGAAAGTAAAAACATGGGCTAAAACCAACATGAAATGTATTCTGGATTACAGTTTAGAAGATTATTCAAAGTCTGGCCAGCGAAAACAAACACAACAAAACCTGAATAAAAAAAAAGGTTGAATACAGCAAGTAAAAAAGTTACCGGTTAGTTCCTTTGTCCCGGGAGAAGAATTCAGGCACATCTTATTCTGTTAGCGGCTGGAATCATTCTAACTGGCAGCAAAACAGGGGTCACAAGACCAAAATCAGCAGCAGACTCAACCCAAACGACAACGCCAAACGGGGCTGGAGGACTACGACAATGAGCCGTGCAAGATAGTATTCAAAATGACCCAGATCAAAAGGTAAGGAAAAGTTCCACTCTTAGTACAGAGGAGACATGAAGTCTGCTCCCAAGGACAAGTTGAAAAGGGGCCTGAGGAGGTAACAAACACTATTATTTCTATCAAACATTACTCATTCGTTTGCACACAGTTGAATAGCTACAAGAATTGTTATTTATCACTAACAATTCAATCAGACATCAGTCATTTGTTAACTCTCAGTTAATGATCAAACGGTTCTATTTCTAACAATTTAATTCAGCACAAGCCATCTGTTTGCACTCATTTCAAATGTCAAACACTTATATTTGACTCATAGAAAGAGCCATATCAGTTGCTACCCCTCCGGTTCAGAGTGGAACTGGGATCAATGGCAATGAAGGAGTACTCCAAATTCCCGAAAGCTCCAAGACTGGAACCTCACCATCAGATTGCTTAATGTCGCATCTAGAACACTAGCTGGAGGAATCTTACCCTTCTGC
Organism: Sepioteuthis lessoniana; assembly: GCA_963585895.1. Lineage (NCBI taxonomy): Eukaryota > Metazoa > Mollusca > Cephalopoda > Myopsida > Loliginidae > Sepioteuthis > Sepioteuthis lessoniana. The sequence continues at coordinate 49,497,296 of OY757937.1, read as the reverse complement.
AATAACGCAGTCGGCGTATTCTTCAGTCCCAGCCGTCTGGGCTATGTGCAAATTAATGAATCATGTAGACTAAAATTATTACTGTTGAATAGCAATATTTGAAACCATTTAACTATGTGCAAACAAACAATCTCTGGCGGAGTCCCCGTGTCGTCATGATTAACGTGCTGGGCTGCGGAATCGTAGTAAGTGAGTTGGAGTTCCTGTAACGTTATTACGTTTACTTTCGGACTAATGCCTTTTGGAAACGTAAGAACTCCCTTATTTTTTCCCGCGACGAGTTAAACAGAATCACTACTGGTTTTCTACAAGGATTGCTTTGATATTAAATAACTCACGAAGGCCTGGGTCGTTTAAAATTATTTCCTACAAAATACTCAATCACAAATAATGTATATATATATATACAGAGTAACCCAGAAAAAATAGAACCCATAAACCTTTTTATAACTTCTACAAAAATAAAGCAAAATTATTCTGTCTTTTCCTTGGTAGACCAGGACATGTTGGTGAATACTATGGTCCTAATTTTTCATGCACAGAGTCTATTTCATATCATGAAAAAAAAAAGAAAAGGTGAGAATTAAATTTATGAATTTCAGTCAAAAATATATGGGTTCTGTTTTTTCTAGGTCACCCTATATATATATATATATATATATATATATATATATATATATACATTTGTATGGACAGGATTTGGCATTGAATAGCCCACAAGAGTTGATATGCCATAAGGCACAGCCAATCCAATTGGTAAACTGTTATGTTGAAGAATGTGCCGATAGGGACCCGTGTGATTTGAACACGAATCTCTAGCCAACAAACACAAGTGTTGAAATAGAATGTGCTACTGGAGTTCACATGACTAGAAATAGTGGATATATGAATGGATCAGTCAGAGGTCTGACGTGTGATGAGTAGAGAGACACGTGTGTATGCAAAATAGATTTGAAATATAACATTGCCAGTTAGTATTGTTTAGCATTCCATTGTTAGTATTCGGCATTGTACGAGAGTGAAGAGATTTTAAACTATCGGCCAAAATACCCCCCACTCACGGAACATTATAAAAAAGGTGACGAAGAATTAGTTCCAAACATTATAAAATAAACAAATAACAATTCTTAATTCAAATAACTTATAGTTATATGATATCAAGTATTCTGATCTAATACAAATAATTTGCACACAGTTCTGTGGTTTCAATTATTCCTATCTAATACAAACAATGATACGGTTTCCGGAATTCATTTCTGTTTGATAATAGTCATTTGTTTGCATACAGTTGTCCGGTTCATAACTTTTCCAATTGTGATTTGTCCAAAAATGAATTTACTTTTATTGTTTAATGGCATATCAACCTTCTTGGTAGTTTAATGCCAAAGCCATCGCTGTAGAAGAATCGTAGTGGTACTATTTAGCCCATAACTGGGAGTAGTAGAGGGATCATACCAAGGGTATTAGTCCGAAAGTGAACATAATAGTTTAACTGGAGTTGGAATACGCTTTCTATGTCATCGCAATCCAGCATATTAGCCATCACACCACGGAAAACTTTGAATCCAAAATCTGAGGAGAGATATTGTTCAGGAAATTTCGTGGCTCGTTGGTGTACCGTTCTTTTGTCATTAGCTCATCCAAAATGCGTCGACGGTTCTACAGAAATCTTCATCCATAGACACAAAACTCCTGTGGAGCCCTTTTGGTGTAATGGTTAAAGCGATGGACTGCGGAATCGTAGTACGCGAGTTCATACTCCAGTCGCGCTATTACGTTCACTTTCGGACAAATACCCTTGGGAAAGGTATGAACCCCCTTATCCTCCCAGCTATGGGTTAAATAGTACCACTACTGTTCTTCAAGGAGAATAGCTTTGGCATTAAATAACCTACAAAGGTCGATATGCCATTAAACAAAGAAACCAAACCAAACAAATCTCCTGTGTAGATAATTCAACCGTCCCCATCTTTAATATCCTTGAAACCTTTTATTATCAATATAATACTATTTATTGATATCATAAATAATTCAATTGAAGAAAATTCTTTTTTAAAAAGTTACTTCACACATCTCCGACCAAAATTTATATATTAACAATACTAAACCAAACTTCTCCTTATCGAATAAAATGCCGTTAAAATTGTTCGATTTTCATAAACACGAATATGCACTCTAATTTTTGCAAGCCTGATAGCTTAATAAGTCTTTTTTTTTAAATATACCCTCCTTGATGATGACCTTCAGCAAAAAACCTGTCGGGAAATTTTACAAAATTAAAATAAACAAAACTTATTTCCCAACGATTATGTGTTGTTTTGTCGCCTACACGCATACACACAGATAGATAGATAGATAGATAGATAGATTTCTTAATATATGAGTAGACTTGAATTTATGGAGATAGATAGATACTTACATAGAAACTAATAAACTGAGACATAGATAGATTGATAGACAGATAGATAGATTTCTTAATATATATGAGTAGACTTGAATTTATAGAGATAGATAGATAGATAGATATTAATAAACTGAGACATAGATAGATAGATAGATAGATGTGGGCTCACCTTTTGGATTTTTCATGATTCTTTACTTTTCTCTTTTTTCTTCTCTGTAATTTTAGCCTATCAAATGTACATCGTAGTTTTATCAAACGAAGAAGAAGTGAGAGAAAGGTCGGTATATTATTATTATTATTATTATTATTATTATTATTAGGTACACCTTTTATCATTAAGTTAGTCGCACCAGGATGCAATTTAATTTTCAAACAATGGCTGACTTCCGCTAACTTTTTCAACTTCCGGTTGCATAGTAAAGGACGTGAAATGTCATTCCAGGCAGCCAGCCATTCCATGATATAATATAATTGGTATGAATAAACACAAAGAATGGACTTTAGTCTATAGCAAAGCTTATGTAATTTTTCTTGCTTTTATGCTTTCTCGCACAGACTTAAAATAACAGCTCGATTATGAGAGCGAGGGACCAAAGGATTTGATATCTGTGATTTATTTGTCAATGACGAACCTGAGTTAAAGATATGCATTTAGACTAATAAATCCATGAACAGTTATAATCTGCTATAATCTGTAATCAAAATCAATCAAAAAATTTTATTTCTGAGATTAAGTTCAGGCATTCTAAAAACCAGAAATATACAAAATCGTTTATACGCTCCCAACCGGGGGTTGAGAACTCTGGCGAAGGAATCAGTGGCTGCCACTCGCGTAATGCAAAGCTCCTCGTATGAATTGAGTACTTTGGTATCCGGTAAGGCAAAACGTAAACAAACGAAAGTGACCACATAATGCCTTACAATTCCCGAGCTAATGTACGTCGATTGATGGCTGAGTGGTATGATACTAAGTCTAACGTAAAGTTGGGCGGGATTCAATCCCTACTTAAAGCGTCCTACGTGTCTAGCCACACTGATGAGTTGTGATACAACGAAACAGTCTGCCTGTGGATGAAAAAAATATATATATACGGTCGTTGCGTGAGTACATCCGAAACGAGTTAATTCGCAGCGGAGTGAAGTGAAGAACGTGATGGAGGAGGACCAAAAGCAGAAGTTGTACTGGACTAGACATGTTGCAAGTTTCTCGAACAAAATGTGGTCAAGGGCAGTTGTCGAGTGGTGTCCGAGAGACCGGAAACGATCGTTCAGAAGACCTACATGATGGTGGGATGACGAAGTTATGAAATGATTAGAGCTAACGTGTAGAAGAAAGGCGATATCGCGATCTAAATGAAAGTACATTGTCACCAGCAATGTGTTAAAAATCAGTCGGCCTGGCTGATAAGCCAATCAGGGAATATATTCCAAATAATCTCGCGCCATATAAAATCGTCACACATCTTGATATAGTTGGATATATATGCGTATAATAAAGTAACACTTTAGGAGGTGCCCGCAGAAATTGGACACGGCGACACGAGTTCAAATCCTGGACTGGTTGCATTTCACATGGCACTAATACCCTTGGGAAAGGTATGAATCCACCTATTTTCCCTCCAGCTATGGGTAAATAGTAGGGCAGACTAGGTTCTTCAGCCTTGGTGAGGCAACTAGTCTAGGAGAAGGAAAACTCTGAATTAAAACCTGTTAAACTCCGCTTAAAACATTGACCTTGCGGAGGGGTTGGGTAAATATGATAAAGTAACACTTTAGTTTTCAGAAAACATTCTTCCTTGATTGATTGATTGATTTTACTGGTATGTCAACCAGTCGAGGGCTATTTTATTCCGAGAGTTTAGGGAATTATTTTTATTGTATATTTACATTATTTGGCTGTTTCTTAAGGTTTTTGGCACATAGAGATCCTATCAAATACAACGCTATCTCGGCGGCTTTTAGAAAACGCTGACTGAACCTCTGTTGTAGACAAGCTTATCCTGGCTATTCTGGGAATAGTTGAACTCGTCCATGACTACTTCTTAACTGCTGTTTAGAGCAATGACGTCAAGACATACAGAAACTTTTACGGAAACCGTCTATATGATAGTAATTCCTAGCACTCTGCTGTGAACGATTAATTTGCACGTACTAGTATACTAAATCATTCTTGGTTCCGGTATATAACTGTTGTATCGTAGTAAGGAAAAAATACACATTGAAATAAAGAGTTAATTATTTATTAACTGAAGTGGTACAGTCCAACAAATATCATAAGTCTCACGCTGTGAGTGTTACGTCCGAAGTTGGTCTTACTACTGACCGAGATCTTGCAGAACCTTCGTGCTTAAGAAACACGACGTCTTTTATACCTCCGCGATACCGGAAGGCACGAAGTACGAGCCACTATACAACAACAACAACACACACCCGACCTGAAAAAAGTATGTCCTGGGTATGATACATCTGATATTGAGGCTCCGGTTTTGTAGCTCTGGGAAGTGTGGGGTACCCGTTGATTGCTATTACACCCAGTTTTACTCTCTCTCTCTCTCCCCCCACCCTCTCTCTCTCTCTCTCTCTCTCTCTCTCTCTCTCTCTCTCTCTATTGGTTTAATAGATCTGTTCAAAAAAAGGATACTATTAGATAAAAATACTTGACACCATAAAACTGGAGTAGTTACTGTCGTGTAGTGGCTAATGAGCTGAACTATTTCATCGTAGTAAGTGAGTTCGAATTCTAGTAGCGCTGTTGCATTCACTTTAGGGGTGTCCTCGTGGCGTAATAGTTAAAGCATTGGACTGCAGAATCGTAGTAAGCGAGTTCGAACTCCAATCAAGCTATTACGTTCACTTTCGAACAGTACTCTTTAGAACGGTATGAACCCCCTTATCCTTCCACCAAAGGGTTAAATAATACTACCAATGTTCTTCTAAAAGGACGGATCTGGTATTATATAACCCAAAATGGTTGATATGCCATTAAACAAACACTCAAAGTGCATTTACTTTTAGGCTAATACCCTTTGGGAAAGGTGTGAACCCCGTGATCCCCCAGCAATGGACTAAATATTACTACTACTGTTCTTCTATAATAATGGCTTTGACATTAAATAACCCACAAAATTTGATATACCATTAAAGAAATAAAACAAAACAACTCTGATGCCATTCAAATAGATTTTGAAGTCACCGACGACCTTTTTTTTTTTTTTGGTAGCGGGTAGTTTGTTTTTTTTTACTTATAAAAAGGTGTGATACTGACTTTTTTTTTAATCATATAGCCTCTAAAAAAGCTATTATCGCCTGATACCTTTCACACTCACTGACTTTCCCATTTTTTACGGATCTTTTGCTGAAATCCACAGGACGCAATCTTTTCTATCACCTCTCTCCCTTAATTCGAGTTGATGTTGCAAGCAGCACAACAAAATGGTTCACGAGATAAGGATTAGAACCGGAAGAAATTTCTTCCAATCGCGTGTCTCACATCAACATTCGAGCCACAACGAGCAGCAGCGTGAGGGACACCAGTGCCTTCATCTTCATCCCTGTCGATGGTATTGACACATTGTCAAACACCAACATGGCATTCAGGGGCAAGACAAAGATCAGGATCCATGCCAACTGAAAAATCCTCACCGAAATCCCATAGTGGACTGAATCCACAACAAGGTTAGAGAACGCCCTTGACTTTTTTTAAAGGCATTTTAATTTCATGAATTTATATTTTAAACAAAAACTAAATACCTGCGAGTGTAAGATGGTCACCCCAGATAAAAAGAGGAGAGTATCCGACCTGTGACATCGGTGAGATTATTGCATGTTAAATAACAAGCAATATTTGACTCTGAGAATGCAATAGATAGATTGAATATAGTTTGTCTTACCTAAAAATAAAGAGTGCTTAATATCATGAATTGGGCGTATATATTTATTCAAGCTAGAATAGTGTAGGCAGAGTTAACGGTGCTTGGTATGCATTCGTCAGACCAATTTAGTCTGACGAACGCATAAGTGAGAAACTGACTGTTACCAAGCACTGCTGTCTACGTCTAGGGCATCCTATAGCAGTATTATATTTTAACTATAAAATAAAGAGGTTTAGGTTTGATTTGGTTTTATGGCCTATCAACCATTGTAGGTTATCTAATGCCAAATATTTTTTATTGTAAAGTGAGTAAGTAAAGTAAAGATGGCAACCGTTGTGGAGGGTGACCCTAAAGCTCCATTTTTGATAGCTACTACACCAAGGTGAAGGGGAGGGCGCTTCTCCTTTCCGAGGATAAAGTAAAGTTGGCGACCTCAGTCGAGGGTGATCCGAAGGCTCCCTTTTCAATAGCTGCGATACCAAGGTGTAGGGAAAGGCGCTACTCAATTCTCTGGATTGCTCCACTTTACCCTTGATCCGTGCCTTATAACGCTGAGTGTTAAGCAAGGAGGTATCAAGTACCAATTTTCGATTCTTTGGTATGACTCGACCTGGGATTGAATCCAGGTCTCCCGGGCCATTGGTGAACACTCTAACCATCATGCCAATGTCCAGTAAATCCTTTTTTTTTACATATATACTAGATGTAGGATTTTTAAATACATTTTCTATATAACATTTTAAATCGAGTTTGAGCTCACTTTTTACACGCAGCTAATTGGGTGGGTAGAGTGTTCACCAATGGTCCGGGAGACATGGGTTCAATCTTAGGTGGCGTCATAGTAAAGACTTTAAAAACGGTACTTGATACCTCCTAGCTTAACGCTCAGCAATACAAGGTACGTATCGAGGGTAAAGTGGAGAAATCCAGGGAAAGGAGTAGCGCCCTCCGTTACACTTTGGTGTAGTAGCTATCGAAATGGAGGCCTTCTGGTCGCCCTAGACTAAAGGGAGACAACTTTACTTACTTAAATGGTTTCACTTCTTTAAATCAAATAAATATAATTCTATTTACTATTAATCATTTTTTTTTGCACATACTTAAATGCTTTCAAGTATTACTATTTAACAATTCAAATAAACATCAGTCATTTGTTTTGACACAATTAAATGATCAGACAGTTCTATTACAAACAATTCAGTCTAGCATAAGTCAACAAAGTTAAATGGTTCTAACTATTGCTATGTATCACAAACAATTAAACATCAGTCATTTGTTTAGACACAATTAAATGATCAGACAGTTCTATTTGAAACAATTCAGTTTAGCATAAGTCAACAAAGTTAAATGGTTCCAAGTATTGCTAAGTATCACAAACAATTAAACATCAGCCATTTGTTTACATACCGTCAAATGATTAAACATTTCTATTTCAAAGAATTCAGTTTAGCATAAGTCATTTGTTTGCACTCAGTTTGAATGTCGAAGTACACAGTTTAAATGTCAAACTTCTATTTGACCCATAGATAGGACTCTATTAGGTGCTACTACTCTGGGTCAGAGTGGACTTGGAAACAATGACAATAAAGGGGTACTCCGCATTCCCCAAAGCTCCAGTATTACTGAAGCCTCCACATCACATTTCTTAATATTATATCAAGGACACTCGTTGGTGGAGTCTTTCTCCTCTGCAGAGATGCAATCGGTGTATTCTACAACCCCAGCTGACTGGGCCAAAAATAAATCAGGTGAAAACTCTCAACTTCATACGTATCGATACAAGCACACCTGAAGATCGAGGAAGGTGAAATTTTTAACAAGTTTTATTTCATATATTATCATCATCATCATGATCAGGTCACGCTATTTGCACAGATTTCCTTTACTCTCTCTCTCTCTACCTGACCCAATCGTCCATTACTACTGGCAGATTTTCCAAACTACATCCTGTGTCCGTTCAGAGCTGATGTTCTTGAAAGAAAAGGAAAGGCCAAAAAATACGTCAGATTTCCGACATTCCCCTCGTAATACACCACTTTCTTTAAAATATTTCTCCCCATACCTACTGCTCTGAAGTAAAATGATCTCAATTCGTCAGCCATCACTTCTAGCCAATGGACTCATTTTTTTAGAAAATTTTTGATATCAGTCACTTAGAATTTCTATAGTTGGCTACTTCTATCCCAGATGCAATAAGAGTAATCGTATATCGATTGGTTACCGCAGCTTATCCAGAGGAAAGATGTGCAAGTGTAATACAAAAGGGGCCACATATCGATTGTTCAAAACGACAACTTGTGAATAAAGTCCGGGGATCTGTGAGCCATTATCATACGAACGCACATCAACAAAGCGTATTCAGACAATTGTATTTTTATCGGGTTTGACCTATGATTCATGCTTTTCTGTGTTACAGAAAATAATCCCTTTTTATTTTATTTTTGCTGTCATTATTTCTCTTTTGTTTTGCTTTGTTTTGTTTTTACGCTTTTGTAAGAAAACACGATATTCTAATTTGCTCCTCGATCTAAACTTTGCTGAATCGGCTCGAGTAGGATGCTGTAGAATATGCCAACTGCATCTCTACTCAGGGCTAACATCCCCTCACCCCAACGCGAGTCCTATCCGGGACAATAAACAATCTGATTGTAAGGCTTCAGTTTTAGAGCTTTGGAGAGTGTGGGGTGTGTTTCATTGCTATTACTCCCATGTCCACTCAGAGCCTATGTGGCACTAATTATTAGGTAACAGAATTGTTTTATCATTTACTGTGTTTGAAATAATGTAACTGTGTGCAAAAAGAACTATCAGTATTAAATAGGAAAACTTAAATCCTAGGAGAGATTGTTCGTATATTATCATTAAATAGGAAAACTTAAATCCTAGGTGGAATTGTTCGTATATTATCATTAAATAGGAATACTTAAATCCTGGGTGAGATTGTTCGTATATTATCATTAAACAGGAAAACTTACTTGAAACCATATAGAGTCTACAGTCCAAAAGTTTGGGCAATGTGGAGTACCCCCTTATTACCATTACTCCCAGATCCACTCTGAGTGGTCGTACTTTTTAAGGTCCCATCTATTAGTCAAATAGAACTGTTTAGTCATTTACTTAGGATTCTTATTCTTCTTATTATTAGCTATTTGTGTTATATAATAGCCGAGGGATTTCGGTTCATGCCTTTGAGTTTAGTTAGGCTGAGAACCTTTCGGCTCAGCACATCGTTTAGTTAGGTGCAGCATTGAGGCAGGTGTTAACGCGGGCGCGCGCGGGCGTTTGGAGGTGTCACTCAGATGTCATAATAGTCCGAGACGAAACGCGGTGACAGGGTACAGGTGACGTCACGCACCGGAAGTGCGCGGAGGTTTGTGTGAGAATTTGAAGAAAGACAGAGTTGAGAATTAGACGCCAAACGAGAGCGATCGACTTTTGGATCTCGCAGGCGCGAGACGAACTTGTGCCCTATGGGAGCCGCTCGAGACGGGGGCCAAATGAATAAGACAGCATAGAAGATTGTGTCTCTCCTCCTTACGTCGAAACCTTTAACTCAAAGTTAATAAAAAGCTTTCGTACCTGAACAAGAAGTTGTTACGTGTTTTCGAATTTCGAGATTCCTATGTTTTTTATATGTTCTATCGTTATGAACATTATATGTCCATTTCGCACATAGCGTTAATTGTGAATATATAACATTTGTAACCATGAAGATGTGTGCAAGTTATTCGTATTATATTGGAATACTTGAAAAATTGAATTACTATTGATAAATTGCAGTACTTGAAACCATTTAACTGTCGGCAAACAATATTAAATAGAATTATTTGTGTTAGATAACAATACTTGAAACCATTTAACCGTGAGCAAATGAGATCTAACTCGTTTAAAAACAGTTACTCATAAACGAATTGCTTACACATCAAATATGTATGGGGGAGGTGTCCTCTGGTGTAACGGTTAAAGCGATGGACTGCAGAATCGCATTAAGCGAGTTCGTATTCCAGTCGCGCTATTACGTTCACTTTCGGTCAAATACCCTTGGAAAAGGTGTGGACCCCCTTATCCTCCCAGCTAGGGATTAATTAGTACCACTACTGTTCTTCTAGGAGAATGGCTTTGGCATTAAATAACCTAAAATGGTTGATATGCCATTAAACAAAGAAACCAGACCAAACCAAACCAATCAAATATGCATAACAGGATTTTGCATTAAATAACACACAAAGGTTGATATGCCATAAAACACAATTGAAGCCATATAAGTATGAATGATAAGCTTTAAGTAAGTTATTTGAAGCTATACATATATACGAATAGCTAGATAGGTTTCTTTTTTAATGGAAGGTCAACATTTGTGGGTTATGCAATGCCAAAGCCATCCTTGTAGAACAGCAGGGAAACTATTTAACCCATAGATAGGGGAATAAAGGGTTCATGCCTTTCATAAGGGTATTAGTCCGTAAGTGCACGTGATAGCACGGCTGGAGTTCGATCTTGCTTATTTCGAGCCCGCTGTCCTGTACTTTAGCCATTACACTATGCAAACTTCCATCGGTTTTAGTTCATCGGATTGATTAGACTTTTATATGATCAATGACCTGTCAATAATATTCGATTCCTTCGCTAGGTGCATAATTATATCACTTTCGATAGATGAGATGTTGTTACCAAGGTAGGTGAACTGGTCTTCTAATTTTAGAGATAGCTCAAACGGGATTTCTTCCAAGCTGTACCCGTGTGCATACTACTATATGGATGCACCACATGGACGGTAACAACGTGCGTAGAGAAATAGATAGATGGAAACAATAAGAGAATGCAATGTGTTGTCTTGAACAAATCCTGGTTGTAACACGCCACAAAACAGTAGATGAACGACCACCAGCTTCCCATCTCACAAACCATTAGAGTAAGACGAACAGGACATGCAGGGTACTACTGAAGAAGCAAGGAGGAACTCATAAGTGACGGTCTACTAACGACTGCTCGACATGGACGTGCCAGTGTTGGTTGACCAGGAAAGATTTACATCAGCTTTGTACGGGAACAGGATGCAACCTATTAGTTTCTTTTTCACAAATTGCTTGTACCCATGGGAAAGATATGAATCCAACTATTCTCCCTCCATCTATGGGTAAATAGTAGGGCAGACGAACCTCTTTAAACTTTGTATGGCAACCGGTCTAGGAGAAGAAAAATTTTGATTTCAATCCTGTTAAAATCCGCTTAAAATTTGACCTTGTTTCACGCCCTTCCCGTTCTCGTCATACATTATTTATTATCTAAAAAATACCTTTGGTGATTCAGTTTGCTGCTGTACCAGGATGTAATGTATATATATATATATATATATATATATATATATATATATGTATATATAATTTTACTACACTATCATACATGTAAATTTAATGCTATTTATTTTTGAGGGGCTCATTATTTTTACTTAGTCGTTATTAAGCATGACCTTTGATTCAGATCTCTATCACCATTCATACTTTGTTGTTATGAATGCGACGATTTGCACTGATGTCCTACATGGTCATATTGGAGAAACTGATGCCAGATTATTATTGGTCGCTGTTTGGTGCTAGGAAGGATGTTTAATCACTTCCTGCCCGTTAAGTTTCAATAATAGAATTAGTATATCTATTAATACACTAATATTGAATAAACGGAAAAGAAAAGACATTATAAACACATATATAATGAAAACATTTTTGGGTAAATATAACAAATGTTACAATAATTAACAACGTGTCCGAAAACAGATGAATTACACATATTGTTCCATGAACATAGTAAGAAGGGAGGTAGAAAATGTAAACATAATAGTCTTACTTTTTCTGATGGTCTTCTTGGCGAGGTGATGGTAATTCGCCGGAATTGGAAACATCACTATCTCGTTTAAGTCGATTTTCGCCCAACGGGCGCAGACTAAAAAAGACCACCTCTTCTGCTGGTTTTCTTGGCAAGGTGAAATAGAGTACTTTGCTGGAGATGGAAACAGCGTTACCATCTTGTTCATATCCATTTTCGCCCAACCGACCCAGACTGAAAAAGACCACGTCTTCTGCTGGTTTTCTTGGTGAGGTTAATTGCCGGAGTTGGAGACAAAAGGTCTCAATTCATTCCAATGAATAGAAATGAAAAACATGTCTGTTATGTTTCACTTGTGAGTACTCAAACTTCGAAGGTCTTGACCGTTAAAACAATAAAGACAAAATGAGACAGAATAAGGGGTCTGAATTATCACGTGATCAACGGACACTCCAAGGGGTGATAATTATCTTCATTTCGCTATAACTTAATAATCCCTGCTTGAATGTTTAGAGTATAACATTTACAGTTTCTTTGTAGAAATTAATCGAACTATTGATGAGCTAGTTGGCGTAATGGCTAAGGTGCTGAACAGCGACCAGGATATAGGCGAGTTCAAACTCCAGTCGCGCTATACGTTAACGTTCGGATTTACACTCTTAGGAAAGGTAGGAACCCTCTTATCCTTCTAGATATGAGTTAGATATTATCACTTCAGTTATTCTAAAAAAAAGGCCTTGGTATTAAACATCCCACGAAGGTTGTTATGCCATTAAGCAAAGAAACCAAACCTTGGTGCCTCATTTCTTTGCTATAATATTTTTATCTTAATACAGTGATACCTCGAGATACGAAATTAATTCCGATCTTGGAATTTTCCTATTAGGGGACAAGATTTACCCTCTAAATAGCGTAATTCACTCCAGCCCCCAAAAGCAGTCGTATAAAGTATAAATATTATACCCACCCGAAGGAATGTGTTCGTTAATGACAACATAATTATTTGCATAAATGTTTAAAAAAAACAATGAGAAAATAATAAGATCAATGAAAAATAAAAATAAATGTTGTAACGAATAAGGACACTTTACCTTTCGAGTCGGGCACTTTCGATTTTCATTTTCGTATCTTGAATATTTTTCGTTCAATGGGATGGAAATTTCTTCGAAGCCCGTTTCGTATTCTGAATTTTTCGCACAATAGGTTTTTCGTGAGTTGGGATTCCACTATACCCTTTTATCGATCACGTGTGTCAGGTGGCGAAAAGGGAGAATGATATTAGCATTCTAAAAATTAATGGGGCCACAATAACTTGCACCACACTCTTGAACATTTACTACTGAAAGTAAATTGTCTAATATTTACTGTCTCTAAATTCCCAAGAAAAAAGAAAATTTGTCGAAACGATGGCGTCTTATTTCTTTTGTTAGCTACTATAAGCTGCTCCTGCTTTTGTTTGACTCCCTAAGCGAGCGAAATTGCTTAAAAATCGTTTTCTAAATCACGGACAGATAAGTGTTTTTCGGGGCTTTTTTTTCGATGGGAATGAATTGAAGGCAAGAAAACTAGCTTCAACTTATAGGGCTTTCGAGAAAATGGCCGGAAAAAATGATCATAAGAATATCTCACTAGGGTTTCCGCTTGCCTAATGAATATGTATGCTTAAAGAATTGATTAGGTTTCTTTGCAGTAATTAGATAGATAGATAGATAGATAGATAGATAGATAGATGTGAGTAGACTTAGATAGATAGATAGATAGATAGATAGATAGATAGATAGATAGATATGAATAAATTAAGATTGTTTGATATAAATTGAATGAGAAAGATGGAAAATAGTTATACCTTAAAATAGATTTTAAAAAAATATGGACAGAATTTGAGAGATATGAACAGTTTAAGATAATATATATATATATATATATATATATATATATATATATATATATCTCTATATATATATATATATATATATATATAGATAGATAGATAGATGGATGGATGTGAGTAGACTCAGATAGATAGATAGATAGATAGATGTTTTAAGCTTGGAATAAATAATGAAGAACAAGTTCAAAATGAATCATTGAGAATAGAATTGTCATAATGATTTCTTTAAAAACAAAACCTGCTATGAGGAGGGTGTTGAAAATTTGAATCTGGCGTCATAAAATGTTTTACATACACTTGATAAAGGATTTTTAATGAAAAAAAAAGTTTGTTTTTTTACCGCTTCCAAAAAATTCAAAAATATTTCATTTTAGAGTTATATACATCAACCAACCTCTCCACACAAATAGGATTGAACACTAAGTCAAATCTTTAAGCGAAGTTTAACAGGTTTGAATTCAGAGTTTTCCTTCTCCTAGATCAGTTGCCATACCATGGCTAAAGGGTCCTCCAGCCTGTCCCACAATTTACCCATACATGGAAGGAGAATAGTTGTATTCATACTTATTCAATGATATTAGTGCTATGTGAAAGCACCGTCCAGGATTTGAACTCGGGTCACTGCATCCCTTTTGCTATGAAAGTAACCATTACACTAAGAATGCTTTCAGAATTATTCACTTTTTAGTGATTGGGCTGGGGAGGGTAAAAACTTTTAGTGATGGGAGGGTAGAACTTTTTAGTGATGTGTGGTGTAGTATGAAAAGTACTCGATACCGATCACCCCTTTGTAATCATGGAATAGTCGTAACAGATGATTTTTATTAGGATATAAGCAAGAGTATTATTATGCCATGTGTTTCCAAAATGTTCTCAAAGTTGAATAAAGTTTACCAATGAATTTATTCTGGCCTCTATTTTCATTACAATGGGGTAGAACTTTTTAGTTATGGGGGTAAAACTTGCCAACAGAGCCTTATTTACTTAGGCATAAGGGCGGCTGAATAGGGCAACCAGTGAGAATCAAACTCATTGGCCATCATTTTCTTGTTTACCTTGCAAACAATTATACTACTCGAGGCAATGGAAAAATAAATTGAATGAAAAAATTGAAGATTCAGTTTTGCGTATTAAAAGGAAAAATTAAATAAGATTAAAATCAAAATTAATTAAATAAGATTAAATCTAAATTCAATGAGATTAAAATTTAAATTTAAATTTGAAAAAATCAAGATTCAAAGAAAATTGCAGATTTGGTTTTGGAAATAATTTGATATTTTATTTTATTTTAATGATAAATATTTTAATCTTATTTTTAAATAAAAATTCAGTTAACTTTTTTAGGTGGGTGGTTCGATTTTAAATATGCGAAACGTTGTCGATTCGCAAGAAGAACAAGTTTGATAAAAATCATTTGTGCCCGTGGAGTAATGGTTATCGTCGTAGGAAATGGACACGGAAACACGAGTTCAAATCCTGGACGAGACTGATTACATTTCACATTGCACTAATACCCTTGGGAAAGGTATGAATCCAATTATTCTCCCTCCAGCTATGGGTAAATAGTAGGGCAGACTAGGTTCTTCAGCCTTGGTGAGGCAACTAGTCTAGGAGAAGGAAAACTCTGAATTCAAACCTGTTAAACTCCGCTTAAAAATTGACCTTGTGTCATATCCTGCCCGAGCGGTGGGGTTGGGTAAATATGATAAAATCATTTTTGCAGCTGATAATTATAAAAGCTAACAACCAAATAATCTCTTATTAAATAAATAAAAGATAAAAAGAAAAGAATTAACAAAAAAGGGAAATTGATAATGAAATACAGTTATTCATTTTTAATCTTTTTTCAAGCAATTTTAAAACAAAATGTGCCAATTAGTTAATCCGACAAGGAAAAATCACAACATTTTTCAAGTTATACTGCGGGCAACTAGGAAACTTCTTTGAGGTGAGAAGAAGCGGTTGTTTTGGTGATACAACGTAAAATCCACTGTGGACACAGGTAAATAAACGGAAAGACAATCGCTGCAGCTTTAATCATATTTACCAACCCCTCCGCTTGGGCAGGATATGACACAAGATCAATTTTTTAAAGCAGAGTTTAACAGGTTTGAATTCAGAGTTTTCCTTCTCCTAGACTAGTCGCCTCACCAAGGCTGAAGAACCTCGTCTGTCCTATTATTTACCCATAGCTGGAGGGAGAATAATTGGATTCATACCTTTCCCAAGGGTATTAGTGCAATGTGAAATGCAATCAGTCTCGTCCAGGATTTGAACTCGTGTTTCCGTGTCCATTTCCTCCGACGATAACCATTACACCACAGACACCTCCGCTGCAGCTTTAATAGAAGTAAAAACGTGGCCGCTGCTGCTTGTGATGAGAATTTTGTTAACAAAACCCATTCTACGAAGATTGTGAACTGATGACTCTAAACTGCGTTTATATGAGTATTTGCGTTTATAAACATTTTGTTTTAGTTGGGTTTTATGGCATATCAACCATTGTAGGTTATTTAATACCAAATCCTCTTTATACATATATATTAAATATGTACGACTTGGTTTGGTTGAGTTTTATGGCATATCAACCATTGTAGGTTATTTAATGTCAAACCCTTTTTATACTTTTATGATAAATATATATGATTTGGTTTGGTTGGGTTTTATGGCATATCAACCATTGTAGGTTATTTAATGCCAAATCCTCTTCATACATATGTATTAAATTTATAGGATTTGGTTTAGTTGGATTTCGTGGCATATCAACTATTATAGGTTATTTAATACCAAATTTGCTTTATACATATATATAAGATATATATGACTTGTAAATATAAGTCAACAAAGTTAAATAGTTCCAAGTATTACTATGTATCACTAACAATTCAATTAAACATCAGTCATTTCTTTATACACTGTTAAATGATCAAAAAGTTCTATTTCAAACAATTAAGTTTAGCATAAGTCATTATTTTGCACACAGTTTAAATTTCAAACAGTTCTATTTGACCTATAGATAGGAACCTTTCAGGTGCTACCCCACAGGTCCAGAGTAGAGGTGGGAGCGATGGCAATAAAGTGGTACTCTGCATTCCCCAAAGCTCCAAGACTGAAGCCTTAACATCAGTTTGTTTAATGTCATTTCAGGACACTCGTTATAAGGGTTCTAACTCCTGTGCAAAGATGCAGTCAGTGTATTCTACAGCTCCCGCCGAGTGGGCTGAAACGTTTTAAAGAAGAAAAATATAAAAAGAATTGTATTTGAAGTAATGAAAAGTAAGAAGTAGAATAGCATTCCATAAAGAAGAAAAATAAGAAAACAGAGGGAGTAGTACTCGTAGTAGTAGTTGGAGGAGAGTTCATAAAAAGAAAAGAATGTGAAATAAGTAGAATGGGAAAGTCCATAAAGAAGAGAGTTGAGTTTCTTTATGTAATGGCATATCAACCTTAGTGGGTTATTTAATGCCAAAGCCATTTTTCTAGAAGAATGGTACGTGGTATTATTATTTAACTCACAGCTGGAAGGATAAGGGGATTCATACTTTTTCCAAGGGTATTTGTCCGAAAGTGAACTTAAGAGCGCGACTGGAGTTCGAACGCGATAACTACGATTCCACAGTCTAGCGGTTTAACCGTTACACCACGAAGGCACTACCAACCCAGGGCGCAAAGAGTCGTCGTATTGAAGAAGAAGAAGAAGAAGAAGAAGAAGAAGAAGAAGAAGAAGAAGAAGAAGAAGAAGAAGAAGAAGAAATGGAACAAAATATTTGGTTGTTAGAGGCCAAAATTTAAATACTTAATGCTTAAAAGCAACAAGAATTTACAAAAAAATTAATCCTAAATAAAAGGAGTTTCCACTCAATAGCAATGTGTGTTAGAGAGAGAGAGAGAGAGAAAGAGAGAGAGAGAAACGAGTGGAGATGGAAAAAGAAAGTCAGAGAGAGAGAGACAGAGACAGACAGACAGACATACAGACAGATAGAAAGAGAAGGGCAGGAGAAAAGCAAATGGCGGAGATGAAAAATATGTAAATTGATTTTCTTCGATCAACAATTACTGAAGATTTTTTTTATAATTCAAGGACCTTGATTAGTTTCTTTTTCTTTTCTCTCTTTTTAATCTTCAATTTTTTTTAAAAACATACTCCATTTTTAAACTGCCGGCCTTCTAATCGATACTATTTTTAAGCACACGTATCGATGTTCAAGACATACATTTATCACACGTTTTTAAAAATTCTATTTTAATTTAATTAAATTTGTTGTTATTGTTGTTGTTGTGGTTGACCGTTAAGTAATGCACAATTAATTGTCGTGTGGTGGTATTCAGGTGTCCAGGAGAAGCAACATACAGCAACAACCATTTTCCTAAACAAAACCTTTGCCATTTATGGTCTTAGTGATTCTTAGAACGTTGAAATCTGGGTGTTAGGAATCACTTGTAACTGGCGGTATGAAGTTGTTTTACATTAAGGAAATATAGTGTAATAGATACGAACTGGTTGCTAGTATTATTGAATTAGTTTATTCTTTATCTTTCTCTGGTTGATCTGTGAATCAGGCGGCTTGGGCTGTAAAAAACATCGACTGCATCTCTGCAGAGGGGTAAGACTCCCTAACAAGTGGCCCAGACGGCTGTAGCTGTAGATTACACCGAGTGCATCTCTGTAGAGATGTAAAACTCTCCAACGAGTATCCTGGATATGACACTAAACAATCTAAGCCCAGTCGGCCGGGGCAGCAGAATATACCGACTGCATCTCTGCAGAGTGGTAAGACTCCCCCAACGAGTGTCCTACATATGATGCTAAACTATCTGACGGTAAGGCTTCAGCAATGATGGAGCTCTATGGAATGTAGAGTAACCCATTATTGCCATTGCTCCCAAGTCCACTCTGGTCCGGAGTAGTTACACCTGATAGGGTCCTATCTATGGGTCAAATAGAACTGTTGGACATTTAAGCTGTGTGTAAACAGATATTTGGTGTTTAATTGAATTGCTAGTGATACATGGCAATACTTATAATAAAGTGAATTGTTTGAAATAGAACTGTTTGATCATTTAACAGGGTATAAACAAATGACTAATGTTTATTTGAATTGCTAGTGACACATAGCAATTCTTGAAACTATTTAATTTTGTTGAAATGCTAAACTGAATTGTTTGAAATAGAACTGTTTGATCATTTAACAGCGTGTAAACAAATGATTGATGTTTAATTGAATTGTTAGTGATACATAGCAGTACTTGAATACATTAAACTGTGTGCAAACAAATTATTATTAGTAAATAGAATTATTCCTTTAAGATAAAAATAACGGAAACTATTCAACTGTGTTTAAAAAAATGAGCACAGGCTCATTTAAAAATCTTATCAACAAAATTTGTTTAGAAATTATATATTTAATATATAAGGTATCTCTATATGGGACCCATATGACTGCTAATATCTCAACTAATAATGATATAAGGTGTCTCAATATACATGGGACCAATGTGACAGCTAATATCTTTATTAATAATAATATAGGGTGTCTCAATATAGATGGGAACCATGTGACTGCTAATAACTCTACTAATAATAATGTTGTTGTTTTTTTTTTATTTTGGCACTAGATAACCTACAATGGTTGATATGCTATAAAACCAAACCAAACCAAAACTGATTGATCTGTGTTTCTCAATTATCCATTTGGTCCCTTGCTGGGACACAGTCTTTGAGACTTCAAGTTCTACCGGGTCTACCACATCAGCTCTCGACTGAATCCTGTAGGTAAGGAGGTGATCATGTTCTTGTGATCATGTATATTTGAAATACTAAGAAATTTCCATAGCTAACTTTGAATTTACCCAGGGCGCAGAAAATAGGTGTGCTCTAAATGCGATTATCTCATGTCATTCTTAAGTTCCCAATTTTGAAATTGCCTTTTGAAGAAAAAACAAATATACTTGAACTGAATGAGAATGACAACTGTAATCAGATTTAGATAGATAGATAGATAGATGCTAATTGAAAGTTCTGCGAAATTGAAATAATAATCCCCAATAGTGTTACTTTTATTTACATATGACATCAAATAAATCAGAGATAATGCATTATCGATTTATTGAAACTTGATCAAATATTTAAAAGGTTTGAGCAAAAATATTTGTTTTGGGTAAAAAGGTGCAATAAATATTCCCTATATATATATATATATATGTGTGTGTGTGTGTGTGTGTGTGTGTGTGTAATAGACAGTTATTGCATCTATGCTTCTTATGTATGTCTAGGTATGTAGGTGGATGCAATTCTTATTCTGTCAAGTTTTATGCGAAGAGCCTGGAGAAATCAGAAAGCATAATTTTTACACTCGAGAGATAAAAGTCAGCAGTTTTATATCAGTTTTGCCACAGGTTCTATTAGTGCGTTCAATAAAACAAATTTATTCAGTCGAAAAGCTTAATAATTTTTTATAACCACTGAACAATACAATAAAATTTGAACTGTTCCTGAATTATAACCAAAATACCAGTAGAAGTGGTCGTTGTGTAACAGTTGTCGCTGTACAAAGGAAACTCGACAGCCATAGTTTAAAACCTGGACTGGGCTGTTTGTTTTTCAGAGAGCGTTAATACCCTTGGGAAAGGTATGAATCCGACTATTCTCCCCACCAGTAATGGATAAATTGTAGACGGAACGCTTTAACCTTGGTATGGCAACCAATCTGGGAGAAGAAAAACTGAATTCAAACCATTTATAGACTTGTGGAAGGTTGGACTTTACCAGGTTATTCCTAAGAGTCGCTTAATAAGTAGTGCCCACAAGACAAAACTTTGTTACGAGGCCTGTAAGTGAAAATACTAGTAAAAATCACTGACACAAGTTAGTTTAGTGTAACGGCCTATCGGTCAATTAAAGCCAAATCCTTTTTATACATATATATCAAATATATGATTTCTAAATACATTTTGTAGATAATATTTTAAGACAAGCCTGAGCTCATTTTTTTCATACAGTTAAATGGTTTCACCTATTTCTATCCAATATATATAATTCTATTTACTATCAATCATTCGTTTAACTCAGTTTAATGTTCTTAAGTATTGCTATGGATCACTAACAATTCAATTAAAGATTTCTTTACACAGTTAAATGAACTAACAATTCTATTTCAAACAATTCACTTTAGGGTAAGCAAATAGTTTCAATGTCAAACAGTTCTATTTGGCCCATAGATAGGATCCTTATCAGAGGCTAACATTCTGGACCGGAGTGGACCAGTGAGCAATGGCAATGAAGAGGTACTCCGCATTCCCCAAAGCTGCAGGACTATTGGAGCCCCAGCATCAGGTTGTTTGGTGTCATATCCTGAACACTCGTGGACCTGGGAGCGATGGCATTGAAAAGGTACTCTGCATTCTCCAAAGCTCCGGGACTATTGGAGCCCCAGCATCAGGTTGTTTAGTGTCATATCCAGAACACTCGTGGGCCTGGGAGCGATGGCAATGAAAAGGTACTCCACGTTCCCCAAAGCTCCAGGACTATTGGAGCCCCAGCATCAGGTTGTTTAGTGTCATATCCAGAACACTCGTGGGCCTGGGAGCGATGGCAATGAAAAGGTACTCCACGTTCCCCAAAGCTCCAGGACTATTGGAGTCCCAGCATCAGGTTGTTTAGTGTCATATCTAGAACAATCTTTTCGGGGGAAGTCTTGCCCCTCCACAGAGAAGCAATCGGTGTATTCTACAGCCGACTGGACCAAAGCAAGCAGAATATTATCATCGTACAAATAATGAAGATTATAAAAAGTAAATGTAGTAAAAATATTTTCAATACAAATATCAAATGACGATCCATTTGACACTATGGACGCTGGTGTGGTAGTACATATAAAGATTTCGCTCTATGTATGTGCATATATTGAGACACATGAGTAGGTATGAATGCA
The DNA here is from genome assembly GCA_963585895.1 of Sepioteuthis lessoniana. Classification (NCBI taxonomy): domain Eukaryota; kingdom Metazoa; phylum Mollusca; class Cephalopoda; order Myopsida; family Loliginidae; genus Sepioteuthis; species Sepioteuthis lessoniana. Next base: position 49,475,375 of record OY757937.1, on the reverse strand, counting down.
TTGTTCGCCAAAGGTCAGGGAGACCGGGGTTCAATCCCAGGTCGATTCGTCATACCAAAGACTCAAAAAAATGGTACTTGATACCTACTTGCTTAACATTCAGCATTATAAGGTACAGATCTGGGGTAAGTGGAGCAATCCATGGAAAGGAGTAGCGCTCTTCCTTACACTTCGGTGTAGTAGCTATTGAGAAAGGAGCCTTTGGTCAGCCAACTTACTTACAACTTACTATATGTCTACTTACGTGGCTATGTTAAGTATGAGTATAGACGTATATATATATTTTGTGCGGAAACCATTAATTCAACTTTGTGAGTATAAGTGGAGAGGGTCAGTTAAAAGTGGAACCACGACTAAAAAGAGCTTCGATTTTATTATCACACGTTTTAGGATCTCCCGAAGACAGGGCAATAGTTTTAAGTCCAGTCCGTGGGTTACCGAAAATCCGGAAGTAGGAATGTTCACCCCTGTATATATTCAAGAAAAGTGAGTCTGCTGAGCAGGTACAAAGAGATACAGAGACGCAGATAGGCTGAGATACAAAGATGAAGTTGGGCTAAGAAGATAGGGCCAGAGACAGATAGAGAGATAGAGACGGATTAAGAGATAGAAACGGATCAAGAGATAGACTTAAATAGGCTGAGAAGATCCACTGAAGAGAGAAGTGGCGTAACGGCTGAAAGCCTAGCGGTCAGTTTTAGTTTTAGTTAAAGGAATTTCGCCAACCGTCTATGTAGCGAGAGTGAGGACTCTACACATTTTGCGAAGTGCCACACACCTGTCCTCTGTTAAAAAACATTTATTTTAGCTTTTGGTTTTTGACTTTTTCCTTCATCGTAGACCCGTCTCGGCACCTTGCACTCGATCCGAATCTGTAGAGAGAGACAACACAACGTAGGTGAGATTATGCAGCCGAAGGTGCATGGGACACGGACGGAATTCCTACGTCTATATGAAATCTTGTTACTTCTGCATGAACTCTGTTCTCGCAGAAATAACAGGATTTCGTATAGATTGTCATTTTTACCAAGGATCAAAGAGTGGTATCTGTACGCTTTGCCTTGGAAAAGTTATCTCTCTCGATATTTCTGCCTAGGATTAGAGTGGAGTATCTGTACATTCGGCCTAATATCAAAGTGTCTTTCCTCGGCATTTCTGCATAGGATTAAAATGTATTATCGATACGTTTTGCCTTGGATCAAAATATCTCTCGCCCAGCACCTCTACCTTTAGTATCTGTAGGTTCGGCCTTGGATCAAAGTGTCCCTTTCCGGCACTTCTGACTTGGATTCACGTGTAGTATCTGTCCGTTCGGCCTTGATTCAAAGTTCTCTTTCTCGCACTTCTGTCTTGGATCATAGTGTAATATCTGGACGTTCTTTGGATCAAGTAGTTTTTCCTGGCTCTTCTCAAGAGTCACAGCTTGGCTCCTTGGTCTTTCGGCAGAGATTAGAGTGTGGTGTCTGTTCTTATTCCATACTTGTGTTCTTATATTTCAACCGAAAGTAAATAAAAGGACAAAAATATGTTCGATTTTGAGTATATATTAGAGAGGTAATCCGTGGTACAGCTAGCTGTCTGGAGGTGGTCGTGAAGTAACGGTTATCATAATAGGAAACAGGTTCGACTCGTCGAGTTCGTATCCTAGACAAGATTGCTGCTTGCGTTTCACATTATGTTGATATGTTTGATAAAGGCATGAAAAATAGGAAAATAGAACGGACTGGACTCTTTCAAGCACATTCCTATTCTTTTTTGATCCACTTTCTTGTCTGGCTGTAACGTCAAAAAAACAAAAAAGCAAAAGAAAAAAAAATCACACAACAAATGTAGCGCTTAAATAAATTCCTGAGGGGAACTGGCATTGCTTATTTCATATTCTCTTTTAGAGAATCCTTCAACAAATCCAAGAGTATCAGAACGATGCTTATCTCAACAATGCCTACTTTCTTATGTCCATTCGATAAATTTCTCGGACAACAACCTTGAGTCTAAAAGGTTATTTGACATTGCATTTTGATCGTTGTGTTTTTGGTTAATCTTTACATGTCGTTAAAAATGTGCATTACGACCAAGGTTTCCTGTGACACTGTGGGTTCAGAAATTCAAGAATTTTTAAGAAAACAGTCGTTTCAACCTAACAACCAAGAAATTTAACCAAATAATAAAAGAAAGGTCGGGAAAGAAGTTGGCATATAATTAACTATTCTAAAGAAATTTGCACGAAATTAAATTTAACTGAAAAATAGGCAGAAGAGAGAGAGAGAGAGAGAGAGAGAGATCATCAGTAAGATTGTAGTTTGATTGGTTTGGTTTACGGTCTATCAACTCTTTTCGAGTCATTTAACGACGAATTAAGTCATTTTGATAAAAGTTTCAAACAAATTCAGTTTAGTATATTCTTTGTTTACAACAAGTTAAATGTCAAAAGTTAATTTCAAACAATTCAGTTTAGCATAAGTACGCAGTTTAGTTCTATTTGATCCATAGATAGGACCCTGCCCTGAGCGAACTTGGGAACGATGGTAATGAAGAGGTACTCCGCATTCCCCAAAGCTCCAACATTACTGAATCCCCACCATCAGATTGTTTAGTGACATATCTAGGACATTCGTTGGGGAAGTCTTATCCCTCTGCAGAGATGCAGTCAGTGTGTTCTGCAGCCCCAGCTAATTGGGCCAAATAAAGAAAGAAAGAAAGAAAGAAAAAAGCATCACTCAGTAAGAAAAAATGCTTTGAAATCTTAAACTATAAGATGTCGATGTGTGTGTCTGTGTCTGTCCGAGAATCACAGCAAAACTAAGAAACCCAGATACTTAATTATTCTTTTTGCACGAATATCGACATGACTCCGTGCTCTAACGCAAATAACGCAAGGTTAACAACTGACGTCATTTGTAGCTACTGAAGGTCATCAGAGGGTAAAATGTGAATTTAGGATAAAACAGAGGGAATCAGACACTTTGACTTGAATAACAACATTTTTTTTTAATCCTTTTCAAAGAAACCCGAATTCAGATTTTAAAAAAAAAATGGAGAAGAAATATTTCTTCCAACACATATCGCGTGTTTCTCTGGACTTAGAACAGCGTAATGATACCCCAAAACTTTCGAAGGAGTTAAATTGAATTAACTGCCAATCCAAAATACATAAGAGAACTTTGGTTGGAAGGGAAATGAAAAAACGCAAGTCTAGGAAACAAATTTGGTTCGTCTTCAAGGGAACTTTCTCTGTCACGAAAACCTTCCTAATTTTTTTCCAGTAAAATGCGCACAAGAAAGCTAGATTTACGGTTGATTTGTATATTTCGGAATTGATTCCTGTACTGTAATATATTCGCATAAAATAAAAGCCAATATTTCTAGGGGTGTCCTCATGGTGAATGGTTAAAGCGATGGACTGCGGAATCGTAGTAAGCGAGTTCGTACTCCAGTCGCGCTATTACGTTCACTTTCGGGCAAATACCCTTGGGAAAGGTATGTACCCGCTTATCCTCCCAGCTATGGGTTAAATAGTACCACTACTGTTCTTCTAGGAGACTGGCTTTGGCATTAAATAATCTACAAAGGTTGATATGCCATTAAACAAAGAAACCAAACCAAACCAATATTTCTTTACCATGAAAAATTCGCAGATAATGCACGTCTATATTTCTATATGACGAAAGATTTTCAGATGATATCCATCTATATTTCTGCACAGCAAAAGATATGCACATAATCCATATCTATATTTCTTTTTTATCACCAAAGATTTACCGATAGTACACCTCTATATTTCTGCACTGCAAAATATTTGCACAAAATATATACCTTTATTTCTACATTGGGAAAAAATATTGCACATAATACACATCTATATTTTTTCTCTCATAAAAGATTTATCGATAATACGTATCTCCGAATGTGCCTTAAATTATTCTTTTTTTGTGTGAATATCTATTTATTGAAAACGTTTCTAAACATGAATACGCATTCTTTTCATAAATGAATTCATTAATTAAACATATGTATGCATAATCCTATCTAATAAAAATCATTTGTTTACAAACAAGTATTGGCTTAGTGGGTAGTGTGTTTGCCAATGGTCCGGGAAACCTGGATTCAATCCCAAGTCGCGCCAAAGACTTTAAAAACGGTACTTGATACTTCCTTGCTTAACACTCAGCAATATAGGGTACATATGAAGGGTAAAGGGGAGCAATCCAGGGATACGAGTAGCAGCCTCCTCTACACCTCGGTGTAGTAGCTATTGAAAAGGGAGCCTTCTGGTCGTCCTCGACTGTTAGACTGCGTTTTATGACATAATGTTGCGTTCTGGTAAGTGAACGCTTGTAATATTAAATAAAGGACAAACCACGATATGAGAGGAAATAGAGATATATTCTCAGGAAAACGTATATACAATAGAGAGACTATTAGTAGACAAGAACATAGGATTAGTGAATACAGAATAAAGATATAGTCCAACAGTAGTATTGGCTTCCGTTATTACGGTAGCAAGTAAGGTGATCTAGTGCGATCTCCAGTCTCCAACGCTCTAATACAATTCCTATAAGAAGCTGCTCTTCACCCTCTAGTCTGCCTTGGTATTAGTAGCTACTGCTATATATGGCAGATGGATTAGTTCATTGTGTGGGAAAAGGTGGGTCATACCCAACACAAAGCCAACCCTTGCGGGTTATTTAATGCCGAATCCTATATTTATATTTGATTTGCAAGCGAACAGCTGGTCGGTGAATTCACTTTTAAACGAATTTTTAGAGCTCATTTTCTACACACTGTTAAATGGTGTCAAGTATTTCGATATAATACTAATTCACTATTTAATATACTATTTAATAACCCTTTTTTTACAGAGTAAAATAGTTTCAAGTTCTGCTATTAAACACAAATAATTCTATTTGAATCAAGTTATTGATTTTCACACTGTTAACTGGTTTCTAGCATTGCTATTTAACATTGGTATTTCTATTTATTAAGTATTGTGATCTAATATAAACAATTTTCTCATAGCTGTATGGTTTTAAATAATAATAATAATAATTATTATTATTATTATTATTATTATTATAGAGTTTTTCACATCAGCATTAGCTGATGGTTTTTCACTGGAGTCTGAGTGACAGCAAGGCTCCTCAAGCCTCCAAGACTCGTCTCAGGATTCTGGCCGTTCTCGGCAATGCTGTCGTTTGGATAGTCTCTACTTGTTCGCCAACTTCCAAGTCATCCAGGACTTTTAATAATCCTTTAGTTATTGTGCCTAAAGTACCAATCACAATTGGCACAATCGTTACTTTCATGTTCCACAGCTTTTTCAATTCTCTAGCAAGGTCAAGGTACTTATCCTTCTTTATACTTTCCTTCAGATTTATTCTGTGGTCCGCCAGGACAGCAAAGTCGACAATTTTGCAAATTCTCTTTTGTTGTTGTTGTTGTTGATTATTATAAGGTTTGGTCTTCTGGCCGGGATTAGGTGATCCGTTTATATGTTAAAGTCCCATAGGAGTTTATGCGAGTCATTTTCTAGGACAGGCGCTGGGTTGTGCATATACCATTTGTTTGTATGGTCAAATTAAAATTTCTTGCACATTTCCCAATGGATTACCTTGCTGACCCAGTCGTGTCTCGCCTCATACCCCTTCTGTGCTAATTTGCTATTATCATTATTATTATTATTATTAAAAGGCCTTGAAGACTTGAAAGTTGGCGAACAAGAAGAGACTATCCAAAAGACAGCATTGCTGAGAACGACCAGAATCCTGAGACGAGTCCTGGAGACTTGAGGAGACTTGCTGTCACTCAAACTCCAGTGAAAAACCATAAGCTAAAACTAATGTGAAAAACTCTAAAGGAGTACACAAGATTAATCCCTAGTAAATGATTGAAAACTTCTATTTGTTCGATAGATGGTACCCTAACAGGTAAAACCAATCCGGGTCAGAGTGGACCTGGGAGCGATGATGATTAAGGGGTACTCCATATTCTCCAAAGCTTCAGAAGTGGAACCACACAATCAAATGGGATTTAGTGCCATGCCTCGGAAACTCGTTTTAGCAGAGCCTTATCCCTCTATAGAAATGTATTCCGCTGTAATCCTTAGTTAAGACTTCAACTAACTATTCTTAATACAAATAATTTACACATAGGTAATATCAATTATTCCTATCTAATGTTATATATCGGGGGTGTAATGAACATAACACTAATTTATAAAAATATAAACTCCTTTTTCGAAACGTCATATGTTGCGTGAGGGAGAGAGAGAGAGAGTCGGACTACTATGATTGACACCACGTTGCGATGCACATATTAAGTCCTGTTTCTTCTTGCTTCTTTGACAGTAGCTTGTTTCAGAGCCGGTTACTTAAAGCGGGACCGGCCAGGTTGACGTGTCGACTCTACTGATTGCCTACTCCGATTGACTGACCACCGCGACTGACTGCTGGTTATCGAAAAACCTCTACCATTATCTCCGAATAACTGCATACTTATGCTTAATGTAAATTGAATTTTTTTTAGCTATGCTTAAAATTAAGATTATTTTGGATTCAGTTCACGACGGAGAGAACAGTTGAAAAATAGAGATAATTATTGATGTGTTGGGGTCATATTATTGTTTAATAGTTTTTATATTTTCATTTTCATTGCTAGAAATATGGTAAGGTATGGGTGGGTGATTTTACAAATTAAAAATAATATATCCCTCTCCAACCTTGCACTGTATATAACCATGGTACCATTAACAAGTACAGGGTGAGGGTATAGAAGACAGTCCAAGATCATGATGGTACCTGCTACCAGTTGGGGCAGGTGATGTCAGAGAAGACATTTCGTGTAAAACCATGTTGGTACCAGGTACTGGGTGAATATGGGCGTACTACCAAAAACTAAACTGTAGGAATTCCAGTTAGTACCCATACGTGTGTAGCGCGTGTTCGATGACCCTCCCCATACCCTGATACAACAAGCTGAGGTCAGTATACCAGACTAGACAAAGCTTAGTAAATCACAAAACTATAACAAATTGAAAATCAAATTGAAATATTCTTTTGTTATTTTATCAAGATTATATTATGGATTATGATATTATTATACTATATTATGATAATGATTATATAATGTTAATATTATATTATGATAATATTATGATTATATTATGGAGTTAGTTTAATACTTATTTGTGGGTAGAGTGTTCGCCAATGGTCCGGGAGACCTGGGTTCAATCCCAGGTCGCGTCATACCAAAGACTTTTAAAATGGTACTTGATACCCCCTTATTTAACACCCAGAAATATATGGTACGTATCAAGGGTAAAATGGAGCAAGCCAGGGAAAGGAGTAGTGCCCTTCCTTATACCTCGGTGTAGTTGCTATAAAAAAGGGAGCCTTCTGGTCGCCCTCGACAACGGTCGCCATCTTTACCTTTACATTTTTTTGTAAGTGTGGTGAGCTTGCCAAGCACAACCGATGTAAACCGTGTTTATCTATTTTTCTTTCAATCTCAGTTCAATTCAGTTTCAATTCTCTTCTACATGCGCCTTTCTTTCACGGTCCTATTCTCACTTTTTCTTTATTTCTTTAACTTGTTTTATCCAACATTTTCTTTCTTTTTTTCCCCCGTCTGCTTTACTCATTTACACGCATGCGTGTTTACGACAGTAAATCTTTTAAAAAGCCAATCTGGTTTGCAAATTGAGGATAATTACTTCTTTAGGAACCGAACTGCATATCAATATCCTCTTACCTGAACCAGGTGAAAATGTTTCAGATTAATTAAAATATTTTAACATTGAATAAAAGGGAAGCGAATTTTGACGCCATTTTATGGATATTTATAATTGCTACTGTGTTTCATTATCATCTCTTTTAAAATGTCATTTATGTATATCTCTCATCAGGAAACTTAAGGACAATTAGATCTGCGTCCAGCAAATCTTCTATCGTCAATAATGACATCTCGGCATATGTTTTTATCATATTAGTCTTTGAAAATGAAAAAAACCTTTTAAAATTCCGTATTTAGAGCATTACGTAAGTTTCTGAATTATACAGGCCTTGAGAAGTTCTTGTGAGCTCTCAATTGACAAAAAAAAATATTTTTGATATCCTCCACTATAATATTTTATGTATGTTATTCCAAATTCTCTCTTCATGAATTCGATAATTTTGGTCTCTTTTCTTCCCATATCCACTATATATACATATATATATATATATATATGGTTACAGTATTCGCCAATGATCCAGAAGACCTGGATTCAATAACAGGTCGAGTCATACCAAAGACTAAAAAATGGTACTTGATGCCTCTCCGTTTAACACTCAGCATTATAAGGTACGGATCAAGAGTAAGTGGAGCATTCCCGAAGAAGGGCATAGCACCCTCCTCTACAGTTCGGTGTAGTAGCTATTGAAAAGAGAGCCATTGAGTCGCTTATAGTCGGCCAACTTATATATATATATATATATATATATATATATATATATATTAAAGAGAGATAGTTAAAAATTATGTTCTTCTATAAATGTAACGCTAATAGGTACTATCACTTCGGGTCAGAGTGGACCTGAGAGTAATAGCAATAAAAGCGTGTCTTCACACTCTCCAGAATTCCAGAATAAGTTCTTCACCACCGGATATAGTTTAGTGTCAGACTCAGAAAACGTCTTTGGAAAAGGGTCTTACCCCTTTGGAGGGGATATAATAGCATATTCTAAGCCTCTTCGACAGGGTTTGGATCACTTTCAAGCCAATCGCTGTAGTTAGCGGAGAGCGCCACAACGGACTCTTTTTTTCTCCTTGTTATTTTCAAACCCAACGTATTGACACAATGTGATCCTAATGCGAACACCATCCCGAAAAACAGGCCCCTAGAGTGGGTGTAACAAAAAGTGTTCATGCTCCGTCGATATTCTCCCATAAGAAGGCGCTTCAGATACCGGAAAACGATTATTCGTTTTATTTGGTGTCTTTGTCTAATGACATATCAACTTTTGCGGGTTATTTAATACCAAATTCATACTTGCTGAAGAACAGTAGTAGTAATATCTAACCAATAGCAGAGGAGATGAGAGAGTTTATACCTTTCTCAATGGTATTAGACCGAAAGTGAAAGTAATAGCACGACTGGAGTTCGAACTCGCTTTCTACGATGTCGCAGTCTTGCAATGTTAACCGCTGCACAGCAGGGAGTCCTCCAGGGTCTGATTCTTCACTCCTTTCAGACTAGAGAAGAATTGGTGGTTCTCCAAATGTCTGAAAGAGAAATGAAGTAGTCGTCGATTTGTGGTTGCTAAAGGTGTGTTCTCAAATACCTGACTCGTCCTGTCGGATGATTAAAAGATTTCCTTCAACAAAATTCAGATAAGACCCGTCAGAGCCATGTTAAGCGCGACTCAGATTCACTTCTCTCACTTCATCTTTTTTTAGATGAGTAATTATTTATTTGAGAAGAGTAAATATGGTTGTTCCCTGTTTCTGAGTAAAGACGACTATAGAACTCAGACTTTGTAGCATATGTATACTTCATTGACGTTCAAGTGTATCGATCGATTTCACAGAAAATGTAATCTTAAAACGAGATAATCTCTAGATTAAGCCTCACGAAAAGGCGGCCGGAAATCGAGATAAGACTGTAGCTAGCATTAATGCTGGAAGAATGAACGGAGATAAAAAGAAAGAAATAGAATAGAAAAATAGGAGGATCTGAATAAGAAGGAAGGAAAAAAGGACGAAAGGGAATTTGAAGACAAGCAAATGAATAGAAGGTAACGGAAAGAAAATGAAACGAGAGGAAATAAAAAGAGAAAAAAGGAAGGAAAATTGAAGACAATAAAATGAAAAAAAGGAAAGAGAAAGAAAAATGAAAGAACAGAGAATAAAAGGGGAAAGAAGGAAGAAACGAAAATTGAAGACAATGAAATAAAAAGAAGAAAAAACGAAAGAACATAGAATGAAAAGGGAAGAAAGGAAGAAAGAAAGAAAGGAAGGAAGAAAAATGAAAGATAATAAAAAGATAATGAAAAGAAACTAAAAGAAAGAAAAGTGAAAGAACAGAAGATAAAAAGAGAAGAAAGCAAAAAAGGAAAGAAAGAAGAGAGGAAAATCGAGCACAATAAAATGGAAAGAAGGAAAAAGAAAGAGAAATGTATGGAAAGGAAAGTAAAGGGAAAGAAAGAAGGAAGGAAATTTGAAGACAAGGAAATGAAAAAATTAAAAGAAAGAAAAATGAATGTGAAAGAATAAAACGTGAAGAAAAAAAGGAAGGAAGGAAGGAAGGAAACTTGAAGAAAATAAAAGGAAGAAAAATGAATGTGAAAGAATAAAACGTGAAGAAAAAAAGGAAGGAAGGGAGGAAACTTGAAGAAAATAAAAGGAAGAAAAATGAAAGAAGAGAGAATGAATAGGAACTAGAAAAGGAAATTGAAGACAATAGAATAATAAAAAAAGTGGATCGAATGGAAACACAGAAAAAAGAAAAAACATGAAAAGACGAGAGAAAAAAGGAAGAAAAATAGAAGGAACGAACGAAGAAAGAAAGAAAAATTAAAGGAAATAAAATAAAAAAAGAGAATCAAACAGAAAAAAGAAGTGAAGAGAAAAAAAAGAAAAGGAAAAGAAAAATGAAAACTGAGAAGAAAGAAAGAAAGAAATATTTTTTTAAAGATATTCAAGAGAATCAACTGGTAAGAAGGAAAAAAAGAAAGAAAAAATGAAGGAAAAAGAAAAAGAAAAATAGAAGGAAAATCGAAGACAAAAAAAATGAATGAAAAAAAGAAAGCCGCAAAGAAAGAAAGAAAGAAAGAAAGAAAGAAAGAAAAATTAAAGAAAGGGGAATAAATAATAAAAACGAAAGTATGAATAAAGAATAAAGAGGAAAAAAATTAGATGTAAGAAAATGAAAGAAATGAAAAATGGAAGAAAGAAAAACCAAGATAAGAAGAAAATGGAAGTAAGGGAGTATTAAAAAAAGGGAGTAAGAATGGAAAGAAAATAAAAGAAATGAAAAATAGGATAAACTTGATAAAAAAAAAAAAAACGGTTAAAAAAAACAAAAAACAAAAAACTATAATTCTTTGAAGTTATTCTGAGGTGCGTAAGAGATCTCGCTGCATTTGTTAAAAAATAAAATGGCTAAGAACTCGATAGCACAAAGTGCAAACAAAAATGCCTTATCTTTTCATATATGAATAAAATGCAGTTAATATTTAATCAATAATCAATACGTACAGAAATGATATACGCTCTTGCATATTGTAGCATGTGCTAGACTGACCGCAATTGCTACACTTTCTTCTTATTAAAAAAAAATGTCTTTTGACATAAACTTGAATAAGTATTCTGCAAGAAGGAACAAATACATAAGTAAAAATTTACCCAACTCTATCACGATAAGTAGGAGGCGACAGAAGAGCAATCTTTTTAAACGAAATACTTTCAATGTTTTCCTTCTCCTAGACTGGTTGCCATACCAGGGTTAAAGAGCCAAGGTTGCTCCATTTGCCGAAAGCTGGAGGAGAATTTGGGGGTTCATGCCTTAAATAAATTATCAACTAAAATAATTTAGTTGATTTTGACCTAGGTTCCCTATATATTTGTCCAACCCCTCCGCCACGGCCAAGATGTGACATTAAGTAATTTTAAGCATAGCACCACCGGTTTAAATTGAAGTTATCCTTTTCTTTGACCGGTTGTCAAACCAAAGCTAAATAACCTATGCTGCCCTACTATTTACTCATAGCTTGAATGAGAATTATTGGATTTATAACGTTCCCTAGGGTATTTATGCTATATGAAATGCGAATTATCTAGTTCAGGATTTGAACTCAGGTCACTGAGTGCATTTTCTACTTGGATAACCGTTACCCAACGAGCGCCTTCATATTTATGAAATACATGGGGGCGGGGGGAGGGGTAAAAAATACTTTGCGCTAAGTATGAATTGCACTCAATAATTTATCTACAACGTTTTTAAGGGAGTCTCTGTGGGGAAATAGTTAAAGTAATCGACTGGGGTCTCGAAGTAAGCGAGTTTGAACCCCAGTCAAAAATTATAACGTTAGGTCTGCCAGTACACAACGATGGCACTTAATATGGTATTCGTTACAACTATGTCCCTAGTTATGAATGGCAGCGGTCATCAACAGGCGATAAATCGTAGAAACACAGAGACTTACAATAAGCTGTTGACATTAATTCAGAAACAATACCACTCTTTTGATGAGGCTGACTGAATCCCCTGCAGAGAAGTAAAAGGCCCCTCAAAGGGTCCCCTGGACATGACACTAAACTGGATCTGATTTTCCAGTTTTAGAGATTTGGGGAATGTGGAGCATCCTTTTATTACTATCACTTCCAGGTCCACTCTGACCCGAAGTCGAAGTATCTGTTAATCTCCCATCTTGGTATAAAATAGCGCAGTTTGAAAATTACTTCAATTCGATACGAATACACATCTACTATTTAATTTGACTGCTCTGTCGGTGAGGCTGTGAATGTACTGACAGTATCCTCTGCATTGAAGTAAAAGCCTCCTCAAAAAGGGTGCCCTGAGTATGGCACTAAATTGCATCTGATGGTGAGACTCCAATTCTAGAGATGTGGGAAGTGTGAAGTATTTACTCCTAGATCCAGTCTAACCCGGAATCGTAGAATATGTTAGGGTCTCATCTATAACAGCCCAGTCTTTGCCATGAAGTAAAACCATCGAGTGTCCTGCATATGACACTAAACAATCTTGAAGTCATTTTACTGTGTGCAAACAAATGAGCTCTGGCTTGTTTAAAATGTTACCTATAAACTATTCGTTTACAAATCATATATATATATATATATATATATATATATATATGATTTATTAATCATATATATATATATACATATACATATGATTTGTAAACGAATATATATATATATATATATATATATATATATATATATATATATATATATACTTTGCTATATATATATATATATATATATATATATATATATATACGTGATTTTTAAGTGAATAGGCCAATGCGATCCTGAGGAGCCGTTAAGCTGAAACCTAAATAGACTCGCTCTTTGCCGCGTAGAAATTATTTTCATTATATATATATATATATATATATATATATATATATATATATATATGCCATCAGCAGACTGTCTCGTTGTATCTCAACTCATCAGTATGGCTAGACACGCGATGCTTCAAGCTAGGATCGAAACTCGGCTGACTTTATGCAACTTGAATATTTTACCGCAAAGCCATCAACAAATATATATATGTGCATGTGTGTATGTGTGTGTGTGTGTGAACAGTATTTGGTATTATATAACCTACAAGGGTCGATATGCCATAAGCCCAACCAACCAACCATGGATCAAATAACAGTTTAAAAAGATTCGTATTTGATAGGACGGCATGTCAAAGAAAAAAAAACTGAGATACAACTGCATAAAAAATGTAAATATGTATCAACAATAAACGCGATTCCCTAACCTTTAAACATAAAATAATCTAAAACAAGTTGACATGCCATTAAAATTTATCAATGAATGAATCAATCAGTCTGGTAGTCAGTGAGAAACAAGATGGTGAGAACTTCTGGTTTTAGAACATGTCTGTTTTTTTTCTATTCTGTCATAAGCAATCCATTTTTGTTTTTAATTTGACTTTCGGCGAATGTGTTCTTGATACAAAAATAAAATTCCTTTTTGCTTTGCGATTACAAGAATAGATAAGGAAGCACGTGACGTAAAGGTTATCTAGGTAGGAAATGGTTTGGTTTCTTTTGATTTTAATGGTATATCAACCTTGGTAGGTTATTTAATGCCAATGCCATCCTTCTAAAAGGACAGCAGTGGTACTATTTAACCCATAGCTGAGGAAATACTTTCCCCTAAGGGAACAGAACAACTGGAGATCGAACTTGCATACTACGATGTCACAATTCAGCCCATTATCCACTACACCCCCTTGACTCCCTCCTAGTACAAAATGAACTCGAAAATTTGAGTTCAAATGCTGGAGAAAGTTGTTTGCCTTTCATTTTGCACTTTGTGAAAGGCATGAATCCATCTCTTTTCTACTGAGCTAAAGGTAAATAGTACGACTGACTGGGTTCTTTGGTATGGTTGTCAGTCTAGGTAAAAAAAAAAACCTCTGAAATCAAACCAGCTTTCATCATCATCATCATCTTGTCGTACCACCAGCACGGATATCCCTGACCCTTTCTCACCACCCCTCCCTATTATTCATCGCTTCTGGCAGGTCCTCAGGGCTACGTCCCGTATCCTCACAGGGCTGCTGTATGTAGGTTCGTGCTGGGTCACCCTGCTTTTGCTCGGCCATGCGAAGGGGTCAATAGGAGTACATCACTTATGAGCTGGTCGCTGCTTCTCCAGCAGTCTCCTGCATGTCTGGTTCGTCTAACTTTAATAGTTTTCGTGATGGGTGGTAGGTGGCCGTACAGCTGCTGCTTTGTGGGGTGTTGCCTCCAGGACTTGTTCAATATTGTTAGTTTGCTTAAAAACTGGCCTTGGTTCAAATGCTGCTCGAATTGAGCTGTTTGGTAAATACATATATACGAGTTTCATTCAAAAAATTAGAGGGTGACCTCGTGGTGTAAGGGATAAAGCTCTATACTGCAGAATTGTAGTAAGCGGGTTCGAACTCCAGTCGCATTTTTATGTTCACTTTCGAACTAATACCCTCGGGAAAGATATGAACTCCATTATCCTGCTAGCTATAGGTTAAATAGCATCACTACTGTTCTTCAAGAAGGGTGGCTTTCGCATTAAATAACCCACGAAAGTTGATAGCTAATGTTATTTTATTCTAGCAAAAATATATTTAAAGCTTTTCAAATTGGTTGGTTGTGTTTTATAGCATTTCAACCCTGATAGGTTATTTAGAGCTAAATCCTGTTTGTAAATATATGTATGTGTGGTGTAATGGTTATCGTCGTAGGAAATAGACACGGCGACACGAGTTCAAATCCTGGACGAGACTGATTGCATTTTCAGATAGCACTAGTGCCCTTGGGAAAGGTATGAATCTAATTAATCTCACTCAAGCTATGGGTAAATAGTAGGACAGACTGGGTGAGGCAACTAGTCTAGGAGAAGGAAAACTCTGAATTCAAACCTGTTAAACTCCGCTTAAAAATTGACCTTATGTCATATCCTGCCCGAGCGGAAATTGGGTAAATATGTATATTAAGTATTTGCTTTTTAAAAGAATAGTTTGTAGGTAAAATTTTTAAACATTCCATTGCTCATTTGTTTGCACACAGTTAAAGGGTTTGAAGTATTGCTAGAAAACTATTTTATTCCTTTCTAAGTTATTTATCGTTTGCTCAGTTAAATGGTTTCAGGTATCGAAGAAAATTAAACATTCTATTCGACCCATAGATGGGACTCTAACAAGTACAACCACTCCGGGTCAGAGTGAACCTGAAAGAAATAGTAATAGAAGGTTACACTACATACCGGCCCACTAGCCCAGTGGATAGAGTGTTCACCAATGGCCCAGGAGACCGCGGTTCAATTCCATACCAAAGGCTAAAAAAATTGTACTTAATACGTTCGTGCTTAACACTCAGCATTATAAGGGATGTATCAAGAGTAAAGTGAAGTAATCCAGGAAAATGAGTCGTACCTTCCCCTACATCTCGGTATAGAAGCTATTGAAAAGGGAGCCTTTGGGTCTTCATCGGCTATGGTCACCAACTTACATTCTCCAAAGTCCAAGATGCAATTTAGTATCAATCCCAGGACACGAGGCAATTCAGAATGGTGTTAAACCAAACAGAATGTTCCAGGTTGGAACAGAGGTCTGTCATCAACTTTTTGGTGGCTGAGAAGTGCAAACTATGTGAAATTTACATAAGAATGTGTGATGTGTATGAAGAAGCATGTTTTAGTCAAAAAATATTAACAAACGGCCTTAATATGAATTTGCTACAGCAAAACTGAGTCAAAAATACGGTCTAAAGAGAGGAAACGCGTTGACTATCCGGTAAAGAAAAGTTCCAGGCGCAGCGGTTTGTAAAGAAAATCATGTCTTCTGGACACGAAAGAACCCATCATTATTGATTTCCTTGAAACAGGTGCAACTGCAAAGAGTACTTTCTATTGTAAACAACTTAGCCAAAATTCACCAAAATTCACCTTATTTATTGAAAAACCTTCGTATTAAATATAGATTCTTCCTTAAAATAAGGTAAGGCCTTTAACTGGAATTTTTTGGCTGGGGACGATCAAAACAGCTGCATAGAAATATTTTTCGCAAATTTGCCTTGTGCAGCCTCTTGCCCGCGTTATATTTTCGGCTGCCTGAAAACAACCAAGTAATAATGCAACTACGAGTTGTTTTGTTGTTTTTTTGCTTTTTGTTTTGTTTTTTGTCGTTGTTTTTTTTTTTTTTGTCTTTTTTGTTTTGTTTTTTGTTGTTGTTGTCTTTTTTCTTTTTGTCTTTTTTTTTTGTTTTTGTTTTTTGTAAAGCTATACATTTCGGACATTGATGGTTAGAGTGTTCGACAATGACCCAGGTGACCTGGGTTCAATCCCAGGTCGAGTCATACCAAAGACTCAAAAAATAGTACTTGATGCCTCTTTGCTCAACACTCGTATCAAGGGTAAAGTGGAGCAATCCAAGGAAAGAAGTAGCGCCCTCCCCTAAACCCTGGTGTAGTAGCTAGCGAAAAGGGAGCCTTCGGGTCACCCTCGACTATGGTCGCCAACATTACTTATACATTAAGCTATTTCAACTTCTTTTTTACTGCAACAGGCAAAAATAGGAACTTACTTATCATAGAAAATATTGCTTCCGTTATTCTACTTTATGAAATATAAACTAAGCACGGTAGAAATGCGACTTAGACCTGGTTGGTTTGCAGTCGCAACTTCTTAAATGATTGCTTGCGGTTGGATTCAGAATAAAATGGAATGGCCAAAAATCGTCTTGATCGGGCGACGAATTTTAAAAAGTACATATTTATTTTCCAAGGTCCGCGTTTCCAGTCAAATAGAGACAGGGGTTGAAGGCGGCAGCGAATGTGTCTCTGAGCTAGTCCGGACGAACAGCGAAATGGCCTGCCTGGTATTTACTTTATATCCAACTGCTTTGGGCGAAACGGTGGGGTGTTATTTATGTAGAATCAGACTCTGTCTTATCAGAACAACCAAGGACTTCTCTATCATAAGTAGATTCCGTTTGACTGAGACCCGTAGAGTTTGCCCCTGTCCTTAGAGATGGGCCAGTTCACCTCTCAACCGCCGTTATCAGATTAGATCTGAGACAAAACCTCTTTTATTTAATCGACAAAATTTTCTGGCTTCAGGGACCGTACCTTATATTAATTAAAATCATTTCTTTGAGTTAAAGATCGGGATTTTTTATCATAAGGTGGAA
The DNA here is from genome assembly GCA_963585895.1 of Sepioteuthis lessoniana. Taxonomy (NCBI): domain Eukaryota; kingdom Metazoa; phylum Mollusca; class Cephalopoda; order Myopsida; family Loliginidae; genus Sepioteuthis; species Sepioteuthis lessoniana. Next base: position 49,457,968 of record OY757937.1, on the reverse strand, counting down.
GAGTAAATCATTGTCCTCAGTTTATTTTTCATGGATTAAAACAAGCAAAAGAAAAGTTTTTTAAAAGTTGTGAGCTCATAATTTTTTCCAAGGGTTGCTTGTAGCTCTGAAAACTGGACTTATCGGAGTCTCAATCTGCGAAGATATGGTTGCATCCGATATACAGCTATGTTGTCTTTTCTAGATAAGGTATTTGTAACGCTTTAGTCCTTCCCCGTTAGAATATAAAAGCTTGAATATTTGAATGCACTAAATATTGATTTCGCTGTCGTCTGCTCGTCATTTTATGTTTCTTTTGACGAAGAAAGATTCTACGCCATTTAATGACAATAAACTAAACACAAAGGCAAATATTTCAGAGACTGAAATTAAAGAGACGAGATATTTTGTGAGAGAGTTCTTTATTCTGTTTTTTGTTTTGTTTAGTTTTGCTTTTTTTTTGTTTTTTAAATTTTCATTTTTCAAAATTCTGGCTATGATTTTTATAGCGATACAAGACAATTCATAGACGGTTATGAAAGCAGAAAGAGAAATAATTTCCCTGGGGTGGTTGACGTAATATTTCTCCAGTATGACGGCACAAAAATATAGCCTGACCCCCCAGGGAGTTAAAAATTGAAATAATTGAAACAAAAATGGCAAAAAGGGACACTGCAGAAAGGAAGTTTTTGTTGGGTTTTTTTACAAGAGGAAAGGAATTATATTTTGTCTATTTACGTAGAGAATACAATCTCTCTCAATATATTATTTGAATAAAAATATGTACATATTAAAAATATATATATATTATTTGAATAAAAAAAATCGGTCGAGTTGTCAATACTGGGCAATTTATTGATTTAGCCCATAACCTGGTTTGTTTGAGGGGGACGCCATTCATGTAGCATGTCTTGGGCTGGAATAGCCTGACAAATTGCATCTTTTTCCAGGTCTACAGTTAGTTTTGAATTCAGAGGTTTCCTTCTCCCAGACCGGTTGTCATAACAAGACTTAAGTATCCAATCTGTCCTACTTTTTACCCACAGCAGGAGGGGGAGAATAGTTGGATGTCTACCAATTTCAAGGGTTTAATAGCTACGTGAAATACAAACAGCTTCGTTCAGGATTTGAATTCTGATAGCCGAATCCACTTCCTTCGACGAGAACCGCTACGCCACGAGCGCATCAAAGGACTGGACAGTTAAACAGATCAAACCAAAAAGGAATGAATGCTTACTAATCCCTTTGTGGCCTTCTCCTTACGGCCAGTTTCATGTACTTCTAAAAAAGTGTGATCATCAAATGAGACTTACTTTATATATATATATATATATATATATATATATATATATAGTATCTGTATCATTACGTAAGGTTATTGATTAAAGTTTAAATCTAATTTGATATAAAATCTGTAATTTAGGTCAAAATGTAATTAAAAAATTTAAAAAAATTTTTTAAATAAATTTACTATATTTCTACTTGAAATTAAAATTAAAAACGGAAGTGTGCTAAATGAGGAGATAACTCTTCACCTCTTTTCTATCCCCTCCCACCTTTTTCTGTGTCTATTCTAGTTTTTTTATCTAAAAGATCTGAAGAAGTCCTGTTAAATTTTTTTTCGTGTTTTTTAAAATTTCAAAAATGCGTAAAAGGATGGAAATAAATTTATAATCCTATGTGACCGGTTTTGTTGTTTTTCTTAAAGTATATACATATATATATATATATATATATATATATATATATATATATATATATATATATATAAAGTAAGGTATGTGGTTTAATCAGACAGATATGTTGTATAAAGAAAACGGAAAGAAAAATTTATATAAATGGATGAGAAAAAATTTATTAGTAAAATATGAATTAGTTCTACCAACGCGTTTCAACATGAATTATTTAAGATATGAAAATTTCAGGTAGAAAGTGTTTTTTTGTCATCTTCAAGGTGGTAATTACAAATTTAAAATAATGGTTTGAACGAATGCAGAAAAATATTCGAAAAAGATTAAAGTCGTGAAACGTGATTTTTATTTTAAATTTAAGGAGAAACATAGCGTGTATAAAAAGTCGGTTTGTATAGGTGGAAAATGATTCTTAGTTAGATCTATATATTTTTCTTTTACTGTGGTGTTGGAATTTTATTTTACTTCGGATTTTTTTATTTTTTTTTTTTTATGAAGTGCGATGTTTCTCCTTAACTTGTTTAAAAAATGTACGTTTCATAACGTAATCTTTTTGGAATATTTTTCTGTATTCGTTCAAACCACTATTTCAAATTCATAAGTAATAAAATTTTTTCTAATCTATTTATATGTATTTCTCCTTCCATTTCATTTATACAACAAACGCGCACGCGCGTGCGTGCGTGCGTGTGTGTATGTGTGTGTGTGTAAGGTTATTGTGTCTCTTTATTCTACATAAGTCTCCTCAAAACGACCACTTACCCTCGCTACGAATAAGATAACGTAGAACGCAATAGATACTGACTATAAAAGTAGCCGAATCTATTTTTTCATGACGATAACCGTTATGCTATGTGCGCATCCAAAATCATTACCTGATGGAAAAAGTAACCGGATTATATCAAAAGGTAAGACCGACAAACTTTGTGTCATTAGTAAGAAGTAAGATTGAAAAAAAAATCTAATATTTAAAAAAAGGAAAAAAATCTTTTTTTAGTAAACTCTTCAAAATCGGAGATGTTCGTAGAAATCAAAAAGCAAATAATTATTTAGATGTAACGTAAATAAGTAAATAAATAGATAAATAAAAATAAGAAATCGCATTAGAGAATTTTCTGACGAAAATACGCTTTGATTTTTTTTTCCAATCTCACAAAAATCGACTAATTATTGAACTCGAGAAAAACATTTTTTTTACGTTTTTAATAAAGAACTTTTTTTTTTTTTAAGTAGATTAGATTCGAAAATTCTTTTTTGAAAGTATTTGCAAAGTATGTGTTTATCCAAACCGTCGGACACGAGCAGCATGATCAATATAAATATACTTCACAATCATTTTAAACATTATCTTCAATAGATCTTGTCGACCAGAAATTCCCAACGTGGGGCTCATATCTCACCAGTGGGTCATAGTAGTACTTTGGTGGGGTTTGTTTAGAGCCCAAGTTTATCGCCTTTTAAGCTTCCTTCACATGACTTGCAGTAAAATTTTGAATATGTAAAAATTAGATATTACTGGTGGGAGGGCATCAGAATTTAAGAAATACCAAAATGGGGGATAACCCAACATCTCTTGGGAACCACTGTATAAGACTCATAGATAGGACTCTAACAAAAACTGATAGACTCGTTCAGGGCTAACTGATCTGGAATGATTTACCCGTTACGATTCTATCTGTGGTTAATTGAATCTGCTCGAGGGGTGTCCTCGTGGTGTAATGGTTAAAGCGATGGACTGCGGAATCGTAGTACGCGAGTTCGTACTCCAGTTGCGCTATTACGTTCACTTTCGGGCAAATACCCTTGGGAAAGGTATCCTCCCAACTATGGGTTGAATAGTACCACTACTGTTCTTCTAGAATAATGGCTTTGGCATTAAATAACATACAAATTGATATGCCATTAAACAAAGAAACCCAAACCCTTAAATCTGCTCGGAAATTATATGTACTAGATAAGAATGGCTGAAATCATATGGCTATACAAACAAACAATATCCTATGGAAATGTATGAGCCCTCCTCTCCCACTCCCAGCTGTGGTTGAAATAGAACCACTACTGTCGTTTTACCAGGATGGTTTGGTTTGATTTTTGCTTTGTTTGGTTTGATTTGGTTTTATGGCATATCTTTATTTACCCTTATTTACCAAGCCCTCCGCTCGGGCAGGATATGACACAAGGTCAATTTTTAAGCGGAGTTTAACAGGTTTGAATTCAGAGTTTTCCTTCTCCTAGACGAGTTGCCTCACCAAGGCTGAAGAGCCTAGTCTGCCCTACTATTTACCCACAGCTGGAGGGAGAATAATTGGATTCATACCTTTCCCAGGGGTATTAGTGCTATGTGAAATGCAATCATTATGATTTCAGGTTCAAATAAACAGCTACAGCAGGAATTGGAATACACCCTACTAAAGCCTGATTGTCACAACTAGTGAATTTTAAAAATGCAATCTGGACGTGAGGAAGAACGATATGCAATAAAATTCTGTTTTAAATTTGGAAAAAATGCCACAGAAACGTATGGAATGCTTCAGACTGATTTTCGACCATTTTGCATGAATCGAGTATCAGTTTTTGAGTGGCATAAGAGATTCTAGGAAGGCGGGGAGTCTGTTAGGGATGATGAGAGGTGTGGGAGGAGTAAGGAAGTCAATACACCAGAGTTAATTGACCAAAGGGTTAGGGTTAGGGTTACTATGTTGAGGTTTTAAGGGAGTTCAAGAAGAGATTCCGTCGGAAGAGGCTAGCACTCTTCAAATCGGGTCCACGAGGACAATGCACCAGTTCACAACTCCATCCTTGTCACAGACTATTTGACCAAGATGGGCAGCAAGACAGTTCATCACCCTCCCTATAGTCGAGACCGTGCTCCCTGTGACTTTTGGTTATTCTCTAAGCTCAGAGGCTGTCGTTATGAGACAATTGAGGAGATGAAATAAGCTGTGACGAAGGCCATTGACACGCTCACACAAGAGGACTTCCATGGGGCCTTCCAGAAATTGTTGGAACGGTACAACAAGTGCATTGCAGCCGGAGGAGATTACTTCGAAGGGTACTAGAGTTTCATGTGTGTACTATCAATAAAAGTGCCCATACGAAAAGAGTCTGGAAACTTATTTAATGATCCTCTTAAAGTCGACTTTGAACGTTTCGGTGTTAGTCACCATCATCAGGAATTGGATATCAGAATAGTTCACATAGCGATGGATGTGTAAGTGAATAATTTGTAGGTATCTTATCGAATACTAATGATTTTTTTAACAAATCTATTTGACTTATAGATGAGACCTTAACCGGTATTACCTGTCTGGGTCAGAGTGGACCATGGCAAAGAAGGACTACTCTACATTCCTCAAAGCTCCAGAACTACAGCCTCACCAACTGATGCAGCTTAGTGTCATACCAAAGACACTATAAAACTGTACATATAAAATGTTGCTTTTTTTAAAATAAATTTTTGAAACATTTTATTTGCTTAGTATTCATCTTTGTTTATTTTGCTTTCTCGTTTGTGTCATCGTCATTTTTGTCTCGAATATAAAGAAATAAAAAATAAATGAAATCAAAATAAAAGCAAAACAATACACTTGCGAGCAGACTTATTGAAAGGAAGACATAAAAGTATTGTTATTCTTTTAAAGAGAACTACACAAAAGAGATGTCTGGTGACGAAAAACGTTATATTTTGCGAGCTTCTCAACTGATCGAATGGTTTTCAACGGACCAACCTGCTTGTATACATGACAAACATGTAAGTAGATTTATTGATTTAATAAAAAGGTAACGTAACACTGAAAGAAACAAAATGTCTACCGTGATTATGAATAGCATATCTTTTTGTGACATTTTTCTAAGCCCAGCTTACAAGTCTGCCCTACTTAAGAACAAATGAAGGAAAAGAAGTGAGCAAGAAGACAGTGTTGCTCCAAACTTCTAAGTAGACGGGACATGTCTGCTTACTTGACTAACATTTCAAATACGTTTTGGCTGAACTCAACTAACGACTTTCGAGCACAGATAAGAAATACACAGGGTATTTAAAAGAAATGTTAACATTCTATGAAAGTTCCTTTATAGTATTATGATTTTAAAAATTTTCCACCTGTCCATTATTCCTGTCAGTACATTTTTGGAATCTTCTCACGAATTAGTCTCTGTAATATCAGTTCTGCTTTTTTTAAATATAGATACTACAATAACAATATTAATATTAAGTCACCTGTGGAAGATACCCCGAGTGTTTTAACAAGGATAAAAGACATGTGGAAATAGTTTGAAGTTAAAAGTTACTCCCATAAGGATGTTAACACTTTTTTTTCAATCACCCTGTATACTCGAAAGTATTGTTATTTTTTGTTTATTTAAATGGCGTATCAGCCTTCATGGGTTATTTAATCACAGATCCATCCTTGTAAAAGAACATTGGTGGCACTATTTAAAGCATATCTGTGGAGATACTGGGATTCATACTTTTCCCAGACGGATGAGTCTGAATTTGAACATGATAACTCTACTGGAGTTCGAACTCGCATACAACGCTATCGTAGTCCAAGCATGTTAGCCCCTACTCCACAGGAAATCCCCTAGCATCGTAGTTAAGCAGCAAGGTACCTGTTGAGTATTTAGATTAATGAAAAATAAGAAACAGATGGTTCAGTAGTCAGATTAAAGAATGTATAGTAAATAACAAGTTACACAGAAAGTATTCATCATCATCATCATCATCATGTCGAACCGCTAGCACGGATATCCCTGACCCTCTCTCGCCACTTCTCCTTATCGTTCATCGCCTCTAGCAGGTCTTCAGGGCTACATCCCGTATCCTCACATAGCTGGTGAATGTATGTTGGAGCTGGTCGTCCTACTTTTGCCCGGCCATATGTGGAGGTCCACAGGAGTACATCACTTATGAGCTCGTCCCTGCTTCTCCAGCAGTGTCCTGCATGTCTGGTTCGTCTAACTTTGATAGTTTTCGTGATGGGAGGCTGGTGGCCGTATAGTTAGTGTCTTGTGGGGTGTTTCCGCCGGGACTTAGTTAATCTCTGATAAGCCCGTTCAGTACTTAGATGAGAGACAATTTAAGACTAGAAAGTAGTTTATGCATTTCCTCAACCCCTTCACCATGATATCAATTGTTAAGGATAGTATGTATTTATCCAACCCCTCCGCGATGGGTAGGATGTGACGTAAGGTCAGTTTTGAAATGAGATAGAACTGATTTAAATTAAGAGTTTTCTCTTCTCCTACACAGGTGGTTTAAACAGGGACAAAGAACTCCATCGCTATTACTATTTACCCACAGCTGCGGAAAGAACAGCTGCATTCATGCCTTTCGCTCGGGCGTTACCAAGTGAAAAGCAAATAGCTTTGTTCAGGATTTGGACTCGGATCACCGATTTCATTTCCTACAATGATAATCGTTACACTAAGCACGCCTTCTCAAACAGAAGGTACAGTATGTCTGGCATAAAAAGCAATGTTCTGCAAATTATGAGTCACATTTCGATAGATAAAGAGAGAGAGGGAGAGAGAGAGAAGGAGGGAGAGAGAGAGAGAGAAGGGGAGAGAGAGAGAAGGGGAGAGAGAAGGGGATAGATAGATAGATAGATAGATAGATAGATAGATAGATAGATTTGAAACTAGATAAGTTGCTGACTATACATGCGTCATATGCTAGGATATTACTTTTTATGTTTTAAAGATATCCATCCATTTGCATATCTATCAAGCTATATATATATATATATATATATATATATATACAATTCTCAATAAATCTACTTATATATATATATATGTGTGTGTGTGTGTGTGTGTGTGTGTGTGTGTGTGTGTGTGTGTGTGATTGGGCAGCAGTCTTTCATTTAAACATGTTTGATTAAATGATTAAGACACATTTTTTCTATATAATTTTATTAGGGTCCTTTCAAGTTTCCGATTAAGTGTCTTAGTTTCAGGTTGGAAATGGTGGATGAATTTATCAAAGTTGTCTCGAGCGCTTTCGGGCCTTTCATAGGTCATCATCAGAGGTTGCTTGCATGTATAAAGAGTGTTTTTAAATTCATCAGCATCTCAGTTTTATCCAACTCTGCGTTAACTTAATTTTGTTATGTTATAAAAACTTAAAAACCTTTCTAAAAACTCTTTAAATACATACTCTTTATACATGCAAGTAACGCCTGATGATGGCCTATGAAAAGTCCGTAAGCGCTCGGGACAATTTTTATAAATTCATCCACCAATTCCAACCTGAAACCAAGACACTTATCAGGAAACTCGAAAGGATCTTAATAAAATTATATAGACAAAATGTGTCTTTATTATTAAAACAAACAAACATATATATATATATATATATATATATATATATATATATATATATATATCATTCCATATAAAAGAAAAACATTTAAAAATTACTCATGTTTTTGTAATAATATCTATTTTAGCAAACCCTATATTTTTCAATGTTAGATCTGCATCTTTAGACAAAGAAATAATGAGAAGTGCAAGCTATAAGCTTGTAAAATAAAGCATTCTCGCGATATTTCCATAGGAACAATGCACTCGAAACCCGGAGAACAAAGTAATTTCCAGTTTAATTTGGACTGAATAGAATTAAAATTTTGATTGGTCTACATCGTTCAGAACGAAATATTTTAATGATTCAAATCCTCAAAATAACTGAAATCACAATAAAATATCATTTTGAGCCGCCGTTACAACGGGAAACAGACTGATTCACAAATCATCAAGGACTTCAATTAAGGTTATGTGATAAATAGTTTGTTTGCTTGCTTTTTCATTTTTCTTAATTTTTTTTTCTTTACTTCTAACTACCACAGGATGCGATTCTTTTTCTTTCTTTATGACGTTAAGAACATTCAGCTTTTTCATTTGAAGGAAGCGCTTTCCTCTTTCGGTTTGGCTTATTTCAATTGCCAAAAAGTGTATTCTTGCCCCTTGAGACCTTTATTAAGTTAAACTTATGAATGATTCACCCTGAAATTGCCTGTGAATTGCTGAAACCGTAGAAAACGAAGGGGGACTATTACATTATTGAATATCCTTTCTCAATACTAATGAGAATTATTATTTAACTCCTTGCGCGTTTTTCACGCCAGCATTTGCTGGTGGCGTCTCACTGTAATTTGAGTGACAGCAAGTCTCCGCAGGTCTCCACGACTGTTCTGAAGTCGACCTTAAAAATCATATTGTACATGTTATTATATATTTCATATCTTATTATATATGAAATATGCTAGTATAGATTACCTGTTATTATATATATATATATATATATATATATATATATATATATAAAATGCTCAATCCTTATATAAGTTATTATATATATATATATATATATATGTATGTATGTATGTATGTATACGTTATGCAATATCATTGTATATCATATATGTTTTTATATATTATTATATATTATATTATATATACATATACTAAATATGCATATATATATATATATATATATATATATATATATAGTATAGGATACATTATTCCATATGATTATATATTATATATGTTTTTATATTTGTTATCGTGTATAATATATGTTATTATATACTATATATTTTATTTTATTTATATAAGTAAAGTAAAGTTTGCGACCTTGTTCGAATGCGACCTAAAAGCTCCCTTTTCAATAGCTACAAAACCAAGGTTTAAAGGAGGGTACTACTCCATTCCGTGGATTGCTCCACTACCCTTGATCTGTACCTCATAAATCTGAGTGTTAAGCAAGGTTACATCAAGTACAATTTTTGAGTCTTTAGTATGACCCGACCCAAAATGGAACCGCAGTGTCCTGAACCATTGGCCAACACTCAACCCATTAAACCAATGGCCTGGTGATATATATATATATATATATATATATATATATATATTTGTGTGTGTGTGTGTGTGTGTGTGTGTGTGTGTGTGTGTGTGTGTGTAGGGGGCCGCAGTCTTTCATTTAGGCATGTTTGATTTAATAATAAAGACACATTTGTTTCTCAATAATTCAATTAAGATCCTTTCAAATTTCCTGATAAGTGTCTTGGTTTCAGGTTGGAATGGGATGAATTTACCAGAATTATCCCGCACGCTTTTGGACCTTTCATAGGCCATCGTCAGGCACGTGTAAAAAGGCACGTGTAAAAAGTGTTTTTAAATTTTCAAAACTCTTTAAAAGCACTCTTTACACATTCAAGCAACCCTTGATGATGACCTATGAAACGTATAAAAGCGCTGAGGACAATTTTGGTAAATTCATCCACCATTTCCAACCTGAAACCAAGACACTAATCTGGAAACTTGAAAGGATCTAAATCAAATTATATAGACAAAATGTGTCTTAATTATTTAATCAATATATATATATGGGTCGAGTCATGCCAAAGACTCAAAAATGGTACTTGTTACCGCCTTGCTTAACACTCAGTTTTAGAAGGTATATATATATATATAGAGAGAGAGAGAGACAGACAGACAGACAGAGACAGAGAGAGAAAGAGAAAGAGATTGAAGATTGTTACTGGGTCAACGAGCGACAAGTAAATGTTTTAAAACGAATAGGTACGCAAATGATTTCAGATTTGGTCTTCAGATTCTTTATTATTTCATTTACTTGTGGTCTACACGTGTTTTGGTCTGAACGCCTTTTTTTGGTGAGCTTACACGATCATTATATTTTTATAAGTTATTGTACATTGTATATGTTATTATGCATTGTAATTATTTTCTATATGATATAATCTATCGTATATAGTATCATATTCGTCCGTTTTATATTATGTGTTATTTCACGCGTATCAATCAACGCCTCTCCACGAACAGGGTGTAAGACAACATAACTTCTTAAGCGGATTTTAATAGGTTTGAAGTCAGACTTTTCCTTCTTGAAGACAAGTTAAAGAATTCAGTCTTCCCAACAATTCCCCCATAGCTGGAGGGAAAATAGTTGGATGCATACACACATACATACATACATACATACATACACACACACACACACACACACACATATATATATATATATATATATATATATACAAATTTCATTAACCATAATAGATATTTTATGAATACATATTTTCTTCTGGATCCGTTCGAATTCCCATATTACTTTTATCGTATTCGGGGAGAATTTATTTATGTATTGTCCATAGTTGTATGTATCCCTAGTACTTTCTGCCCAGCTTTGGGTTATCATCCCGGGAGGATCTATTACAAAAGTGATGTAACTTTTGTTTTAGCATATTACTACTGTGTAAGGGCGTCTTTGCCGTTGAAGATTATGGCGTTTGCTTTTACATCACTTTTGTAATATATCCTCCCCTGATGATGGCCCAAAGTCAGGCAGAAAGTACTAGGGATTCATACAACTATGGACAATACATAAATCAATTACCCCCTCGAATACGATAAAAGTAATACGGGAATTCGAACAGATCCAGAAGAAAATATGTAGACATAAAATGTCTATTATGTTTAATGAAATTTGCATTTACGAAGAAATGCTGCCTAAATATATATATATATATATATATATATAAACAAGAAAATACTAAGAGACATATGCAATTAAGAAGATAACAAAGAAAGAAAAAAATATTGGAATCGCAAGGGCTCCAATATTTCATTTATACATATATAAATATATATATATATGTATACATATATATAAGGGGGGAGCATGCATATGTGTTGCATATGTTTTTATATATTATATGTTATTATATACATATGTTATATATTCTATATTTATATTATATAGTACATTTTAAGTATAAGGCAGTTATACATATATAAACAAACAAGACAAGTCAGTATTACCTTAGTTTACGTTTTAGGAAAATTTGAATCAAATGAATGCAAATTTCAATGTATGCCGGGAGTTTCTATGTAAAAGCACCAGTCATGCTTCTCTGAAACTCCACAGGAATAAAAGTTGAGTAACCAAAAGCTCTTTTTTACACCGACTTGATACTCACAAGTTAATGTCTGTAAACAGAACTCAACAAGGGAAAAATAAATTCGAGTGAAATCAAGGCAGAAAAATTCACTGTAATCTCTTGTGATCTGAATTACTTGAGCATAATCCAAAGCACACACACACACATACACACATATGTAAATATACGTATATATATATATATATACGTATTTATATATATATATATATATATGTGTGTGTGTGTGTGTGTGTGTGTGTGTGTGGGTGTGTGTGTCTGTGTGTGTGTGTGTGTGTGTGTGTGTCTGTGTCTGTGTAGTTAGGCATTAGTCGTTCATTTAATCATGTTTCATTAAATAAGGACGAATTTTGTCTGTATAATTTATTTAAGATCCTTTCAAGTTTCCTGATAAGTGTCTTAGTTTCAGGTTGGAATTGGTAGATGAATTTTCCAAAATTGTCCCGAATTGGTTGATGAATTTCCTAAAATTGTCCCTGAAAATGGCCTATGAAGGGTCCGAAACGGACCCTTCATAGGCCATCATCAGGAGTTGCTTGCTTGTATAAAATGTGTTTTTTTTATATGAGTTTTGAAAGTTTTTGTATATATATATATATATATATATATATATATCGATTTTATTAGAGAAGAGATTCCAGAATACAGAACGAGGAAATTATAAAACAATTGCCCATTCCAACTGAATTTATTTCAAGCGAGACGACCCATGAACATAATTTACTTGCACTTGTAATAACACTCCACGAGGATATTAAGACAGTTATTTTAGATGGTGGAATGAAGGGTTCATATGAGAACAACCATAGTGTCTAAAACACCCTACACTGTGGGCGTCCAGGGTATAGCACTAAATTTTAACTGATGGTGAGGCTCCAGTTTTTGAGTTCGGGGTATATGTAATATATGGAATACCTTTACATTAACATTATTCTCAGATCCACAATTGCACGAAGTGGTAGATCCTTTTAGGACCCACCTGAGTATCAAAAGAATTGTTCAATCTTTTACAAGGGATTATTATTAATATTAAATCGCAAAGCGTGAAACTATTTAACAGTGCGCAAACATATGATTAAAATTAAATAAGATGGGAATAATTGACAAATAGAATTAATTATGTTAAATAGCAATATTTGAAACTATTGAACTATGGGCAAACAATAAATAGCAATATTTGAATTCACTTATGTGAGTGGAAATAGAAATGTCAGTGTTGATGGCTAGAGTGTTCGCCAATGACCCAGGAGACCTGGGTTCAATCCCAGGTCGAGTCATACCAAAGACTCAAAAAATAGTACTTGCCTCCTTGCTTAACCCTCACCATTATAAGGTAAGGATCAAGGGTAAAGTGAAGCAATCCAGGGAAATGAGTAGCGCCCTCCCCTACACCTTGGTTTAGTAGCTATCGAAAAGGGAACCTTCGGGTCACCCTCGACTATGGTCGCCAGCTTTACTTTATTTAACAGTGAGCAAATAAATAAGCACAAATTCATTTAAAACAGAAGTTACCTACAAAATATTCCCTTAAAAATCATATATATATATATATATATATATATATATATATATATATATATATATACAAGATCTGGCATAAAATAACCATCATGGGTTAATATGCCATTAAACCAGATAATGGAAGTAAATAATGGAGTATAATCCGAAAATATAGAAAAAAATGAGAACAAGGTAATCTGAGTAAAACGAGATATTTATTGAGAAACAAATTCGACTCTATAACGTTTCGGTTCTAATGAGCCATCATCAGGATTGTAGGGGATGATATTAGTGATGTTAAATCAACGATGGATGTTTAAAACTGTAAAAATATAACAAACCTAACGGAAATCTATATATCAAGAAAGTTGGCCGTTTAATAAGCAGATAATCTAACCATAACCATAAATATTTTGCTTTTAATAAACAACCTTTTTCAAATCAAGCAATTTGAAGAAAGGTCTGTTTGAAAATGTCAACATAGTTGACATTTCGTTTTTATTAAAAGAAATAAACTCATAAAAAAATCGTAAGCGTCAACCTGATCAATACAATGCAATCTCTCAAAATGATCGCCAAACTACTCATTAGAAAAAAAATATGTCAAAAAATGGGGGGGTTACTGGTAATGACACTAAACAGTGTCTGATGGTGAAGCTCCAGTCCTAGAAATCTGGGAAGAGTGAAATACTACTTTATTGACATTACTTTCGGATCTTCTCTGTTCTGGATTGGTAGTTTGGTTTGCTTTGGTTTTATGGCATATCAACCACTGTAGGTTATTTCATGCAAAATCCATTTTTATACATATAAACAGTTCTATTTCAAAGAATTCAGTTAAGCTTAAGTACACACTTCAAATTTCCAAAACAGTTCTAGTTTAAACAATTCAGTTCAGCTTAAGTAGTTTTTTGTTTACACAAAGTTAAATGTTAAAACAGTTCTATTTCGATCAATTCAGTTTAGCATAAGTACACAGTTTAAATATCTAACAGTTCTATTTGACCCATAGATAGAACCCTATCGGTCCAGAGTAGAGCTGGAAGCGATAGCAATAAAGGGGTACTCCGCATTCCCCAAAGCTGAAGCATTTGTGAAGCCTCACTATCAGATTATTCTGTGTCATAGTCAGGACACTCGTTGGGAGAGGGAGTCTTACCCCTCTGCAAAGATGCAGTCGGTTTATTCTACAGCCCCAGCTGACTGGGCCTCCGAAGTGTTAGTACCTGTTAGGGTCCCATCCTGAGGTCAATTAGAGCGGTTTAAAAATTATTCGTATTAGATGTGACTGTGTACACGAAAAAAAATTCTTTGGAAACAAAATGAAAAAATGTAGATATGAACGGATAATGAACGAGATTCCCAAGCCTCTAGGCATAAAATAACCCTAGAGAGGTGGACATGACGTGAAAATCAACCAATCCATTAATTACTTTGTTTTGTTTATTTGTATTGTACATATTTACCAACAGTTCCGCTCGGGCAGGATATAACACAAGGTCAATTTTTCAGCGGAGTTTAACAGGTTTGAATTCAATGTTTCCTAGACTAGTTGCCTCACCAAAGCTGAAGAACATAGTCTGCCCTACTATTTACCCATAGCTGGAGGGAGAATAATTGGATTCATGCCTTTCCCAAGGGTATTAGTGCTATGTGAAATGCAATCAGGCTCGTCCAGGATTTGAACTCATGTCGCCCTGTCCATTTCCTACGACGATAACCAGTACACCACGGGAGGGTTGTTGTTATTGGTTTGCTTGTTTGTTTTGGAGTTTGTTTTTGTTTTTTTGTTTTTTGTTTTTGTTTTGCATTGGACAATACTATTTAAATATTTAGTTTCTTCTCTACAGATTGTCAAATACAATTCATTTCTGATGATAATCGATGTCTTCCAAATTTGTTTAGTTCTGTCCGGCTAAATGCCTCACTAGGAAAAAGAAAAGATTCATCTTATTCCAGTAAAGTTTAAACAAATTGAAAGATTCTTGTATATCTTATATTTCTATAATTACTTTATTATTATTTACTTCGGCATTACTAAAAGTTGTGGGAAGTAATGGCTAACATACTGGGCTGTGATATTGTAGTAAGCAAGTTCAAATCCCAGTCGTGCTATTACGTTCATTTTTAGACAAATGCAAGTAAGAATGTTATGAGCCCCAATCCCAGCTATGGGTTAAATACAATCACGGCTGTTCTTCTATAAGGGATAGCGTTTACATTAAATAACCCACAAAGGTTGATGTGCCATTATTGTTTGAAAATGAATCTAATAATGGAGTACAAATTCGCTTAGGTATGACCCCCCTATCCCCTAGCTATGGTTTAAATAGTATCGCTGCTGTTCTTCTACGAGGATGGATTTGGTATTAATTAAACAACGATGGTTGATATGCCATTAAAAAATAAATCAAACCAATTACAAAAATTGACGTTCTCGTTTTGAAAAGGATATTGTATCATAGTAATTTATTTACTTATTTTAGTTTAAATGCAGAACTATATGGTACCCAGAGAGAAACGACTCATTAACTATAGATTGATAGCCTGAACATTGCACAGCTTGAATTGTCCTTGTAAATTGTCCAACAGATTTTATTTTTATCAATTTTCATTGCTCGCCTCTGATGTAATCCATGGTATCACGGACAAATTTCCATTGGTTTTAGTAATAACATATACAATCCCGATCCAGACCAATCTGCATCTCTGCAGAGGAGTAAGACACCCCCCCAAACGAGTGTACGGGACATGATATGAAGAAATCTGATGTTAAGACTCCAGTTCTGGAGCTTTGAGAAATGCGGAGAACCCCTTCATTGCCATTGCTCCCAGGTCCACTCAGACCCAGAGTCGTTGCTCATGATAGGGTCCTATCTCTGGGTCAAATAGAACAAACTGAATGCAAACAAATAACTTGCGTTAAATTGGATTCTTAGAAATAAAACTCTTGCCCATTTAACTTTGTGTAAACAAATGACTGTTTAACTGAATTGTTAGTGATACATAGCAATAATTGGAACCTCTTTAACTGTGTGCCTAAATTGTAATATTGATATTACATAGCAATACTTGGAATCATTTGAATGTGTTCAAATAAATGAATCGTGTTGAATAAAAAAAAATAGCGTTAAATAGCAATTCTTATAACCACTTCACTGTGTGCAAACAAAGGTGAAGGGACAACTTGTGTCCTTGTTGAGAGTCGACGGCAAGACGCGAGAAGGTGAAGGCGTTAATAGAACACCCACCACAAAGATGTAAGGAAACGAAAGCTTACTAACCCTAATTGGGAAGGGCGTCCCAAAGGGGTGTGAGACTATGCGACCCAGCGGACAAGCATGTTAGAACAAGGAAAAAATTAAAGTTCTTTGTATGCTCATCTTTTTCTCACTTGTGTATGTTGCTTATAATTGTCTTGTAAATGCGTTTGTCACGTTTCCACACTTTCTTTCTTTCTCCCGGCGACTGCTTGTTACATAGTAGTAAATAAACCTAGATATATGTTTAACAGCTTCGGGCTCGTCATCCTATTACCACGGCTTAGTCACAACGAGGGTCAAACTTTTTCTCGTACCACAATGGTACATTAGTTCTAACACATTTAAAAATTAAATTACCAATGAATTATGTGTGCAAACAAGTGACTGTCGTTAAATTGTGACTTATATTGCAATACTTGAAACCGTTTAACTGTAATCCAAAAAAAATGAGCTAAGGCTTGTTTAAAAATGTTATCCACAAAATATTTAGAAATCACATATTTAATATACATATATAAAGTGGATTTGGCATTATATAACCTCCAATGGTTTATATGCCATATAACCCAAACCAAACCAAACCAAACCAAACTAAACCAGACTATTATTTGAAGAACAAGAGTCAACTGAAACTTATCCAAGATTTATAGCTGTACAAATAAAAAAATTAATACTCCCCGTGTCATCAGTTTGGATGCAAAATGACTTTTATAAAAATAAAATTGCGTCTTATAGGCCAGCAAATACAGTAGTGCTTTATTTGTTTACTTATTTACTAGGATTTGTTTAGATCTGGCACAACGCCGCAAGTATGGAGCACCTAATCAGAATCTAACCCACTTTTCAGTAACAATGGATCCGCATGCCTAGCATACTGCCTTGGCAAAAAATGGAATTAGTTCACTAAGAAGATGTTCCCAAGGGTTTTTATGTAGCAGTAAATTAACTAATAGCAGATAAGACGAAAAACACCTTTTTATTTAATGGCTTAACAGTCTAGGTTCATAAAACATTCCTTGAACCAACTAGATTAAATGATTTAGATTAACGTTCTTTTTTTTTTCTTTTTTTTTTGCTTTTTTCCTGAGGAATTCTTTCTTTTTCAAAAACTTTTATTATATTGGAAAGGGTGGGTCTAGAGAGACTTGAGAAACGATGTACAAAGTGTGTTCATATGTCGGGGTTAATATGTGGAATTACATGTACGTTTTGCGACTCATGGTTGGACCGAGAACCTATCCACACTTCCTCGTTTATATTACAATACAAATTTTAGCGGGAGAGAAAATCAAACATGGTGGTATTTCAGCGCGGACTACGTTGGAATTGTGTATACGCAGTTAAATTATCGGCTTGCTGCCCTCTGACAATACCAGATCTCCATAACTCTCGCCTTAAACTTTACTCATTTCGTCCACTGACAAATTAGATATTTATCACTGAAGGTAAAAATATGAATTTTGTAATTTTTCATTAAAATTAGCAATCAACAATATAAAGTATTCCTGTTATAAATTTGAACACCTTACATGGTGCAACTGTAAGGGAACTGAACCATTATTACTGAGTTCGATTCTCACTGGGTGCCAGATACCTTTAACCTTGTATTACTGTAAAGCTTAGTATTTAAGTTCCCCTCGAGTTGTTTGCGAGCTAGTATAGCAGAAAATTACATGTGAGTGTGATTCTCACGAAATGAGACACACTTATGTTGTTTTTTTCACCTTGTAGGAAACTATCGAGCAATTCTACTTAAAGAAAGCAAGGGGGCCTTTGTGTGTGTGTGCGTGTGTATGTTTATTCAACTCGACATTTTAAATTTTTGAAATCTGGAGTAAAACTTTTTAAAACTTGCTGAACAAAAAAAAAAAAAATGAGAAAAAAAACAGATAAAACACTTTGAGCTCAAATGATTTTTTTAAATCTTATTTTTATTAGGTTTTTTTTTTCTTTTTTTTCTTCTTCTTTTTTTATGCTTAGTCATAAACGGATGTATAAACTGCTTGTAACAGAGAATAAAAAAAAAACGAATTGATTGGTTTGTTTATAGATTTTAATGGCATGTCAATCTATCATAGGGTTATTCTATGCCTAGAAGTAAGGCAATCGTGTTCATTGTACTTTCATATTTACATTTTTTGTGTAGTTGCTTCTTAAGAGACTTTATTTTGGGGGGCACACGGTTCAAACGAATACGAACAATTTTTAAACAGATGAATGAACACTCCTAGTCTAAGTGGATTTGTATGTAATACCATTGATGGGGTACTCCACACCCTTTTAGGTGTCCAGAACTGGAGCCTCACCATCAGTGTCATATGCACAACACACCCCTATGTGAGGACGTCTTACTCTCTGGCAGGAGATACAGTCAGTATATTCTATGCCTGGCCGATGGAACGAAAAGCATAAAGAGAAATAGAGAAAAAATAACTCACATAAAAGTGATGCTTTCGGTTTATATTCAAATATCACGCAAATGAAATAACATGGTTTTCAAACTACCATACGTACGTACATATTAATTCCAAGTATAAGCATTACACAGACAACAAATAATAGAAAATGCTTATAAATATTGTCAATTGACTGCTTCAGTCTCAACAAATACACGCAAAATGTACCACTAAGTACAAGGATATACATGGTATCGTGTACAAAAGTATTACGTGATCATCAAAACTTGGCTTCGGGAATCGAAGATCAAGCAGGGACCGGTCAACACTGACAGCAGACACGTTCGTGACTGATAAGCCCACTCTGGACAGGTAGGCACGGTCGCAGCGACCGCAGCTGAGAGTTTGGTCAGGGACAGAGGGCATGGAGACTTATTCACTTGCCTCCGGGTAGGCCACTTGGTATCCGTGCCGGAAGGTTAATTATCTTTTGAACGCTTGGTCTCAGGAGGTCGTCTACATAGGCTTTACCTGCTTTGAAAGACAGGGTTTATTGTTCGGTGTCTGAAGCATCACAATAGGGGAATACAGACGAGGCTATCGATTCGTGCTCACGCCCCACAATGAAATGGCCTTGTGCTGCATTCTGGCTTGATGAGAAGTCAGATACATACCGATTGATGGCATAGAATT
>OY757937.1:49428466-49433466 GCA_963585895.1 Sepioteuthis lessoniana | reverse complement strand
TACTTTTATATGCCCTACCAATGAACATTAATGGGTATGTCCCATTCCTCTTACTGCTATATACCCTACCTAGGAACATTAATGGGTATGCCCAATTCCTCTTACTGCTATATACCCTACCTAGGAACATTAATGGGTATGCCCAATTCCTCTTACTGCTATATACCCTACCTAGGAACATTAATGGGTATGTCCCATTCCTCTTACTGCTATATACCCTACCTATGAACATTAATGGGTATGCCCAATTCCTCTTACTGCTATATACCCTACCTATGAACATTAATGGGTATGCCCAATTCCTCATACTGTATTATACTCTACCTAGGAACATTAATGGGTATGTCCCATTCCTCTTACTGTTATATACCTTACCTATGAACACTAATGGGTATGCCCCATTCCTCATACTGTTATATACCCTACCTAGGAACATTAATGGGTATGTCTCATTCCTCATACTGTTATATACCCTACCTATGAACACTAATGGGTATGTCCCATTCCTCATACTGTTATATACCCTACAGGTGAACATTAACGGGTATATCCCATTCCTCATAAATACTTTTGGCACTATTGTGAGAGGGTTAAATATGCAGAATAAGTAGTCACCACGAACAGTGGTTTACCTTCTCCAATCCCCTGGCGAATATTGCATTTTGTTAATGTTATAAAGGTTTCAAATTCATTTCCAATATCCGTTTAGGTTAGTACTCATTTAGTTACCTTTTGTTAGGTTACAATATGTAAACTCCATTAACTTATAGGTAGATTTTTTCGTTATTTTCGAAGGTCTTGATTTGTTTGTATTGCTTGACTATCCCGGTATCTTTTGTGTCTCTCTTCTTTCGTCAGTATCTTAGAAACTATTTTTTCACTAGAGTTATTATTTCCCTCCTTGTGAGTTTTTCACACTTTCTTTCATTGGGGTCTGAGTAACAGCAGGTCTTCTCAAGTCTCCTCCAGTCTCCAGGCCTCTTCTCAATATTCTGGCCGATCCTAACAATACTGAAATCTGAGTGGTCTCCACTCGTCCACTGATTTCCAAATTCTCCAGCCCACTAACTAAGCCTTTGGGGATTGATCCGGGTGCACAAATTACAATTGGTATCACCGTCACCTTAATGTTTCAAGGTTTTTTTTTGTTCTCTGGCAAGGTCTAAGTACTTATATCTCTTTTCATTTCCTTTGATTTTCACGCTGTGGTCAGCCGGGGTGGCAAAGTCCACTGAACAGCGAGTTCTCTTTATCTATTCTTTCTTCAACTATCATAAGGTTTGATCTTCTGGCTGGAATTAGGTGATCGATTTGTATTTTAAAATCCCAGAGAATTTAGTGCGTTTCATTCTCCGGGAAGGACTCTGATTTTTGCATATGCCATTTGGTAGTATGATCAAATTTTAATCTCTTGTACAATTTCCAGGCATCACCTTCCCCACCGAGCCGTATTATTATTATTATTATTATTATTATTATTATTATTATTATTATTATTATTATTATTATTATTATTTACTTAGAGTTTTTCACATCAGCATTAGCTGCTGGTCTTTCACTGGAGTTTAAGTGACAGCAAGTCTCCTCAAGTCTCCAGGACTGTTCTCAGTATTCTGGCCGATCACAATAATGCTGTAGTTTGGATGGTCTCCACTCGTCCGCTAACTTCCAAGTCCTCCAGTCCCGTTAATAATCCTTTAGTTACTGTACCAAAAGCACCGATCACAATTGGTATAATTTTCACTTTCATGTTCCATAGTTTTTTCACTTCCCTAGCAAGGTCGAGGTACTTACTTTTTATTTTTACTTTTATTTTTAATTTTTGGTAATTATTATTAGGTCTGGTCTTCTGGCCGAGGTTAGGTGATCTGTCTGTATGTCAAAGTCCCAAAGGAGTTTATATGTGTCATTTTCTAGGACAGCTGCTGGGTTACACATATAACATTATTATTATTATTATTATTATTATTATTATTATTATTATTATTTCCGGGAGACCTGGGTTCATTCCCTGGTTGCGTCATACCAAAGACTTTAAAAATGGTACTTGATACCTCCTTGCTTAACACTCAGCAATATAAGGTACGTATCGAGGGTAAAGTGGAGCAATCCAGGGAAAGGAGTAGCGCCCTCCCCTGCACCTCGGTGTAGTAGCTATTGAAAAGGGAGCCTTCGGGTCGCCCTCGACTATGGTCGCCAACTTTACTTATTATTCATGATAAATATGAATTGTTACTTGAAACCGCATATCCTTGCAAATTCTTAATACTAAATTGAAACACTTGAAATCATAGAATCGTAGACAAATCATCAACATTGGGAATAGTAACTTAAAGCTATAACTGTTTGCTAATATAATTAATTACTTTTAACGATACAATTAATTGCAAAAAAAAGTGACATCTGCTCTGAATACCGAACAAACAGTAAAGCCAATCCACCAGGCATCTCTCTCTTTCTCTCTCTCTCTCTCTCAATCTATCTATTACACACACACACATATATATGCATATATATATATATATATATATATATATATATATATATATATATGAAGATGGTTGTTGTAGGTTCAAAGAAAGAATAAGAATATATTTTTAAATAAGAAGGTCCACGGAGAGATTTGCATTTTTTACATTTATTTATTTTGTTCTTACATACGAGTTTTATATATGTATGTTTCCAACTTGTTGCTTTCGTTAGACGAAAGAAAAAAGCTGAAAACACACACACACACACACACACACAGACACACACACACACAGACACACACACACATATATATATATATATATATATATATATATATACAGACATGTGTTTACATATACAAAAAAAGAAAGAACTACCATTAAATTTAAAACCATAAAAATCCCCAAGATACACACTTACACACACAAAAAAAAAACAGTAAGAGAAACCCAAAACCTCTACAATGCCAATACACACACACACACACACACACACTCACACTCACACACACACACTCACACACACACACACACTCACACACACTCACACACACACACACTCACACACTCACACACACACACACACACTCACACACACACACACACACCACACTCACACACACTCACACACACACACACTCACACACACACACACTCACACACACACACACACTCACACACACTCACACACAGACACACACTCACACACACACACTCACACACACACACACACTCACACACACACACACTCACACACACACACACACAACTATAAACATATCAAATATCAAAGACGGGTAAAGCAGATCAAAGTCAACACACTCCAGGAAAGAGCGAGAACGATCCCTATATAAACCAGCCTGACCAACTAAAGGTCATTTAAACTGGAAACAAGGGTGAGTTCAAGTCTCAAAGAGTACCCCATTAACAAGGCCTTGTACCACAAATTTTTCTGACGAAAGCAACAAGCTGGAAACATACATATATATAACACGTATGTAAGAACAAAATAAATATATATATAGTTGTTTTAAAAGTTGTTGTATTTCTATTAAGATTGCTCGATATCTGTTCTAGAGCATATAGAGGCAGTGAAATATTTTAGATTCTACTTAGGCCCGATCATGAGAACACACAACCAACTGCACCCCCATACACACACACACACACACACATATATATATATATATATATATATATATATATATATATATATATATAGTTCAAATCTTGGACTAGGCTGTTTGCATTTCCCATAGTGCAAATACCCTTGTGAAAATGATGAATCCAATTTCCCTCCCTCCTGCTATGGGTAAAATAGTAGGGCAGACTAAGCTCTTTAATCTGGGTATGGCAACCAGTCATGGAGAAGAAAAACTCTGAATTTAAACCTGGTAAACTCCGTTTAGGAAACTGACTTTGTATCGCAGCAGGTTTTTGCAAGAGGGTTGATATATACATACATACATACATACATATATATATATATATATATATATAGGGAGGGGCACTACGGGTGGTGTAATGGTTAGTAATCTAAACGAAAAATTATTTTTTGTGAGTTCAAATCTCACTGAATGTTCTGTAACCCGGCCTTGAGCCACAACGAAGCAAAATTCAGCAAATAACTATATATATATATATATATAATATATATATATATATATATATATATATATATATATATATATATATATATATATATATATATATATATATAGTTTGGATACAAAAGCAATATTTTTTTCAATTACAAGACAATGTTAAAAAATGATGTTAAAAATATTGATTTGTATTGTGTATTATTATAGAATGTATCTCTGCCCAATTTTGTCTAAATAGACGGACAGAAAGACAGCCTGGGATAGATAGATAGATAGATAGATAGATAGATAGATAGATAGATAGATATGAACAGACTGTGATAGATAGATAGATAGATAGATAGATAGATAGATAGATAGATAGATAGATATGAACAGACTGTGATAAATAGATAGATAGATAGATAGATATATGAACAGACTGTGATAGATAGATAGATAGATAGATAGATAGATAGATAGATAGATAGATAGATAGATAGATATGAACAGACTGTGATAGATAGATAGATAGATAGATAGATAGATAGATAGATAGATAGATATGAACAGACTGTGATAGATAGATAGATAGATAGATATGAACAGACTGTGATAGATAGATAGATAGATAGATATGTTCTATTACTAAAACACCGGTTCGTTGTGGTCATAGATTAAAAAAAATGTTCCATTTCTAGAGATATTTTTATATTATTCGTGTGCGTGTTACTTTTTCAGTTTAAAAATATCCAGGCGATTTTGATTAACGTTTAAATCTACAATCATTCAACTTCTCTTCTGTTATATTACTGGTACTTCATCATCTTTCAAATGAGGATAATCAATCAGGTTCTGTCACGAACCATCAATACAAGATTGAATAAAAACATCCTCCCACTGCCACTGCGCAAATCTTCACGTAAAATCAGGAATGGACATAGAC
>OY757937.1:49366661-49414161 GCA_963585895.1 Sepioteuthis lessoniana | reverse complement strand
AAACAATTTTGATTCAAACAATTCAGTTTAGTATAAGTATAGTTTTGTCCACACACAGTTAAATGTTAAAACAGTTCTATTTTAAACAATTCAGTTCTGTATTAGTACGCAGTTTAAATATCAAAACAGTTCTATTTCAAGTAATTCAGTTTAGCATAAGTACACAAATTAGTTCTATTTGGCCCATAGAAAGGACCCAATCAGGTCCTACCACTCCGGGCCAGAGTGGACATTGGAGCGATTGCAATGAAGAGGTACTCTGCATTGCCCAAAGCTCCTGCATTACTGGAACTTCACCATCAGATTGTTGAGTGTCATATCCAGGACACTCATTAGGGGGTCTTACTACTCTGCATTGAAGCAGTCGGTATATTCTACAGCCCCAGCCGACTGGGCCACTGACTCGTTTGAAAATTCTGTTACCAATAAAATATTTTGGAGGTGCCCGTGGTGTAATGGTTATCGTCGTAGGAAATGAACGCGGCTACACGAGTTCAAATCCTGGACGAGACTGATTACATTTCACATAGCACTAATACTCTGGGAAAAGGTATGAATCCAATTATTCTCCCTCCAGCTATGGGTAAATAGCAGGACGGACTAGGTTCTTCAGCCCTGGCGAGGCAACTAGTCTAGAAGGAAAACTGAATTCAAACCTGTGAAACTCTGCTTAAAAATTGATCTTGTCTCATATCCTGCACGAGCGGAGGGGTTGGTAAATATGGTTACCAATAAAATATTCATTTTACAATCATAGATATGTGTCTAAATAGGATTTGGCATTAAATAATCATCACGGGTTGATATGTCTTTAAACTAAATCACCATCCAATCCATCTAACAGCCAAGTCTGCTGGGGCTGTAGAATACACCGACTGCATCTCTGCACAAGGGTAAGACTCCAATCAACGAGTGTCCTGGATATGATATTGAATCATCCAATCGCGAGGCTCCAGTCTTAGAGATTTTGAGAAGGTGGAGTACCCCTTCATTGCTATTGCAACCAGATCCACTCTGATTCGGAGTGGTAGCACCTGATAGGCTTCTATCTAAGGGTCAAATTGAACAAACTAATTGGGCAAACAAATGACTGTTAAGTTGTGACTGTTATATAGCAATATTTGAAATCATTTAACTGTGTGCAACAAATGAGCTCAGGCTTGTTTCAGAATGACATCTATGTTTTCAAATCATATATATATATATATATATATATATATATATATATATATATATATATATAATATGTATAAACAGGATTTGACATTAAATGACATACAACCCAACTAAACCAAACCATATATATTTAATGTATATTTATAAACAGGATTTGGCATTAAATGACACACAACGGTTGATATGCCATACAACCCGACCAAACCAAACCATATATATTGAATATATATGTATAAACAGGATTTGACATTAGATGACATACAATGGTTGATATTGTTATTAAATAGCCGAGGGATTTCGGTTCATGCCTTTGAGTTTAGTTAGGCTGAGAACCTTTCGGCTCAGCACATGGGTTGGTTGGGTGTAACATTGAAGCAGGTGTTAACGCGGGTGAGCGCGGGCGGATGGAGGTGTCACTCAGATGTCATAACAGTCCGAGACGATACTGGGTGACAAGATGCGGGTGACGTCACGCACCGGAAGCGTGCGGAGGTTTGTGTGAGAATTTGAAGAAAATAAGAGTCGGGTACTAGACGCAAAACGAGAAGGATCGACTTTTGGACCTGTAGAATACACTGACTGCACCTCTGCAGAGGGGTAACCCCCACCCAAACGAGTGTCCTGGATATGACATTAAACAGGCTGATGGTGAGGTCTCAGTAATGCCGGGGCCTTGGGGAATACGGAGCACCCCTTCATTGCCATTGCTCCCAAGTCCACTCTGGCCCTGCATGGTAGCACCTGATAGGGCCCTATCTATGGGTTAAATAGAACTAACGGCATACTTATGCTAAACTGAATATCTTGAAATAGAAATGTTTTTTGACAATTGAACTGTGCCTACATTTGAACTGCGTGCTTGTTCTAAACTGAATTATTTCAAATAGAACTTTTTTTTGACATTGAAACTGTATTTACACTAAACTCAATTGTTTATCGTAGAACTGTTCTGACATGTAACTGTTTGTAAACAAAACTTGTACTTTTACTAAACTGAATTAGCTGAAGTAGAATTGCTTCACTAAACTGAATAGCTCGAAATAGAAATGTTTTTACAATTAAACTGTACTTACATTTAAACTGCGTGCTTTTGCTAAACTGAATTGTTTTAAATTGAACTATTTTTGACATTGAAACTGTACTTACACTAAACTGAATTGTTATATATAACTGCTTGAATAGTTTGAAATAGAAATGTTTTTGACAAGTAAACTGTGTACTCATGTTAAACTGAATTGTTTCAAATAGAACTGATTATTTACATAAAAATGGATTTGGCGTTAAATAACCTACAAAGGCTGATATGCCTAAAACCCAACAAACCAAACCAAACCAAGAATTTTTATCACCACCCAACTGTTTATAATTATTTGTATTTGATAAGAATACTTATATAGCTATGTTGCAAAAACTTCTTAAGAAATACCTACAGAAAAAATGTTATAATAAACGTACAATGAACGTAGTTCCCTGACCGCTAGGTATAAACTAACCATATTTACCAACCCCTCCGCTCGGGCAGGATATGACACAAGGTCAATTATTAAGCGGAGTTTAACAGGTTTCAATTCAGATTTTTCCTTCTCCTAGACTAGTTGCCTCACCAAGGCTGAAGAACCTAGTCCGTCCTACTATTTACCCATAGCTGGAGGGAGAATAATTGGATTCATACCTTTCCCTAAGGTATTAGTGCTATGTGAAATGCAATCAGTCTCGTCCAGGATTTGAACTCGAGTCGCCGTGTCCATTTTCCACGACGATAACCATTACACCACGGGCACCGCTAGGTATAAAATAACCCTAGACGAGTGGAAATGTCGTTAAAATCAATCAATCAATAAGTATAATCACAGATGCCAGTTGGAATCGTTCGTATTGGTCACTGATATATGACATACTGATAAAGACCTTCATGTCTGGCTCCTCTGAATATACGCGCAGAAACTTCGATTAATTGAATCGTCAATTCATCATTTTATTTCTACTTCCGTTTTTTAGTCGGGATGATGTTCACTAGGTTGTTTATAAACCGGAATTCTTTGAATTCTTTATGAACCGAATTTCTTGGCTTTTTTTTTTTTTTTTCTTTTTTGGTTTTTCGTGATCTAAGAAACGCTTTGAGTGTCTGCATATCTCAAGATCTAACTAGCAAGCAAGCAAGCAAGCTCGTCTTATCTGATTATCGATACGTACACACTTATCTAAATATTTACAATGAAATTCCTTTTCAACGCATACGAATAATTATAATAGAATTTTTATTTGTTATTCTGTCTTTAATATTTTTCCTTTCATTCAGTTCCGTTGAACGAAGAACGAAACTGGTTCGAAAACGTTCCATGTTTATAAGTAAAACCTTTGGCCTTTTTATTGCCATCATACATTTTTTGTATCACAAATATATATATATATATATGAAAGTAAATATGGATAAAATCCGACAGTATGAAGGTAGCAGGAAAAAATATAATCCAAATAGGTGAATATATCATGATGTGAAGTCGACGTTAACGTTTCGGTTATAATAACCATCATCAGGACTTGGATATAAAATAGTTCACAATATCGATGGGTGGTTGCTGAGATGACAGGAGCTGTATTTATCCTACGTCCCACCAACGTACGAATATGGCACAAGGCCGTTTTTAAGGTGGGTCCTGTCGCAGGGCCGAAGCCCAACGCGATAGGCAGTTCCAAAAATGCCTCGGACCCCGTCGGCATTCCCCTTTTCGGGGCGCCTCAGGCGCCGGGCGATAAACCCAACCCCTCCGAAGAGGGTTAAAGCCTGGGGGGCGGCCTCCTGAGGCCAGAGGTGATGTATCCAGTGGTGGAACACACCCGAACAGACTGTGCAGCTCGCAACCACAGTCGGTCGAGAGCGCCCCACCACAGGACACAAAGCAGCATCGCCAAAAAAACGAGCCTAGATGACAGGAGCAAATGAGAAATATACAACGAAAAGATAGATAAACATGCACATAGCGTTCAAAATTCAAAAGTCATCAGAACGTGTTTGGCACGTGGAAAAATATTAGAAAATGTAGGATTTTTCAAAGAAACGAGACAAAACCTCCCGTTTATTGAGAAATACGCAACAAATAAGTTTTCATATGTATAGATCATTAGGAATCATCCATGTTAAATGTTATGTAAGAATGTATTTGGTATTAGTTTTTTTTCCTGCTACCTTCATACTGCCGGATTTTATCCATATTTACTTTCATACTGTCTTTTCGGAAAAAAACTAATACCAAATACATTCTTACATAACATTTAACATGGATGATTCCTAATGATCTATACATATGAAAACTTATTTGTTGCGTATTTCTCAATAAACGGGAGGTTTTGTCTCGTTTCTTTGAAAAATCCTACATTTTCTAATATTTTTCCACGTGCCAAACACGTTCTGATGACTTTTAAATTTTGAACGCTATGTGCATGTTTATCTATCTTTTCGTTGTATATTTCTCATTTGCTCCTGTCATCTCAGCAATCACCCATCGATATTGTGAACTATTTTATATCCAAGTCCTGATGATGGTTATTATAACCGAAACGTTAACGTCAACTTCACATCATGATATATTCACCTATTTGGATTATATTTTTTCCTGCTACCTTCATATATATATATATATATATATATATATATATATATATATATTGTAACACTGTTGGTTGTCACTATTTCACTTTGTAGGTTCGTGGCAAACCAAATGCGCTATAATTTGGAGAGAGCTCAATATCTGTGATAGAGCTATTATATAATAATAACGATAAGTAAATATATATTAGATTTTATATATATTTAATAACATGGAAGTTTGTCTGCTACCTTAGGTTTCATAACGTTTTATAAACGTTTTATTAACGACAATTATTTGGCAGATAACGAAAGATAATGAAGAATTCGAAAAAATCGAAAAATACAGTCAAAAAACGTTAGAATTGTGTATAACTCTTTGTGTGTGTATGTGAGTGTGTGCGTATTATTGGGTATGTGGTGTTTAGTATATGTGTGTAGGAAGATAGATGCGCAGCAAGATAAATTTGAGGTTGTCTCCCGGATAAATGAGACACTATATGCAGCCGAATTTGCAACAGAATTGTTTTCATTATATATGTGTGAGTAGAGAGAGAATGAGAGAAAGAGTATGTGTGTCTGAGAGAAAACGATAGAGAATGGGGGAGAAAGAGAAAGTTTGTATGTGTGTGAGAGAGATAGAGATAGAGAGAGAGTGAAAGAGAGAGAGAGAGAGAGAGAGAGAAAGAAATAATTTGTTTGATAGATAATGTGTGAGAGAGAGAGAGAGACAGAGAGACAGAGAGGTACAGAGATAGAGAGATAGAGATAGAGAGAGAGTGAAAGAGAGAGAGAGAAAGAAAGAATTTGTTTGATAGATAATGTGTGAGAGAGAGAGAGAGAGACAGAGAGGTATAGAGATAGAGAGATAGAGATAGAGAGAGATTGAAAGAGAGAGAGAGAGAGAGAAAGAAATAATTTGGTTGATAGATAATGTGTGAGAGAGAGAGAGACAGAGAAAGAGAGAGACAGAGAGGTACAGAGATAGAGAGATAGAGATAGAGAGAGAGTGAAAGAGAGAGAGAGAGAGAAAGAAATAACTTGTTTGATAGATAATGTGTGTGAGAGAGAGAGAGACAGAGAGACAGAGAGGTAAGAGATAGAGAGAAAGAGAGAACATGAGATTGTATGCGTAAGAGCGAGTGTGAGAGATTTTGAGTGCGTATGTGTATGACAGAGAGAGACAGAAAGAGAGAAAGAATGTGCGTAAGAGAAAGTTTGATGGCCAGAGAGAGAGAGAGAGAGAGAGAGAGAGAGAGATAGTTTCTGTCGGCGGGGGAGGGTTTTGAAAATAAAATAACGTGCTTAGTAAAAACAAATAAACGGGCTCAACACTCTTTAAGTGGGGCGATATGCAATCAATATTAAATGTTAAAACACAAAATTCCCAATTCTTTTTCCGACATCTCGCGTTTCTCTATATTCGATCTTCAGGTAGACAATAAAATGAACTTTACTCTCTATCACAAATAATAGAGTTCATATAATTTTCTACTTATATCATTTTTTTATTTCCTCAATCTCATATATATATATATATATATATATATATATATATGTCCATGTATATATATATATATATATATATATATATATATATATCCAACGAAGATGAGTTGAATATGATTCTATTTGAGAATGTATATAAGAATATGTATAAAAAGATTCTTATAAATCTCCAGGACTGCTCAGCTTATGATAATTAATATATAAATTTCTTAGAGAAATTTCCATATAATTAAACAAACTCAACACACCGTCATTTATCAATTATAAATTTATAATAGCCAAACGACGGTGTGTTGAGTTTTTCAATTAAATAAAGAAAAATCAATAGATATAATCCATTATAAATTTGTTGCTCAGTCGGCTCGGGCAGTAGAAAACACCGACTGCTTCTCTGCGGTTGGTTAAGACCCCACCCCCGAATGAGTCTCATGTATATGACACTAAACAATTTGATGGTGAGGTTCCTGTAATGCTGGAGCTTTGGGAAATTCGAAGTAACCCTTCATTGCCTGGTCCACTCTGTTGTGTCTTATCTATGAGTCAAATAGAGCTAAACTACAACTTATTTTAAACTGAATTGTTTGAAATAGAACTGTTCATATGTATAATAATCGATTTGGTATTAAATAACCTGCAATGGTTGATGTGCCATAAAACCAAACCAAACTATTATTAATTTATATCACAAGCTAGTTCACTGGATTCGCACTCCATTTGGATTACGCCTTTTACGTCTATTCACCGACTTAAATTATATATATATATATATATATATATATATATATATATCATACATGTTCATTGATGCATCGGGAAGGATCATCAGTGATGTTTCCTTGGGGTTCATGGGGGGTCGGGTCTTGCAACATCAGACCCCCTCACCCAAATGACCCAGTTGGCATTGATCTTACTCCAACTCCCATTCCGGCAGCTAACCTGCGCATCCACGCAAGGAAAAAAAAATAACCACAGAAATGGCTCTATAAATAATTTTGCAACAGCCAATCAGAGCTAAGCTCTTCTGATAACTTCTAAATCTTTCCTTTAAAAATCGGGAGGCCACTTTACTGTTGCTTTTTGGCCACAATGACGTCGGTATTCGGCTATTTGTTCCCTCCGGTGTGTATTTCTTCCTTTTTCCTTCTTTTCCCTACTTTTTTTTTAACTTACAGAAAAAATGTTTTTAAATTAAAATCTATATATATATATATATATATATATCATCATTTGGTCATGCTGATTGCACAAAGTCCCTTGAATCTCTCTCTCTCTCTCTCTCTCTCTCTCTCTCTCTCTCTCTCTCTCTCATACACACACACTCACAAACATACACACACACTCCATATGTCCTCATCACTCATCGCTCTTTGCAGGTTATCTAGATTGTATCCAGTGTCCGCACAGAACTTATGTAAGTATTTGCTCGCAGGCCAAAACTGGTGTGTCCTTGTGTAGGAGTCCACAAGAGAAGAACGCTTACCTTTCTAGCAGTGTCCTGCGTGTCTTCTTTATCAAACTTGGATAGTTTGGTTCTCGTGGTGCAAAGGTTATCGTCGTTGGAAAAAAGACCTGGTCCCCCGAATTTGAATCTTGGACGAGGCTGTTTGCATTTCACAAATACTGTTGGCAAAGGTGTCAATCCTTCTATTCTCTCTCTAGCTATGGGTAAATAGAAGGGCAGACTAAACTTCTTAACCTTGGCATGACAACCAGTATAGGAGAAGGAAAACTTTGAAGTCAAACCAGTTAAACTCCGCTACAAAATTGACCTTGTATCTCATCCAGCTCGTGCGGTGGGTTGGTAAATACATACTTTCATAGTTTGTGAGATGGGAGGCAGATGACTGCACAGCTGCCGTTTTGTGGGGTTCTGGTTCCAGGATTTGTTCAGAGCAGTATGTAGCCTTCTTGTGTCGTCACATCTAGCTTTTTCAACATACGTTTTATTAGAGTGCATCAATATCGTTGTAGTGACACAGCCACAGCTTGGAAGAAACCCCATTTTATTTTACTGTGAGGTCATATTTCAATATGATCAAAAACCGGTCAATAGCAGTCCATTCTTGGCTATATATATATATAGAGAGAGGGGGGGCTTTAAACTAAAAGTAATCACTTTCAAATATTTCACTTTATCCATTTTTACTTGAGGTTAATGCAGATTTTAGCAGCATGATAACTTGTCTGGGGTTATTTTAAACCAAGAGGTTAAGGAATCGCATTCATTGTCCAATTACATTCACTGGTTTTATGTTGTTATTTCACAATTTTTTTTTTTTGCGACCTGTTATATAATATCTAGTATAATAATATAATAACTACCAAGTTACGCTGCTAGCACGGATTTCCCTGACTCTCTCTCTCTCTCTCTCTCTCTCTCTCTCTCTCTCTCTCTCTCTCTCCACCCGTCCCTACCTCTCATCGCTCGCGGCAGGTCTTCCTGACTACATCCTAAGTCCGCGCAGAGCTGATGCAAAGAAATTCTTACTAGTCGGCCAACGCTGATACGTCCATGTGAAGGGGTCCATTGGAGAACGTCAGTTATGAGTTCGACCTTGTTTCTTCAGCAGTAACCCACACATGTCTTGTTAGTCTTATTTGGGTGATTTTAAAGATGTGTACTTTCCATCTCTAATATAATAATGATAAATCATATGATATGAAATATTTCCATCGAATACAAATGATTTGTACACAGTTGTATGGTTTCAAGTATTCTAATATAATACTAATAATTCTATAGGGGGTTATCCTAGTGGTGTAATGGTTAAAGCGATGGACTGCGGAATCGTTGTAAGCGAGTTCGTACTCCAATCACGCTATTAGGTTCACTTTCGGGCAAATACCCTTGGGAAAGGTATGAACCCCCTTATCCTCCCAGCTATGGGTTAAATAGTACCACTACAGTTCTTCTATGAGAATGGCTTTGGCATTAAATAACCTACAAAGGTTGATAAGCCATTAAACAAAGAAACCGAAACCGAATAATTCTATGATTTCAAGTAATTGTTTCTATTTAATAATAATCATTGGCTTGTACACTGTTATATGGTTTCAGGAAACTGATAATCATCATCATCATCATGACGTGCGGCGAGCACGGATTTCCCTGACCCTCTCTCTCCACGTCTCCCTATCATTCATCGCCTTCAGCAGGTCTTCGGGGTTACATCCCGTATCATCACATAGCTGCTGTATGAATGTTCGAGCTGGTCGTCCTGCTTTTGATTGGCCATATGCGGGGGTCCACAGGAGCACATCACTTACGATCTCGTCTTTGCTTCTCCCGCAGTGTCCGCCATGTCTGGTTCGTCTAGCTTGTATAGTTTTCGTGATAGGTGGTAGGTGACCGTACAGTTGGCGCCGTGTGGGGTGTTGCTGCCAGGACCTGTTCAATATTGCTCGCAAATAATAATCTTTAGTTAACAATTATTGCTTCAAATACCTATTCTTAAGAAAAATAATTTACACACAGTTATATGGTTTCCCGTATTCTTATCCAATACGAACAATTTTTCAAAGACATTTATTTGACCAATAGATGGGATCCTAACAGCTACGATCACTCCAGGTCAGAGTGCACGAAGTAGAAATGGTTACGAAGGAGTATTCCACTCGCCCAATAACTCCAGAACTGGAGTTTCACCATCAGATATAGTCAAGTGTCATACTCAGGACACCTCTTTTTTTCACGGGTTCTTACCCTTGAGGTTTATCCAATAAAATGCACTATCTTCGGAGGGGGTAACATAACTTTGCATCTATTATCATCATTATTTTCTCTCTAAGTGAGTTTTTTTTTGCCCCAGTTTTAACTGGATGTTTTTCACTGAAGTTTGAGCGACAGGACTCTCCTAAGTATTCTAGCTATGTTTGTATTCCTATTTGTGCCAGTTTGCTGCATTCACCTATTGTGTGATTGACCTTATCACTTTCGTCGGCATATAATCTGCCTTTTCAATTCTTTAGCGTATAATCAGATGGCATTATTTTGTGCTGAAATTAAAAGAGATTAAGTTTCGCTCTTGAGGTTTTTCCTTCTTTGCCATTTCCAGATGATCACATGAGCATTTTTGTTCAGAGGGCGCGGGTGGTGTATTCGTAATATGTGCTGACAATTGTATCGATCAAACGAGTGCAGTGTTTTGGGGTTTTTTTTTCATTCACTTCTCTCTAATGCCCTTAAAAAACATTTTACTCCACTATCCCCTCCAGCTGTCTATGTGTAAATAGTAGTGCAGGCTGGATTTTCTAGCCTTGGTAAAGCAACTGGCCAAGAAGAATAAGTATGAGTTCAATCCCTCTACCCAGATTTCCTTGGGTCAGTGTGGCATGATGAGGTTCATTACAAATTTTAGGTTTGGCTTGGTTTCTTTGTTTAATAGCATATGAGCCTTCGTGGGTTATTTAATGCCAAAGCCATCCCTATTGAAAAAAAAACATTAGTGATATTATATAACCCATTACGGTGTGGGGGGAACAAGGGCGTTTATGCCTTCCAAAGAGTACTAGTCCGAAAGTGAACGAAGTAGCACGAAGGGAGTTCGAACTCGCTTACTTCGAGGTCCTAGTCCAACACTTTATCTCTTACGCCACGAGAACTTCACACAAAGATTAAAGAAGACCAGAGTTCAAAAGTTAATGAGGTTAGAGATGGCATATTTGTTCGCATTTCTTCTCTAACTTGTCTTGAAAACCACTTCGTTAGTCTAATGAGTTTCCTCCTTATAGGATGTCCCTTCACTTTTGCCAGACTATATTAAGATTTCTCAATAACAGATACACATACTCTCCGCTCATTGTAAATGTACACAGCTGCTTACTTATCCATGTGTATATGCGCATGTGAACATTTGTGTATGTGTTTGTGTGTGCCTTCGTATGTGAGTGTGTGTATGCGAACATATTCAATATGAATACGTCATCAAAATAGATTTCATTGACATGCAGGAGTTGTTATATTTACCATTACTTTTAAATTCCATCGACCAGAAGGCCTTTTATATCATGGCCGATTTAGCCGTTCTTGTTTACTTGGGATTACCCATTAATTCACTTAATTCGACCTAAATAACGTTGAAAAGGCCTGCCATTATTTTGTGACTATCACTCACTCGATAAAAAAACAGTAGATTAAAAATCTTAACTTAAAATTAGATTTTGTTTAAATCTAATCTAAAGTAAAGTTGGCGACTGTAGTCGAGGGCGACCCGAAGGTTCCCTTTTCAATAGCTACTACACAGAGGCGAAGGGGAGGGTGCTACTCCTTTCCCTGGATTGCTCCACTTTACCTTGATACGTACCTGTGTGCTGAGTGTTAAGCTAGGAGGTATCAAGTACCATTTTTAAAGTCTTTGGTATGACTCAACCTGGGATTGAATCTATGTCTCCCGGACCATTATCCACTAATTTAATCAGTAAAAATTATAAAGAAAATCTTAAATCAAACTGTTTTCATTGACTCTTCCAAGTCCAAACCCTAAAATCACCCAAACTCAAACTCTAAACTCACCCATGTTCTAACTCTAACCTCACCCGAGCCTTAAAACTAAGCTCACCAAAACCTTAACTGTAAGTACACCCAAGCCCTAAACCTAACTTTACCCAAACCCTAACCGTATTCTCACTCCAATTCTAACTCTTAGTTTACCCAAGCTCACCCAAGCCCTAACCCTAAGCTTTTCCAAGCACTAAACCTAACCTCATACAAGTCCTAATTCTACACGCATCCAAGCTTTATCCCTAACCTCACCCATGCCTTAACTCTAAGCACACCTAAGCTCTAACCCAAGGTCACATTAGCCCTAACTCAAAGCTTACCCAGAACCTAACCTCTAAGTTCACTCCTAAGCCCGAAACCTACACTCACACAATCCCTAAATCTAAAATCGTTCAATCCATATATCTGAGCTCACTTCAACCCTAACTCAACTCTCCCAAACCCTCACTCTAAGTTCACCAAAGCTCGAACCGTATCCTATTCAAGCCTTAATTCTTAACTCACTCATGCCCTCATTCTAAGTTAACTTGCTTTGGCGTCGCGGTCGACGGTATTTTGCTGTTGGCTTTGACCTAAACGGGCATTGTCTAGCAAAGGCAGACTTGTGGCCAAAAGTTCCCCGGCTTCGCCTGGGCCACCTTCGGTGGGCGAGTAGCATCATTGACGACTTTTTCACCTTTTTATAGCACAGGAGCTTGCTGTCCAATTCAAGCTATAATTAGGCATACGTGCCTGGACCCAAATTTAGGTCCATGTCCAGCTAGGCTCATCAGGTTCACATTACCCTAAGTGGGCCGATGACCAGCATAGACCAGCAGGGCTCGAGCCTCGGCTCGTGTCCAAACTTCCTCTCCCCTAATCCCCCCTATAATCTGACCTTCGGGTCATTTGACCTTGTGTCCTGTCTGGTGGGAGGCAGAGACAAATATACCGTGCTCTAAGTTCACCCCATGAAACCAACTAAATGTAGTAATCAGAAATAAATGTATTAATGTTATCTATTTTCTATTTACTTTCAAACTGATACATATTTTAGAAAAATTATTTAAAGATAAAATATTTCGCAATTACTCAGGTTTTTACAAGAAAAGAATCAACTTCACAAGTTCAAGAAAGAACTACAGAAAGAAATCCTACACCTCTATCGTTATCCGCTTCTTATACATATATATATATATATATGCAGATATATACTCTCAATAACTGCAACGTGTGCATGAAAATCTTAGAAAATACTCCTCACACATCATTTGGAGAAAAGTTGTGCTTCTTCAAGACAATCCAATGCCATATTCAGCGCGAATCACCAAGGAAAGAATATTGAGTTTAAGGGGGTCGGTTCGACTCCATTCACTATATCCACTAAACCTTTGCTCCAAGTGATTACGTTCATTTCGTTCTCTGAGAAATGTCCTGAAAGTGAAAAAGTTTTCTTGAGAAGATTAAGCGAAAACGTTTGTGTAAAACTTGTTGAGCTCGAAACAGCCGAATTTTACTTGAGAGGAATCAACTAACAACCTGATGAATGGCAAAAGGTGATTAAAAATAATGGCGAATATATTATTGATTGAAATTAATTGAGTGTCAAATTATTCATGAATAAATTACATTTTACTAAATCGAATATTCCTGATTATTCAATCCAACAGTTTGCCATATTGATGAATAACGAATGTCCGTCGGCGCTTAGTGACTGTCAATATCTCACCTATGCAATCATCATATCAACATATATATCATATATATATCAATCATCAGACCAACATATATATATATATATATATATATATATATATAATGTAGTTTGCTACCTTTATAAATAAACATTGCTTAATATCGATGGTATATATTTAATATCTGATAGACTGTTATATATATATATATATATATATATATATATATATATATATAGCAGACGCACAAAGTGAACAGCGTTTGGTGACTGTTAGTTTGTCGCGTATGTGATCAAGTCGGAATTGATCAGATGATCGCACTGACAAGAGACTATAAACACCAAATACCGTCTCTCTCTCGCTCTCTCTCTCTCTCTCTCTATATATATATATATATGCCTTTCTCAATTTTATTACTTTTTTCATTTTAATCAATGCTTAATCGCAAAATTCTTCGTAGCTAATTCCTGTACTAACCAACTAATCAAACTCAGTGTACTATTTTTATCAAGCTAGTCCCATGTATCAATATGCTAGTATCATGAGCTGAAATCTTTATGAGTGGCCAACAAACGTGGCCTTGTGCCAGACTAGCTGTAGCTCTCCTCTTGTCTTAAATACGTATTTTTACAGGTGCAAGAGATCGATTTTTAAGCGGGCGTAAAGGTTAAAATTCACAATATTGATTTCGTAGACAAGTGTGTAGGCAGGTATGAGGACGTGCAGGCCCTTCCTAACTCTAAAGACTGGCGGAGCATGATCTTATTTTTATATTCTTTTAGCCTTGCGCCGAACAAAGTCTCCAAGAAATGAACGAAAATATCAGTTAGTGCAGAAGACAAAAAGCCAATATATATATATATATATATATATATATGTATATATATATATATATAAAATAGCAAAATGACTTTTTCTAACATTTTGACAGCATTTCTCAATTTGAATTTTTATACCCAATAACAAGAAAAAAATCTAATAGGAAATTTGAATTTTAAAAGATGTTCAGGAAATTTGTTTTGTTTTTTTTCAAAATGAGAATTATCTCAGTATATTTCGAAAGTCCACCTTCTCTTCAGCTTGATTTACGGCAAAGTGTTTACCAGGCTTTTAGACATATCTTTCTTTTGCGTTAGAATATTCATTTGGTCTACTTACAAGGCGAAAAATTATGTAGAATTGATTTATGGTTCATTTTCGTTTTCAGTATCTATTAAAATTTTTGTATTTTATCAGGTGAGTGTGCAAAAGTTTCCAGCAGTTTCGTTAAAAAGAAAACACACACACACACACACACACACTCACACACACCTTTTTAAAAATGTGTATTCAGGATTAATATTTTAAAAATAGATCACTTGAAACTTTACACAAGGCTAATACATCCCTGAAAATTGTTACGGTATACGTAAATATCTACAGATACATATGTGTATATTTATGCCTCTCTCTCTCTCTCTCTATCTCTCTCTCTCTCTTTTCTCCCGCTATCTCCGGTTTCGGTGCATCTATATATATATATATATATATACGTGGGTAACGGTCTATATATAAACACTTGTCAGCACCAACACATTACATACCTATGCATACAGAGAGGGATAAACAGATACGTGTGTGTGGGTATGTTTTTGTGTTCTTATGAGTTAATATACATATATATATGGTTATTTGTGTATGTGTATAGAAAAATATATATGTATGTATGCGTGTATTCATTGATGCTAAGATTATTATTGAAATTTAATATATATTAAATATTCATACAACTACATTAATACGACATACATGCAGATAGATAGATAGATAGATAGAATGAAATAAACAGAATGACATAGATAGATAGATATTAACAGACTGAACTAGTTATAAGCAGATAGATAGATAGATAGATAGCAGTACATTGAATATTTGCGATTAAAGTCACAGTCCTTGACTTAATTTATTTTCGTTTAATTGTTTTTGTGTTCATAATTGTTATATATATATATATATATATATATATATATATATATATATATATATATATATATCGGTATTCGCGCATACATATCCTTCTCACGTAAGTAATTATAAATGGAGAGGCTTGTTAATATTTCTACCGAATTATTTTTATTCATATATGTAAGGAACCCAAGAGTGAATATGCACGTCTACTTATACACTCACACACACATACACACTCCCTATATATATATATATATATATATATATATATATATATATATATATATATATGTCGAATTTTGAAGACTACTCTATATGTAAAAAAAAAATGAATTCCGTAATTCAATCATTTCGCGACCATAAGTCAAGGGTCAACTGACACACTGGAACTATTTATACACGATTATATGCGATACATATATATACATATATATATCTATAATTATATATACATGCGTGTGTGCGTATCTGTGTGTGTGTGTGTGTGTGTGTGTGTGTAATTGCATATATATATAATAAAAATGTTGATAACAAAACAGTATTGGGTATTGAAGATGTTCTCAAAATAAAAACAACTCAACATTTTTCATTGTTTTCTATTCGAGAATATATTTTATCATCAATATTATATATATATATATATATATATATATATATATATATATATATATTGAAAATATTGATGATAAAATATTTTCAATATATATATGCGTGTGTGTGTGTGTGTGTGTGTGTGTCGAAAATATTGATGATAAAACAGTGTTAATGTCCTCAAAAGTAAAAACATCAACAAATTTTCTCTCTCTCTCTCTCTCTCTCTCTCTCTCTCTCTCTCTCATTGTTTTGCTATTGGAAATCATTAAAAACCGCGTAATATCTGCAACTGTAGAAGGTTCGGTATTGTGTTGTGTTTTGAACATTCTCGCACCAAAATTCTCGCACGCACCACCAATAATCAAACCAAAACAATTCAACACACGGCCACACTCAACCGTATTAAACAGGGATGCCAAAATTTTTAGTTGGTAAAAAAAAAAAATCTTTGATTTATACAATGAGATTAGGCGTTTAAAAAGATTTTTTTTAAAGAAAAAAAAGCGAAACGAAAGGAAACATACATTACAATAAATAAATAAACACCATCAAAGTCTAGACAAAAGAAACAAGATGAAATGTTTTATTTGAAAGATGCAGCGTCCTTAGTGTTGTTAACTGAATGTAGAGAAAAAAAAATAAGCAGGCATGTTTTACTTACCATGGGTGACTATTACGAGGAGAAGAGATTCCAGTAGAACGAGCAAGGCCATGCGCCGTGTGTGTACTCCTGCCGTGTAGGTCGCCATATCTTTTCTAGAGTGGTAAAGTGAAACCAGGAAGATAGAG
Organism: Sepioteuthis lessoniana; assembly: GCA_963585895.1. Lineage (NCBI taxonomy): Eukaryota > Metazoa > Mollusca > Cephalopoda > Myopsida > Loliginidae > Sepioteuthis > Sepioteuthis lessoniana. The sequence goes on along the minus strand of OY757937.1, from coordinate 49,397,387 downwards.
AGATAGATTTGAGAGAGACTGAAAGGAAAAGAGAGAATCGAGCGTGGCAATTGCGAGGGAAGCGAGAGATCGATTGAGAAATGGGGGAATGGATAAGCGCCGGATGCGTGTTGTGGTAAAGAAGAAGAAGAAGAAGAAGAAGAAGAAGAAGAAGAAGAAGAAGAAGAAGAAGAAGAAGAAGAAGAAGAAATTGGAAAGAAGGGCAGGTGGAAAAAGAAAAAAGAAAGAAAAAAAGTGGCTACAAGAAAACGGATATTATATGTGAGAACGAACAATGGAAAATGCGTGGAAGGGCCGATGTTGAAAGAGAACGGGGGAAAAGAGAAGTTCCGTGAAGGGTTTTTTTTTTTTTTAATTAATTAATTTTTTTTTCTTAACCAGAAGAAAGCAGAAACGTATAATAGAAAGTAAGAAGTTCTTAGATAGATAGATAGATTGATAGATATGAACAGACTGAGAAAGAAAAGAGTCAGAGAAAGGAGTTAAAAGAAAGAAAGAAAGAAAGAAAGAAAGAAAGAAAGAAAGAAAGAAAGATCTGAAAAACAAGATTGGAGTCGAAAGAAATATGATTCGTATAAATAAAAGAAAAAAATTTAAGAAATAGAATTGAAGAAAACAAAATCTTAAAATAGAAATTAAGAACCTTTTAGATAGATAGATAGATAGATAGATAGATAGATGGAAGAGGAAGCAGCACCTTCTGTAGATAAACAGTTGTGAAATAAGTATTCCTACGATAAAATGAATTAGATAGATAGATAGATAGATAGAGAGAGAGAGAGAGAGAGAGAGAGGGGGGATGGAGAAAGTGAGAGAAAATGAGAGAGAGAGAGAGAAATGGATAAAAAGAGAAAATGAAAAACAAAAAATTGGGGGTCTAAAATAATAGTTATAATAATAAAAATAATAATAATAATAATAATAATAATGATGATGATAATAGCATAAGAGGTCTATAATCGTTGGCAAACGCGTAATGTCCCTCTGTGTGTTTAAAACACCTACTTTGTTTTGTTTTGTTTGGTTTTTCTGTTTTTCTGTGTTTTTTTTATACTTTTGTTTTTGTTTTACAACCGGTTCTAATAATGCTTTTTACACTTATCGTTGTTGTTGCTGTTGTTGTTATTGTTGGTGTTGCTGCTGCTGCTGCTGCTGCTTCATCTACTGCTGCTGCTGCTGTTGTTGTTGTTGTACTGTTTTATTAGTACTACTTTTAATAACCATCTTTTTTCTTTTTCTTTTTTTCTCTCTCTTTCCTTTTCCCTTTCACTTTAGCTTCGTTTTTTTTCTTCTTTCTTTCTTCGTATTTACAGTTTCACTTTCTATTTCTCGTAGATTCTTATATAGCCAGACATTTGTTTTATTTTATTTCGTTTTTTTTTTATTTCATTTAATCTTTTTTATTTATCTATTTTTCTTCTTTTTTTTTCTTTTTTTTCTTTAACTAAGTCGCTTTTGAGAAGCTAGCAAAAGTGATGCGAAGTTACCGAGCACTACTGAGTCAAGCCAAGCCAAGCCAAGCCAGCTCGACAGTTTCTGTCGTCGATTGACTGACCAGATTCTCTTGACAAAACTAGATGGATGGATAGATAGACAGATTGCTCGCAAATCGATTGGCAGATTGTTCGCTTGCTCCCAACTATCAAGATCTCTAGCTTGCTAGCTTATTTGGCTTGCCAGCTATTTGCCAACAAACCAACCATTTCGTGATATGTGCTCGCCTTAAATTCACATATGTACGGACAAACGAGGCGTTCTGAATCACGTCAGTCTTCGGTCACGTGTGTGAAGGTGTCGGTCTACATCGTATATGTGTGTACTGCTGTATAATATTCATTACGAAAGCTAACGATTACAGGATAACCGTAAAGGGACTCGCTTCCCGATAACGGGTCGGTGCTGCTCATTATTACTTATTATAAAGAATTTGTAGCAAGAGTAGCATCCATTTTATCAAATTATGCATATTTGAATTGGTAACAAAATGTGGCTTAATACTGTTGTAGAGGGGTCTTCTGGGTAACTGTGATCAATGGTTAATACTTGAATGATTTATAGATTAAAAAAAAATAAGCAAACATTTAAATGAATAACAGGAGGTTGAGTGGAAACAGGCGTTGTCTTTTTAAGTATTAGTTTTGGCAATAAGCAATTTATAAAATATTTTTTTGCGTGAGGATTAATGTTTGTATGTATACACAGTTCTTAAATGTTTTAGTATTCTTTTATAATTACTATTATTATTAATATAATTTTACTCCTTTAAGAGTTTTTCATACCAACGTTAGCCGATGGTTTCTCACTCCTGGACTCTTCTTAGTATTCCAGCCGATGTTAATAATTCTGTCGTCTGGATGGTCTCTAGTTGTCCTCTTTTCCCAAGTCTTCCAGTTAGTTTACCAAGCCTTAAGTTTGTTTGTTTGTTTGTTTGTTATCAAATCCTTATTGTTTATTCCCAAATCCATCCTTTTGTTTTTAGAAGGACAGTAGTGATACTATTTAACCCATAGGATAAGTGAACGTATTAGCGCGACTGGAGTTCGAACTACGATTCCGGAGTCCATCGCTTTTACCATTACACCACGGGGACACCTCCCTTAAATCATTCTTCCAAGTGCACCAAACACAAGTGTTAAAACCATCACCTTTATTTTCCTTATTTTTTTTTTTTTTTTTCTCCTGCAAGGTTAAGATATTAATCTCTCTTTTTGTTACTTTTATTTTCACTTTATGGTCCGCCGGGATGGTAAAGTTCACAATTCGGCAAGTTCTCTCCCTTTTTTTTTTTTTTTGTTGCTGTTATTGTTGTTGACAATCACTAAATCTGGTCGTGTGGCCGAGATTAGGTTGTTCGTTTGTATCTTAAAATCCCAGAAACCCTTTTGAGTCTCATTACCTGCGACAGGTTTCGAGCAGTGCTTATACTACTTGTTCGTATGGTCAAATTTAGATAATGATAATAATAATTATTATTATTATTATCATTATTATTATTTACTCTATCGGGGGTTTTTCACGACAGCATTAACTGGTGGTTTCTTCTTGGAGTTTGAGTAACAACAAGTCTCCTCAAGTCTCCAGAACTCTTCTCGGTATTCTAGCCGATCTTAATAATGCTGTAATGTGGATGGTCTTTTCTCAAGTTCTTATTTCCAAGTCCTCAAGTCCCTGCACTAATCCTTTAATGACTGTCCCGAGTCAGTTCTCTAGCAAGGTCGATGTACTTATCTCTCTTTTCGCATTCTTTCAGTTTTACCCTGTAGTCAGCCAGAACGGCAAAGTCCACAATTCGGAAGTTTTTTTTGTTTTGTTTTTTTTCTTGTTTTTTTTTTTACTATCACTAGGTCTGGTCGTCTGGCCAAGATTTAGTGATCCGTTTGTATCTCAAATCCCAAAGTAGATTGTGAGTCTCATATTTGATGACTGATTCTGGGTTGTGTATATATCATTTGTTCATATGGTCAAGTTTAAACTTCTTGCGTAATTCCCAGTGGATCACCTTCCCCACACAGTTGTGTCTAGTCTTTTGCTTTTTCTGCGCAAACTTACTGCATTCGTTTATTATGTGACTGATCGTTTCATCTCATCTCCAAATAATCTACATCTGTTATTTTATAGCGTCTTGTCTTTTCTTGTTTTAACATAGTTCTTATGGCGTTGTTCTGTGCTGCTGTAATATAATGGCCAAGGGATTTCGTTTTATGCCTTTGGGTTTAGTTAGGCTGAGAACCTTTCGGCTCAGTGCATGGGTTACTTAGGTGTAACATTAACACAGGTGTTCACGGAGCGGACGTGTCACTCAGCAAGCCTCGTGGGAAAGGAAAGAAGTAAAGAGATGAAATGAAGTTATGGGGGAGTGGAGAAAGCAACACGTGTCGTTGGACATGCGAGGGATTATGTTCGCAGTATGTTATGTTTGTTGTTTGAGGAAATAAACGTTGAAGTCACCGTGATTTAGTGGTTCTGGTTATTCGTGGAGAAGCGTGCATGTCTCCAGAAAATGTTGCCCAGAGGTGAAGTAGTAACTAGGTACCAGAGCGGAATTAGACATCGCAGTCGACATAGCCAATTTTGGGGGGTGACGTAAAGTTGTTCCTGTGTGTGGTGTATTGAATGTATCTAATCCATATTCAACTGGGAACCCTTGGTCTAAGAAAAATAACCAATGAGTCCATGAATTAGACTGCTTCCCTCATGGTGCCATGCTGCTGCTATTGGAGAGCAGACGGTAGACGTCTGTACAGAAGGAAGTTGTTCTGCGAAAGAGAGTGTTTGACGGTTTTCCCCAATTACTGCTGCCCAGAAAGGTAGTTCGGGTAAAAAAAATTGGATAAGTAATCCTGATTGGGTGAAATTATGCGTCGACCCTAACGGTCGAATTAAATTACGCGCCAAACAAAAATGCTAAATTTCTTGCTGATAAAAAATAATTAATACAATTAACATTCAGAGTAATTATTTCACTGGTATTATTTATTTAATGGTAATTAAGAGATACTTCACACACCTTAAAGCTCTAGAAGTGGAGCCTCACCATTTAGTTTTATACCCAGGAGAAAACAGGAGTTTTGGAAATACCGAAATAAGTCTTTTTAATTACAAGAGTATAAATTATTTTTGGATTGATTGATTGATTGGTTGGTTGATTAATCCGGAACATTTGACGAGATTTCTGGAATAAGATAAATTTGACATAAGGCCACGTTTATGGCGTGTCCATTCAAGAGAGCGAAAGATACTACCTTTTTACAAGTGGTTGGGAGTTTGTATGTTCATACGTAAATGCTCAGGAGCATGCGCAGTCATACAAACGGTTTGCGCGTACGCAGGCAATGTGGTGTGCATGAGTTTAATTTCGGGAAAAAAAATTCACTTCTTTTCCTTTGAATCAGTACTCGTATATCAGCCAGGGTAGACATGAGTACACTCAAACACAACATGAGATGCGAAGACAGAAGAAAAACAAACGGAAAGAGAGAGAGAGAGAGAGAGAGAGAGAAAGAGAGAGAGAGAGACGCTGTTTTCGGTAATATTGCATGTCTTACGAGTAGTCGGATATACTTACTCTCAGAGAAAATGTCTGGTAAAGATACTATTTACCAACCCTTCCGCTCGGGCAGGATATGTCACAAGGTCAATTTTTAAGCGGAGTTTAACAGGTTTGAATTCAGAGTTTTCCTTCTCCTAGACAAGTTGCCTCACCAAGGCTGAAGAACCTAGTCTGTCCTACTATTTACCCATAGCTGGAGGGAGAATAATTGGATTCATACCTTTCCCAAGGGTATTAGTGCTATGTGAAATGCAATCAGTCTCGTCCAGGATTTGAACTCGTGTCGCCGTGTCCATTTCCTACGACGATAACGACTACACCACGGGCACCTCCAGAAAATGTCTGGTAAAGATACAGCACAGAGGGAGACCCAAATAAACTCACCTACATACACACTCACATTTCATGTAAATAACTATGTCGGCTGGGGCTGTAGAATACACCGACTGCATCTCTGCAAAGAGGTGAGGACCGCCCCACCTCCCCCAAAAGAGAGTCTTGGGTATAGCACTTAACAGTATCTAGTGAGGAGGCTCCAATTCTGCAGCTTGAAGAAAGTAGAGTACCCCTCCATTGCCATTACTCCCAGTTCCACTCTGACCGGAAGTGGTAGTACTTGTTTGGGTCCCATCAATGAGTCAAATAGAACTGTTTATATTTGAAACCATTTAACTATGGGAAAAGAAATGATCAATATTAAAATTGAATTATTCGTATTAGCAATGTTTGAAAACACTAACATTGGGCAAATAGGTCTATTGGTGTTAAATAACAACACTTGAAATCATTTAACTGTGTGCAAACAAATGGACTCTGACTGGTTTAAAGATGTTACCTACAAAGTATTCGTTTATATATATATATAGTCATCCACAGACAGATCTGTTTTGTTCTATCAGAACTGATCAGTGTGGCTAGACATTAGCTTCCTGTAGCTGGGATCGAAACCCAGTTGGCGATCGTTGTCGAGGGTAACCTGAAGGCTCCTTTTTCATTAGCTACTACACCGAGGTGTAAGGAAGGGCGCTACTCCTTTCACTGGATTGCTCCACTTTACTCTTGATCCTTCCTTATAATGCTGAGTGTTAAGCAAGGCGGCATCAAATACCATTCATTTTAGTTTTTAGTAGGATTCGACCTGGGATTGATCAATGATATCCCGGGCCATTAGCGAACACTATCCACTTGGCCAATAGGCCGAATTTGGTATTAAATAACCTACAAGAGTTGATATGCCATAAAAACAATCTCTCAACCAAAATACATGTAAACAGCATAAATAGGTTTACAGAAATACATACTGAATACATTTGGTTGGAATGAAGGTGCTCTTAACGCAACGGTTATCGTTATAGAAAATGAACTCTATGACCCGAGTTCGAATCCTGAACTAGAATGATTGCTTTTCATTCCTCGCTAAAGACCCTAAGAAAAGCATTAATTCATCTTTACTCTCTCGAGCTATGAGTAAATAGTAGAGCAGACTGGGCTCTTTAGCTTTGATTAGGCAACCAGTCTAAGAGAAGGAAAATTCTGAATTCAAAACTGTTAAACACCACTTAAAAATTGTCCTTGTGCCATACCCTGCCAGTGATGGAGTAGTTGGGTGAATACATATATTTAATTTTAAAAAATATTTTTCTAAATAAAATCCTGACAAAACCAATGGAGTTATTTTCTTTTTGATTAACAAAAAATAAGAAGGATTTTCCTGTGCAATTTTCATAAATATAATAATATTCATGATGTTTATTGCTATAACGATGACACTACCGGCAGGGTGTCAGTTTTCAAGCAAAGTACAGGACGTTTTCCTTCTTTTAGATGGGTTGCCTTATCAAGACTAGAGAATTCAGTCAGATTAGTTATATATAGTTGGTAGCATGAGAAGAGATGGATTGTTGCCTTTCAAAAAGGTTTGGTTTAGTTTTATGGCATATCAACCATTCTTGGTTATTTAATACCAAATCCTGTTTTTACATATTTACTAAATATATGATTTGTAAACAAATTTTGTAGATGCACACAGTTAAATGATCAAACAGTTTTACTTCTAACGATTCGATTTAGCATTTAATTAATGATGTACTTTATTACACAAATCTTAACTATATGTATAAAAAATAACAACTCTCTGACTAATTCTGTCTTTGCTTACAAGGAAGGATTTTTTACTTTCGTTTTTCAGCAATTTTTTCTCTCAATTTAAAAAAAAAACAATTCAATTTAGCATGTCAATAAAGTTAAATGGTTTCATGTATTGCTATGAACCACTAATGATTAAATTAAACATCATGTTGCATATTGACCTCCGACACGGCCAAGCTGTCAAAAGAGGAAACACACCTGTGTAAATAACAGGTGCATCCGGTCGAAGATATCAGTAGATCAGGGGCGACCTTGACTGTCGAGGGGTTGAATTGAGTGCGAAATTGTGACGCTCGCAGGAAGTAGGTGGACGTCAAATTATTATATAACCCCGGCAATTGGAAGTTCAGATCAGTTGGAGAGAAGATGCTGGAATGAGAACATGTCCCAGCAGAGGCTGGGCCCCCAGACCCCTGGTTGAGCAGCCCAGGAGAACGGGAAAGAAATACTGTGATAGCCAGAAGTGTTATGGGGTCAATAATTTGCAGTCTTTGTTTGGTCTCCAACTCCCTCTCACACACAACACTTTTAATAAAGTGAGAGGTATATTTTTCAAGAGAACTGTGTCCGCTCGTCGTTATGTTTCTGCATGCATATGCATATGAGTATGCAATAATCAGGTATTTGTTTATACATAGTTAAATGATCAAACAGTTCTACTTCAAACAATTCAATTTAGGATGAGTCGTTTGTTTGTACACAGTTTAAATTTCGAACAGTTCTATTCAACTTATAGATAGGACCTTATCAGATGCTACCAGAGTGGACCTGAGAGTGATGACAATGAAGGCATGTTCCGCATTTCCCTAACCTCCTGTATTACTGGAGCATCCCCATCAGATTTTGGTGTGATATCCTGAACACTTGTTACGGGGGTTTTATCCCTCTGTATAGATGCAGTCGGTGTATTCTACAGCCCCATCCAACTGGGTTATTTCTTAAAGGCATCTAATCTAATACGTAAAATAAGCAGAGCAAAACTGGAATACCTAAAAAGTCAGAAACTATCCAACTAGGTCTCACCCACCAGATCGTTAGGATAATTCTGATTAAAGAGGGTTAGCCCGAACGATATTTTATATATATATAGACTGTTTCATTGTATCACAACTCTTCAGTATGGCTAGACACGTAGGACACTTGAAGCTGAGATCGAAACCCGCCCAAATTTACGTTAGACTTAGTATCAGACCGCTTTATAAGGTATTATGTAGCAACATCAGCCGCAGCGTTCGTGTGTTTACATTTTATACCTTACCGGATACCAGAGTGCTCGATTCGTTCGAAGAGCTTTGCATTGTGCGAGCGGCAGCCGTAAATTCCTTCGCCAGAGTGCTCAACCCCCATGGGGGAGCGTATAGTCTAATTTTTTTGTAAGTAATTTCTAAAAAAATCTTAATAATTAAAAACATCGATGTTAGAACAGAGCTAACCTTTTATTATTAGAATCGAATAAAATGCAAATTAAAATCGCTTACTTTAAGAATTAATTGATGTTACATACAACAATAGTAATTCATAAAGGCCCAGTCAATTGGGGCAATAAAATACGCCGACTGCATCTCTGAAGAGGAATGACCTCCTCCCTAATGAGCGTCCTGGATATCCTATTTACCAACCCCTTCGCTCGGGCAGGATATGACACAAGGTCGATTTTTAAGCGGAGTTTAACAGGTTTGAATTCAGAGTTTTCCTTCTCCTAGACTAGTCGCCTCACCAAGGCTGAAGAACCTAGTCTGTCCTACTATTTACCCATAGCTGGAGGGAGAACAATTGGATTCATACCTTTCCCAAGGGTATTAGTGCTATGTGAAATGTAATCAGGCTCATCCAGGATTTGAACTCGTATCGTCGTGTCCACATCCTGCGACGATAACCATTACACCACGGGCACCTCCCAAGCGTCCTGGATATGACACTAAACTATCAGAGAGTGAGGCTCCAGTCTTAAAGTTTGGGAAATATAGAGGACCAATTCATAATCTTTATTTTAGGTACACAATGGCCCGTATTGTTAATACCTATTAGGGTCCCATCTATGGGTCAAATAGAACTATTTACTCATTTACTATATTTGAAACCATTCAACGGAGAGAAAATGAAGGACGGATGTTAAGTTATTAGTATTTCGTAGTAATACTTGAAACCATTTAACTGTATGCAAACAAATAATCTGTTTTGAATTAGATGGAAATACTTTGTAAACTTAAACAATAATGTTAAGTAGCAGTTCTTGAAGCCACTTTACATAGTGTACGTTGACTTATTAGTGCTTGATAGGTGTACTTGAAACCATTATCTGTTTTCAAATAGAACTATTAATGGATGTACTTAAAACCATTATCTGTTTTCAAATAAAACTATTAGTGTTAGATAGATAAACTTGAAACCATTATCTGTTTTCAAATAGAATTATTAGTGCTAGATAGATGTACTTAAAACCATTATCTGTTTTCAAATACAACAATTAGTGCTAGAGATTTATACTTGAAACCATTATCTGTTTTCAAACAGAACTATTAGTGCTAGATAGATGGATTTGAGACCATTACCTGTTTTCAAATAGAACTATTAGTGCTAGATAGATGTACTTGAATCCATTATCTGTTTTCAAATAGAACTATAGTGCTAGATAGAAGAACTTGAAATAATCATCAGTTTTAAAATACAACTACAACTGCTAGATAGATGTACTTGGAACCATTATCTGTTTTCAAAAAGAACTATTAGTGCTTGATTGGTGTACTTGAATCCATTATCTGTTTTCAAATAAAACTATTAGTTTAAGATAGATGTACTTGAAACCATTATCTGTTTTTAAATAGAATTATTAGTGCTTGATAGGTGTACTTGAAACCATTTTCTGTTTTCAAATAGAACTATTGATGGATGTACTTGAAACCATTATCTGTTTTCAAATAAAACTATTAGTCCTAGATAGATGAACTTGAAACCATTATCTGTTTTCAAATAGAACTATTAGAGCTAGATAGATGTACTTGAAACCATTATCTGTTTTCAAATACAAGTATTAGTGCTAGATAGATGAACTTGAAATCATCATCTGTTTTCAAACACAACTATTAGTGCTAGATAGATGTACTTGAAAACATTATCTGATTTAAAATAGAATTATTAGTGCATGATAGGTGTACTTGAAACCATTATCTGTTTTCATATAGAACTATTAATTCTTGATATATGTACTTGAAACCATTATCTGTTTTCAAATAGAATTATTAGTGCTTGATAGGTGTACTTGAATCCATTATCTGTTTTCAAATACAACTATTAGTGCTAGATAGTTGTACTTGAAACCATTATCTGTTTTAAAAAGAAGTATTAGTGCTTGATTGGTGTACTTGAATCCATTATCGGATTTCAAATAAAACTATTAGTCCTAGATAGATGTACTTGAAACCATTATCTGTTTTCAAATACAACTATTAGTGCTAGATTGATTTACCTGAAACCATTATCTGTTTTCAAATAGAACTATTAGTGCTAGATAGATGAACTTGAAATCATCATCTGTTTTAAAATACAACTATTAGTGCTAGATAGTTGTACTTGAAACCATTATCTGTTTTAAAAAGAAGTATTAGTGCTTGATTGGTGTACTTGAATCCATTATCGGTTTTCAAATAAAACTATTAGTGCTAGATAGATGTACTTGAATCCATTATCTGTTTTCGAATACAACTATCAGTGCTAGATAGATTTACTTGAAACTATTATCTTTTTTCAAATAAAACTACTACTGCTAGATAGATGTACTTGAAACTATTATCTGTTTTCAAATAGAACTATTAATGCTAGATAGATGTACTTGAAACCATTACCTGTTTTCAAATAGAACTATTAGTGCTTGATAGATGTACTTGAATCCATTATCTGTTTTCAAATAAAACTATTAGTGCTAGATAGATGTTCTTGAAACCATTATCTGTTTTAAAATACATCTATTAGTGCTAGATAGATGTACTTGGAACTATCATCTGTTTTCAAATGGAACTACTAGTTTTAAAATAGAACTATTAATGGATGTACTTGAAATCATTATCTGTTTTCAAATTAAACTATTAGTGCTAGATAGATGAACTTGAAACCATTATCTATTTTCAAATAGAACTATTAGTGCTAGACAAATGTACTTGAAACCATTATCTGTTTTCAAATACAACTATTAGTGCTAGATTGATTTACCTGAAACCATTATCTGTTTTCAAATAGAACTATTAGTGCTAGATAGATGAACTTGAAATCATCATCTGTTTTAAAATACAACTATTAGTGCTAGGTAAATGTACTTGAAACCATTATCTGTTTTCAAATAGAACTATTTGTGCTTGATTTGTGTATTTGAATCCATTATCTGTTTTCAAATAAAACTATTAGCGCTAGATAGATGTACTTGTAAACATTATCTTTTTTCAAATAGAATTATTAGTGCTTGATAAGTGTACTTGAAACCATTATATGTTTTCAAATAGAACTATTAATGGATGTACTTGAAACCATTATCTGTTTTCAAATAAAACTATTAGTTCTAGATAGATGAACTTGAAACCATTATCTGTTTTCAAATAGAACTATTAGAGCTAGATAGATGTATTTGAGTCCATTACCTGTTTTCAAATACAACTATTAGTGCTTGATTGGTGTACTTGAATTCATTATCTGTTTTCAAATAAAACTATTAGTGCTAGATAGATGTACTTGAAACCATTATCTGTTTTAGAATAGAATTATTAGTGCTTGATACGTGTACTTGAAACCATTATATGTTTTCAAATACAACTATTAGTGCTAGATAGTTGTACTTGAAACCATTATCTGTTTTAAAAAGAAGTATTAGTGCTTGATTGGTGTACTTAAATCCATTATCGGTTTTCAAATAAAACTATTAGTGCTAGATAGATGTACTTGAATCCATTATCTGTTTTCGAATACAACTATCAGTGATAGATAGATTTACTTGAAACTATTATCTTTTTTCAAATAAAACTATTACTGCTAGATAGATGTACTTGAAACCATTATCTGTTTTCAAATACAACTATTAGTGCTTGATTGGTGTACTTGAATCCATTATCTGTTTTCAAATAAAACTATTAGTGTTAGATAGATGTACTTGAAACCATTATCTGTTTTCAAATAGAATTATTAGTGCTTGATAGGTGTACTTGAAACCATTATCTGTTTTCATATAGAACAATTAATTCTTGATATATGTACTTGAAACCATTATCTGTTTTCAAATAGAATTATTAGTGCTTGATAGGTGTACTTGAATCCATTATCTGTTTTAAAATACAACTATTAGTGCTAGATAGTTGTACTTGAAACCATTATCTGTTTTAAAAAGAAGTATTAGTGCTTGATTGGTGTACTTGAATCCATTATCGGTTTTCAAATAAAACTTTTAGTCCTAGATAGATGTACTTGAAACCATTATCTGTTTTCAAATACAACTATTAGTGCTAGATTGATTTACCTGAAACCATTATCTGTTTTCAAATAGAACTATTAGTGCTAGATAGATGAACTTGAAATCATCATCTGTTTTAAAACTCAACTATTAGTGCTAGATAGTTGTACTTGAAACCATTATCTGTTTTTAAAAGAAGTATTAGTGCTTGATTGGTGTACCTGAATCCATTATCGGTTTTCAAATAAAACTATTAGTGCTAGATAGATGTACTTGAATCCATTATCTGTTTTCGAATACAACTATCAGTGCTAGATAGATTTACTTGAAACTATTATCTTTTTTCAAATAAAACTATTACTGCTAGATAGATGTACTTGAAACTATTATCTATTTTCAAATAGAACTATTAATGCTAGATAGATGTACTTCAAAACATTACCTGTTTTCAAATAGAACTATTAGTGCTTGATAGATGTACTTGAATCCATTATCTGTTTTCAAATAAAACTATTAGTGCTAGATAGATGTTCTTGAAACCATTATCTGTTTTAAAATACATCTATTAGTGCTAGATAGATGTACTTGGAACTATTATCTGTTTTCAAATAGAACTACTAGTTTTAAAATAGAACTAATAATGGATGTACTTGAAATCATTATCTGTTTTCAAATTAAACTATTAGTGCTAGATAGATGAACTTGAAATCATCATCGGTTTTCAAATAGAACTATTAGTTTTCAAATAGAACTATTAATGGATGTACTTGAAACCATTATCTGTTTTCAAATAAAACTATTAGTGCTAGATAGATGAACTTGAAACCATTATCTATTTTCAAATAGAACTATTAGTGCTAGCAGATGTACTTGAAACCATTATCTGTTTTCAAATACAACTATTAGTGCTAGATTGATTTACCTGAAAGCATTATCTGTTTTCAAATAGAACTATTAGTGCTAGATAGATGAACTTGAAATCATCATCTGTTTTAAAATACAACTATTAGTGCTAGGTAGATGTACTTGAAACCATTATCTGTTTTAAAATTGAACAATTAGTGCTAGATAGATGTACTTGAAACCATTATCTGGTTTCAAATACAAGTATTAGTGCTAGATAGATGTACTTGAATCCATTATCTGTTTTCGAATACAACTATCAGTGCTAGATAGATTTACTTGAAACTATTATCTTTTTTCAAATAAAACTATTACTGCTAGATAGATGTACTTGAAACCATTATCTGTTTTCAAATACAACTATTAGTGCTTGATTGGTGTACTTGAATCCATTATCTGTTTTCAAATAAAACTATTAGTGTTAGATAGATGTATTTGAAACCATTATCTGTTTTCAAATACAACTATTAGTGCTAGGTAGATGTACTTGAAACCATTATCTGTTTTAAAATAGAACAATTAGTGCTAGATAGATGTACTTGAAACCATTATCTGGTTTCAAATACAAGTATTAGTGCTAGATAGATGAACTTGAAATCATCATCGGTTTTCAAATAGAACTATTAGTTTTCAAATAGAACTATTAATGGATGTACTTGAAACCATTATCTGTTTTCAAATAAAACTATTAGTGCTAGATAGATGAACTTGAAACCATTATCTATTTTCAAATAGAACTATTAGTGCTAGACAGATGTACTTGAAACCATTATCTGTTTTCAAATAGAACTATTAGTGCTAGATAGATGAACTTGAAATCATCATCTGTTTTCAAATAGAACTATTACTGCTAGATAGATGTACTTGAATCCATTATCTGTTTTCAAATAGAACTATAGTGCTAGATAGAAGAACTTGAAATAATCATCAGTTTTAAAATACAACTACAACTGCTAGATAGATGTACTTGGAACCATTATCTGTTTTCAAAAAGAACTATTAGTGCTTGATTGGTGTACTTGAATCCATTATCTGTTTTCAAATAAAACTATTAGTGTTAGATAGATGTACTTGAAACCATTATCTGTTTTCAAATAGAATTATTAGTTTTCAAATAGAACTATTAATGGATGTACTTGAAACCATTATCTGTTTTCAAATAAAACTATTAGTGCTAGATAGATGAACTTGAAACCATTATCTATTTTCAAATAGAACTATTCGTGCTAGACAGATGTACTTGAAACCATTATCTGTTTTCAAATACAACTATTAGTGCTAGATTGATATACCTGAAACCATTATCTGTTTTCAAATAGAACTATTAGTGCTAGATAGATGAACTTGAAATCATCATCTGTTTTCAAATACAACTATTAGTGCTAGGTAGATGTACTTGAAACCATTATCTGTTTTCAAATAGAACTATTAGTGCTTGATTTGTGTACTTGAATCCATTATCTGTTTTCAGATAAAACTATTAGCGCTAGATAGATATACTTGTAAACATTATCTTTTTTCAAATAGAATTATTAGTGCTTGATAAGTCTACTTGAAACCATTATATGTTTTCAAATAGAACTATTAATGCTAGATAGATGTACTTCAAACCATTACCTGTTTTCAAATAGAACTATTAGTGCTTGATAGATGTACTTGAATCCATTATCTGTTTTCAAATAAAACTATTAGTGCTAGATAGATGTTCTTGAAACCATTATCTGTTTTAAAATACATCTATTAGTGCTAGATAGATGTACTTGGAACTATTATCTGTTTTCAAATAGAACTACTAGTTTTAAAATAGAACTATTAATGGATGTACTTGAAATCATTATCTGTTTTCAAATTAAACTATTAGTGCTAGATAGATGAACTTGAAATCATCATCGGTTTTCAAATAGAACTATTAGTTTTCAAATAGAACTATTATTGGATGTACTTGAAACCATTATCTGTTTTCAAATAAAACTATTAGTGCTAGATAGATGAACTTGAAACCATTATCTATTTTCAAATAGAACTATTAGTGCTAGCAGATGTACTTGAAACCATTATCTGTTTTCAAATACAACTATTAGTGCTAGATTGATTTACCTGAAAGCATTATCTGTTTTCAAATAGAACTATTAGTGCTAGATAGATGAACTTGAAATCATCATCTGTTTTAAAATACAACTATTAGTGCTAGGTAGATGTACTTGAAACCATTATCTGTTTTAAAATTGAACAATTAGTGCTAGATAGATGTACTTGAAACCATTATCTGGTTTCAAATACAAGTATTAGTGCTAGATAGATGTACTTGAATCCATTATCTGTTTTCGAATACAACTATCAGTGCTAGATAGATTTACTTGAAACTATTATCTTTTTTCAAATAAAACTATTACTGCTAGATAGATGTACTTGAAACCATTATCTGTTTTCAAATACAACTATTAGTGCTTGATTGGTGTACTTGAATCCATTATCTGTTTTCAAATAAAACTATTAGTGTTAGATAGATGTATTTGAAACCATTATCTGTTTTCAAATACAACTATTAGTGCTAGGTAGATGTACTTGAAACCATTATCTGTTTTAAAATAGAACAATTAGTGCTAGATAGATGTACTTGAAACCATTATCTGGTTTCAAATACAAGTATTAGTGCTAGATAGATGAACTTGAAATCATCATCGGTTTTCAAATAGAACTATTAGTTTTCAAATAGAACTATTAATGGATGTACTTGAAACCATTATCTGTTTTCAAATAAAACTATTAGTGCTAGATAGATGAACTTGAAACCATTATCTATTTTCAAATAGAACTATTAGTGCTAGACAGATGTACTTGAAACCATTATCTGTTTTCAAATAGAACTATTAGTGCTAGATAGATGAACTTGAAATCATCATCTGTTTTCAAATAGAACTATTACTGCTAGATAGATGTACTTGAATCCATTATCTGTTTTCAAATAGAACTATAGTGCTAGATAGAAGAACTTGAAATAATCATCAGTTTTAAAATACAACTACAACTGCTAGATAGATGTACTTGGAACCATTATCTGTTTTCAAAAAGAACAATTAGTGCTTGATTGGTGTACTTGAATCCATTATCTGTTTTCAAATAAAACTATTAGTGTTAGATAGATGTACTTGAAACCATTATCTGTTTTCAAATAGAATTATTAGTTTTCAAATAGAACTATTAATGGATGTACTTGAAACCATTATCTGTTTTCAAATAAAACTATTAGTGCTAGATAGATGAACTTGAAACCATTATCTATTTTCAAATAGAACTATTCGTGCTAGACAGATGTACTTGAAACCATTATCTGTTTTCAAATACAACTATTAGTGCTAGATTGATATACCTGAAACCATTATCTGTTTTCAAATAGAACTATTAGTGCTAGATAGATGAACTTGAAATCATCATCTGTTTTCAAATACAACTATTAGTGCTAGGTAGATGTACTTGAAACCATTATCTGTTTTCAAATAGAACTATTAGTGCTTGATTTGTGTACTTGAATCCATTATCTGTTTTCAGATAAAACTATTAGCGCTAGATAGATATACTTGTAAACATTATCTTTTTTCAAATAGAATTATTAGTGCTTGATAAGTCTACTTGAAACCATTATATGTTTTCAAATAGAACTATTAATGGATGTACTTGAAACCATTATCTGTTTTCAAATAAAACTATTAGTCCTAGATAGATGAACTTGAAACCATTATCTGTTTTCAAATAGAACTATTAGAGCTAGATAGATGTATTTGAGTCCATTACCTGTTTTCAAATACAACTATTAGTGCTTGATTGGTGTACTTGAATCCATTATCTGTTTTCAAATACATGTATTAGTGCTAAATAGATATACTTGAAACCATTATCTGTTTTCAAATAGAACTAATAGTGCTAGATAGATGTATTTGAGACCATTACCTGTTTTCAAATAGAACTATTAGTGCTAGATAGATGTACTTGAATCCATTATCTGTTTTCAAATAAAATTATTAGTGCTAGTTAGATGTACTTGAAACCATTATCTGTTTTCAGATTTTTTACTACTGCTAGATAGATGTACTTGGAACCATTATCTGTTTTCAAAAAGAACTATTACTGCTAGATAGATGTACTTGAAACTATTATCTGTTTTCAAATAGAACTATTAGTGCTAGATAGATGTACTTGAAACCATTACCTGTTTTCAAATAGAACTATTAGTGCTAGATAGATGTACTTGAATCCATTATCTGTTTTCAAATAAAACTATTAGTGCTGGATAGATGTACTTGAAACCATTATCTGTTTTCAAATACATCTATTAGTGCTAGATAGATGTACTTGAAACCATCATCTGTTTTCAAATAGAATTATTAGTGCTTGATTGGTGTTCTTGAATCCATTATCTATTTTCGAATATAACTATTAGTGCTAGATAGATGTACTTGAAACCATTATATATTTTCAAATAGGACTATCAGTGCTAGATAGAGGAACTTGAAACCATTACCTGTTTTCAAACAGAACTATTACTGCTAGATAACACAAATAGAAGCCATTCAACAGTTTGTAAGGCAAATGAACCCTGGTTCTTTTAAAAATGTTATCTTCAATTCCTTTACGAATCATGTATGTTTTTTTTATTAACATAATTTAACATTAAATCGGCCCAGAATACACCGATTCCCTCTCAGCAGACTTCCCTAATGAGTGTCCTAGATATGACACTAAACAGTGATGCTGCAGTTGTGCTGGAGCTTTGGGGAATGCGGAATGCCCCTTTATTGCCATTTCTCCGAGGTCCCCTCAGGGCCGGATTGGTAACAACTGATAGGGTCCTATCTATGCGTCAAATAGAACTAAACTGTGTACTTATGCTAACCTGATTTTTTAAAAAATAGGACTGTTAATATGTATAAAAATGTATTTGGCATTAAATAACCTACAATGGTTGATATGCCATAAAACCAAACAAAACCAAATTATTTTATTCGTATTGGATAGAAATTGTTAAAACCATTAAACTGTGTGAAAAAATGAGTGTTAACAAATCATGTATTTAATATATATGTATAAATAAGATTTGGTATTAAATAACCTACAGTGGTTCATATGCCATAAAACCCAACCGAAATAAATCCTATATATTTGATATATATGTGTAAAGAGAATTTGGTATTGAATAGCCTACATTGGTTAATATGCCATAAAACCCAATCAAACCAAACCAAACTTAGCTTAGATATGGTACAAAGCCAAAAGTAAAAGGCCCTCAGTGAGAATCGGACTCACAATGCTGACCATTACACCACATGTATATACATTTTTCTCGGTTAAGCTTATGTTGCTGATAAAATAGTGTGTATGTGTGTATGAGTCTGTGTGTGTGTGTGTGTGTGTGTGTGTGTGTGTGTGTGTGTGTGTGTGTGTGTGTGTGTTTGTACATGTATTTGTGTATTCATTTTGTGTGTGTGTGTGTGTGTGTGTGTGTGTGTGTGTGTGTGTGTGTGTGTGTGTGTGTGTGAGAGAGAGTTCGGAAATCAGGAAATATATATACATATATATATATATATATGTGTGTGTGTGTGTGCGTGTTAGTGTGTGTGTACAAATTTCTGTATGCGTATGAACGCGCGCACATGTGTGTGCGTGTTCGGAAATTAGGGTATGAGTCTGTGTATTTTTTATTAATGAGTTATATATTTGTCAATGATATCTCTCTCTCTCTTTATATATATATATATATATATATATATATATATATATATATATATATATATATATGCAAATTTCTGTATGTGTGTGTGTAAGTGTGGTAACAAAAGAATAATCATTGAAACAGACTAAATCCAATCAGACTCGAAGAATTGTCAAAAACCAAAATAATTGAATTAATTCAGAAACAAAAATTATATCTACAATATGGCGATCAAGCTATCAATTAACGTCAGAGATTAGTTGTGAAATTCATTGTTTTTTGTTTTGTTTTGTTTTCTTTTGTATTTATTTATGTTTTTGTTTTTGTGTTTGTTTTTGTTTTGTTTTTTTGTTGTTTTTTTTTTATTGCACATTAAATATTTATAATCCTCTAAAGGATGTGGACGAAAATGACTGCAACAAGTGATAGATAAGAAATAATACGACGGTAAGATTGAGATAGAAAATGAGGGATAGAATATGATGCAAACAAAGTCATTAAACGATACAAAAGATTTAAGGTTTGCAACTATTTGTTGATAACAGAAAATCAATTCTTTGACAAAAAAATTGGTCTTGTGAGAATATTCATATATGTATATATATATATATATATATATATATGTATATATATATATATCGGAACTCAAATGATTTCTATACTAAAATGATTTTCTATACTATGTTAATTTTTTGCAAAAAAAAAAAATATATATATATCCTTGAAGCTGTAATTTATTTATCTGTATTTTTGCATTCATCAACCAATCGGTGAATTCGCGGTGGTTTTTAAATTTTAAGACACTTCGCAGACGACATTATTGGATTTGTCGCGAAAATTTTAAAGTTCAAAACTCAAAATGGTTTAAGAAATCTTTTCCTTAAAGAATATCAAAAATACATTTTTTTGCCAATAATTCAGTAACATTTATTAAATCTAATTTCGAGCTTGCCTAAATTGTAATGAATAAGCGAACTGATGAGGAATAGTAAGTAATGAATTATTGTTAAGTCAAATAGATTTCGGTTTCTTTCGATTGGATGAACATCCAATATCTTTTCTTTGAAGAATGTGTTTAATTCCTATTGGGTGAACATCTACTTTCTTTTCTTTTAAGAATGAGTTTAATTCCTATTGGATGAACATCTACTTTCTTTTCTTTGAAGAATGTGTTTAATTCCTATTGGGTAAACATCTACTTTCTTCTCTTTGAAGAATGTGTTTATTTTCGACCCGTTTTATATTTCTTAAATTGAACGACTGTTTTTTTATATTTATATTTGCGTTAAAAATGTTTTATCTGTCCTCCTGATGATATTATATCAGCAGCAGTTCATATAATCTTTAAGGCATCAAGATATTTTTCTCTCTTACATAGTGACAAACTTATACATAGATTTTATAGACACAAAATATATCCCTTTCAGCTAACAATTAATGCTGCACTTCATAGCACGAATCTTAACAATATATATTTGAAATATCTACCCTCTGAATAACTCTGTCTTTGCTTACTTGGATGAATTTTCTACTTTCGTTTTTCAGCAAAGTTTTCAGTCAATTTGAAAAAATAAAAAAATTTAAATTGGATTTTTTTAATTCATTCATTTTCTCCTGTATTGGCTACAAATATATATATATATATATATATATATATATATATATATATATATATATATATAGTAGTAAAGTAAAGTTAGCGACCATAGTCGAGGGTGACCCGAAGGCTCCCTTTTCGATAGCTACTACACCAAGGTGTAGGGGAGGGCACTACTCCATTCCCAGGATTGCTCCACTTTACCCTTGAACCGTACCTTATAATGCTGAGTGTTAAGCAAGGTGAAATATATATATATATATATATAACTAAAGGTATCATAGATACATAGACAACAGCGCGTGGTGGCTCTAGGTTTCTTGCCTATGTGATCTTCTAACCAAATCAATCGGTTTCACGATTGCATATGAAGATCGAAAGTCACTAAATGCTGTTGACTCTATGTCTACGATATCTTCAGATGTACATAATCTATCGCCGATATTGAACACTCTTTTTTTTATCAATATAGCTAAATATTTTATAAATGCTTTCAAAGATCTGAGCCTTATGGGTACAAGTCTTTAAGTTTTAATGTAATAAATCATTTAATTAAAAAGCCGAACGAAAATAAAAAGAAAACGCTTGTTATAACATTATATTTATTCTAATTTCATTTTGATTGATTTATACATAAAATTACACATCGAATTGCTTTTAATGCGTTTCAGTATAAAACAATAATATCAGAAATCTAAAACACTGAGTAATTATTTATTAAAACTGGTTTTGTTAAAACCAGTATACAAATTATCGACACCATATACAATGTAAACTTTAAATTTCTTAGTAATATATACCACTCATTGCAGGATTTTAGACACGTTAATAATAGTCTGCCTGGCATTTGCATCTGGGGTGGGGTATTAATTTGTATCGCCTGATCCCAGGGGTCCGTCCTCCCAGGCAATACCTGCTTCCACAGTGCTAATTTCGTTACTTGGCGACTGAGGTGCCCCAACAGGAGATAACCGAAGGAATTAAGCATTTTTTGCATCTGCGGTGCATGAGTTTCGATTCGTGCGCGATACCCACATCAAAATGACCTTGTGTCAAATTCTACCTGGTGGGAGATTGGATAAATATCAATTACATGAGTCTGCCTGGCGTTCGCTTCAGCTAGGTGTTATTAATTTGCAATCGCTTGATCCCTAGGTGCCATATCGCCTGGCAATAACTGCTTTACCTGGCTGAATTCATAGTTTGGTGCATGAGGAGTTCCAATATGGAGAATGCTGATGGAACGATTTGAGTGTGTGTCTCCAACGATAAAACGGACTTGTTTCATATATCGATGTGTGGCTCAGTCAGATGGAGCAATAGAATACACCGACTGCATCTCTGCAGAGGTATAAGACTTCCCCACGAGTGTCCTGGACATGACTCTAAAAAATCTGATGTTAGAGCTCCAATAATGCTGGACCTTTGGGGAATGTGGAGTACTCCTTTATTGCCATCGTCCCCAGGTCCACTGTGGCCCGGAGTGGTAGCACCTGATGGGTCCTATCTCCGCGTCAAATAGAACTAAACAGTGTACTTAAGCTAAAATGGATTGCTTGAAATAGAACTGTCTTTATATTTAAACTGTGCGCTTATGTTAAACTGAATTGTTTTGAAATGGGTTAAATAGAACTAAACTGCGTACTTATGTTAAACTAAATTATTTGAAATAGAACTGTTTATATGTATAAAAATGCATTTGGCATCAAATAACCTACAATAGTTGATATGCCATAAAACCAAATTATCCAAACCAAACCATTTATTGGCTTGGTGAGAAGTCAGTTAAATCCCATTAATAACAGGCTGTTTTCAAGCAAATCTATCACAGCGAAAGTTTAATAGAGACATCGTTAATAAATATTATAAGAAATAAATACGATTCGAAATTACATATTATTATTATTATTATTATTATTGAGAATATGACGCCCTGGATAAGGCGTTTAGTTGGAAAGTGCTTCTGAATGAAATCATTTGGAGGTGGCAGGTTCAATCCTAACAACAGGTAAGACTAACAAGGAATACTTACTATAACACTTGTACACGGTCATGCTTAATAGAGCCCCTGTGGTTTAAATAGATGATTCAGTTTGAGATTCTGAAGAAGGCCGAAGGACATATCGGTCGAAAAGTTGTGAGTATATCACTAAAGATGAGGTTAATAGTCCAAATATTCCAAGTATCAAAATCATTTCCGTTTTGATCACCTGATAGTTCATGGAGAATTTCTCGTGAGCTTTTATGTTTTGGGAAGATGATGTAATACTCTCTGCATTAGTATTTTTCCATTATCCAACTCCTGAAATTTTTCGAATGCTGCTCCTTTTAAAACATTACCATTGAAAATTAGCCTAATTATGGGGTCTATTTCAAGGGGATAGGCAATATCCTTAAAACACGAAATCCTTTTTGGGCATTATGATTAGAGGTTGTTTCCTTTCGTTTACCAAATTATGTGAGACTCTTCAGCGTTTTTGAGGCTTAGTTGAAAATAGCCGTTTAAGATTACTACAATTTGTATCATAAAGTGAATTACAATTGATACACCACAAAAAAAAAAAAAATACAACATGAATGAACCCAGAAACAATCAGGCAACCTGATCTAACAAATGCGTTGTTATAACAACACAGAACACGTTTTCTTTTTCTTTTCTTTTTTGAAAAATTCGGCTCGTAGGAATTCAAATATAATACTGATTCTTTTAACGAACATTAACTTGACAGATAACAAATCTACATCTCTCTCTCTCTCTCTCTCTCTCTCTCTCTATATATATATATATATATATATATATATATATATATATATATCTTTCTTTCAATTGTTTCGTTCTGCTCTTTCATTATTTTTTAAACTTCTATTTTACTCGTTCACTTCTTTCTTTCTTTCTTTCTTTCTTTCTTTTTATACCTTCATTTTTCTCTTTCACTTCTTTCTTTTATTTTTGATTCCGTTTTTCTCTTTCTTCGTCTACTTTCTTTTGTTACATTCATTTTTCTCATTCAGTTCTTTCTTTCTTTCTTTCTTTCTTTCTTTCTTATTTCTTTCTTTCTTTCTTATTTCTTTCTTTTTTTCCTTTCTTCTTTCTTTCTTTTTTTCCTTTCTTTTTTCTTTCTTTTTTTTTTCATTTTTTCTTGTTTTTTTTTTTTTTACTTTGTTTCTATACTTCTATTTTTCGCTTGTATTTTCTTTCTTTTTTCTTTTTATACCTTCGTTTTTCTTTTAGATTTTCTTTCTTTCTTTTGAAAAAAAGTTAGACAAGCTATTACATTATGAAATCATCAATTTTTCTGAAATATTCTGTATACATATTAGTCGACTTACCAAATTCGGACAATTTCGTGGTTTAAACTGTAACCACTTATAGAAGTTCTCGTCTAATCAGATTAAGAGATGAAGATTTGAATCGCTGGTCGTTGTAAAGAAAATGAACTGAAAAGTATTGCTTCCATCAATTTACGCGAAACTGCTTCTTCTGCGTTTAGATCTGAAAAGTCCAAGAACATTTGTGAATAATTAGTGCTTGTATCTAACTTGATGGCGTCTTTGGAGGCAGACCCAGCACCATGGTTATCGTAATGAAAAATGGATTTCACGATTAGAGTTCAAATCCTCGGTGAAGCTGTTTGCTTTTCACTTGAAATTAATGCCTTTGAGAAAATCATGAATCCATCAGTTCTCTCCCCGCTATAGTTAGATTGTAGAGCGGATTGGGTTCTTTTGCCTTGTTGCTGTAACCAGTCTAGAAGAAAGAAAACTTTTAATTTAACCCACCTGTAGCTCCATCCCACTGTTTGTATTTTATATAATTATATTTTGATTATTGCTTATTTTTATGAATTATTTACATATTATATAAGTATAAATGATTATATAACAATTATGAATATTATAAATTATATATGATTATATATCCTTGAGAGTTCGCCACTGGCCTCAGAGACCGGCATTCAATCCCAGGTCGAGTCATACCAAAGACTCAAAAAAGGGTACTGGGAAAGTAGTAGTGCCCTATTGTAGCTATTGAAAAGGGAGCGTTCGGGTCACCCTCGATTACGGTCGCCAACTTGACAACTTAACTTATGTACTACTAGCAGTGCTACCCATAAAAGTCTGGGTGAAGGGATAACATTGTGTGCAACCTGCCTTACTAAAATAAAACACTAATTGTTTATTGTAAAATGCCTTATATATATTTGATTAAAAGAATAGGCAAGGAAGAATATGTGAATTTTTAAAACGTTTATCTTGACTTAATCCAAGTTCATCGAGTCTCTTTTTCAGGTAATTAGGAGACTGTTCCAAGGGCCCTAACTATGACTGGTATCACCGTCACCTTCATATCCCACTACTTTGTTATCTGAAAGCTTTGTTTATTTATCGTAACTCCTTTCGAAAAAACAAAAGAATTTAATAGAATATTTTTAATCGAAAGGACGTGAAATTAAATGGGTCTGACAGGAAAGCTTTGCTTATTGCAAAATCTTTTTTTAAAAAACGAAAGAATTTTATGAGAAAGTTTTTTTTCTAAATGAATAGCCATGAAATTAAATGGATTTCACAGGGAAACTTTTTTTAAATGAAAATTTTGTTTATCGAAAATTTAAAAAAAAAACAATGAAATAAATGAAATAATGTTTTTAGAAGTTTTAATGTATGGCTGTGAAATTAAATGGCTCATACAGAAAAGCTTAAAGCTTTTTTTTTTTGTGAAACTTTTGTTTATCCATCGTAACACCCTTAAACATTAACTTCATATCATTTTTTCCATTTTAATTCAATAATTTTTCATTTTCATAAAAGTATTTACGCTTAAAATTGTTTAAATGGATAAAATGTTGAAATTCTATTTTTAATTCTATCTTATTCATTTTTGCCATAGTTTTTTTTTTAATAATGATAAAAGATGATAATTTTTTAGGGTCTGCTTATGATGATGTTTGTTTATATTGTAAATAGTATAAAGGATATATACATTCGAAAGGGATTTTTTGAGTGAAAATAAAAAATATTGCTAAAATAATTGCACAAAAATGTTATACTAAACTTTGCGAATCGCATAAGATTAAGTTTCATCCAGAAATTAGATAATTAAATTGAACAAAAACAAAACTTACTTCACTAATGGGAAATGACTTCAGAAGTAAAAGTATGCTGATGTTAATTGGGGTAATGGCTACTTCTCACAGGAAAACAAATGAACTTAGAATTTTTTATCCTCGGGCTAATTTTTAGACCAATTTTGGATTAGCTACAAATTCATTATACGATATGAATTATATTGACTTTTGTATTGAATTGCTGCATTTTACGTCTAACCGTTTGAGTATCAATAAGACTTTAGGCACACAAATACGCAGAAATAAACTTTATTAATTGGATTATAAATAATATATATATATATATATATATATATATATATATATATATATATATATATATAGTCATCCACAGACAGATCTGTTTCGTTCTATCAGAACTCATCAGTGTGGCTAGACCGTAACTTCCCGTAGTTGGGATCGAAACCCGGTTGACTCAAACGCCAAGCCATATATATATATATATATATATATATATATATATATATATATATATATATATATATATATATATATATATATATATATATATATATATATATATATATATATATATATATATATATATATATATATATATATATATATATATACACACATATATTATTACAAATTATACACAACGATGTATATTAGATTATATCTTACTTCGATTATCATATATTATAATGTATATTATATATTATTATTTACATTATATCATAATGATATTCTAAACATTACATATTATAAGGCTTTTGATGATACAATATTTTAAATAAACACCTATGGGTCTCTCAACACTTTTATTGATGAAGGCTCTTTCTGATGTTTTATTTATCACTTTAGTCTCCTCATGGCCACTATGATATATATATATATATATATATATATATATATATATATATATATATATATATATATATATATATATTAGGGTAGGTCGATTTTGGAACTGTAAAAAGAATGACGCGGTGAAAGTTGCAAAATAACATCAGAAATTACCCCACGAAATAATATTTTTCCAAAATTTTGTATTTTTTTGCGAAATCGCATTTAAAGACATAATATTTTGTGATTTTAGTCGTGATATCGGTGACGCTGGAAAACTGTATCCATAAAATTAAAACTGAGACTAAAGGAAAATTAGATTATAAAATTTATTAAATAATTGATATTTTTAAGTTTATTATCCATTTTCATATTATGTTTAATTAAATGACCAAAAACAAAAATAAAATGCATTAAAATATATAGTTTAAAATACAAATAACGACTTACTAAACCTCGTTTTATTTACCGGATATTTTTTCGCCTTTTACCGGTGGTAAATATCTCTCCGTCGTACTTCGGTTTGTTTATGTTTTTTACCCTTATAATTAACGCAAATATGTATATTTCGCAAAGTAGACATACTATTAGAATATTTAAACATTTTATAATTATTGTAATTTATTTATATTTTAAAATTTAGTGTTTTTTTTAAGTGAAAAGTCGGTTTATGAGTTAATTTTGGAACTAAACAGTACAATACTGTTGTTTAGTAAGTAAACATTATTACTTTTTTTTAATGAATTTTGAAATTTATTTACAATTTTTTTTACACATCTTCGTGTATTTTCAGACAATATATATATATTCTTTTTACAGATATTTTGATTAAAAATTGCTGGAAAAATCACTGGAGTTTCCACTCGAAATAAAGGTGCAATTAAATTTTCAGGTTTACCATCACCATTGGATAAAACTGAGACAGGAACTTGTCGACAAATAACTCAATACAGCTATTTTTTAATGAACACTTATCCCCACCTTTATTGTTTAGGTATTTCTAAATTAATAGCAAAGGACGTGATAGATATTTGGAAGGCTGTCAACCCTCGTTTGCCTTTGTTAAAAGAAATTAGTGTTGTCAACAAGCCGAAAATTCTATGCTTTCAGAAGGCAAAGCAAATAAGTAGGAAACATCTACCTGCTGCTCAAAGAAAATTCTTTTCACACTACACTACAAGGAATCAGTGGAGGAAAATGGATTTTTGATATATCATCATGTTCGTGCAACCTGCCAATTTTAAGTTGTGTCAATATTAATGTCAAATGCACCAAAAAAAAATTGCCAGACTGAGCACATCATCTGCACTTGTCCTCTGACAAAAAAGCCAACAAAAAAGTATGAAGATATCCCCACCAATAGCTTCAACATTATATGTTCAGGGTGATTCTTCCCATTCTTACTCATCTTCTCCAAGTGATGAAACAGAGGATTATAAACAGCTAGATAGTCCTCTCCAAGTGCTTTATAACCTCACAAAAATTCCAAGGTATACTCTTGAGTTAGTTAGGGGTGATATATTTTCTAATCTTGGAGCCAGCCTTGCCCATGCCTTGCTCTTGGATTTGAGGGCTATTGGCCTTTTTTATCCCTAATATAGATATAAACAATATCTATATGGATAAATGTAAAATAGAGCAAAGGCTAAAGTGAAAACAAATGCCTATGAAAAGCAAAATGAAAATGTGGAGATTTTCTTTGTATAGGAGTTGATGGGAGTGCAACTGGTACACTGTTAAGGCTGTCCTTGTTGACAACACGAATGCAAATACAGGCTGTGAAGGTGGACTTGTTACACTTTTAGAAAAAAAATAAAGAAATCTTCCCACAATTTGTTGCTCCTTACATCAAAATGAACTTCCATTTAGAGCTCTATTCAAACATTTAGATGGCACCACAAAAAGCCACACTACATTCAATGGTCAATTGGGTAAATTATGTGCAAATGATTGCCATAATTTACCCCCCAAATCTTTTTCATCTGTCGAGAATCCCCTGGAGTTTCATTTTGGAATGAAAGATATGGATAGCCTTAGTAGTGACCAAAGACTACTCTATGAATATACAGTTGGTATTTCTAGAGGTAAGGTGAACCCTAGATTTGCATCGTGGAAAATTGGTCCATTAAACCAGGCAAGGTGGTTAACTTTGGCCATCAGGCTCATGTGCCTATGGACTCGTGGGGCATATCCACAGAATCTTTCGACCAAACTATATAGTTTGATAAATTTTATTGTGAATGTTTATGCTATTTGTTGGTTTGATATTTAAAAAAAATAACAAGTTCCATCACCAGCAAATTTATATTTACAATATGATTGACAGGATACGAAAGAAACCAATTGAGGTTCAAAGGATTACATTAAAAAACCTCCAGTATAATGCCTAGGCATTACTTCTGGAGAATGTTTTATTTTCAATGGTGAAATTTGATGAACCTGAAGTGAGAGAAGAGGGTATAAAAAGAATTTTGGCCATTAGGTACATTTATATTTATTCATACAAAACTGGTTGAAGTACTTGTGCCAATTTATTGAAACATTTTAAAGATTACATCTGATTTCACCAAGCAGAACAAGTTGCATTTAAAAATTAAACTCAAATTATTTTTTATATTCTTTCAGAAGAGGGAAGCCAGTCAAGAAAAGATTTTAAAATATCCCAATATCAACTTTAAAGTTGTGCACTGGACTGATTTAATTGATTTGTCAGTAAATGGAGTCAGTAAGCCACCACTCACACTAGACTTTTCTGACGATGAATTACAGAATTCATTGTTAACTGGTGAAAAGATTAACTTGCCAGATTTTCCTTCACATTCCCAAGGTGGGGAACGGGCAGTTAAGTTAGTAACAGAGACTTCTCAATACGTGTATGGCTTTGAAGCAAGGTACTAGCACATACTTGCAAAAGTTTTGTGCCAACAATTGAGACCAGCGTTTTCATCTAAGGGCTCATATATGGAACTATTTGATTCTATATATTAAAAATTATTAAACAGTTTTTTTTCCATATTTGTTTATTTGTTGTATTTCAATTCATACCAGGAAAAAGTTTTTTTTCAATATATTCGAATATTACTGCTTGAATAATAGCATTTTAGATTCGACACAGGTAAAGCAGGGTGGGGTAGGGGTTCAATTTTCAATTTGAAGTTTTGTTATAATTTATTTATTATATTTCCATAAAATAAAATAAGATTTCCTAATTTAAATACTGAAATTGTTTGGTTTTTACATCAATATTTAGGCCAAATCTGGCAAAATCGAGGACTTTTCAGTACGTGTTTATTCAAAATCTTTCATGCCAAATTAGCAAAAAACCGTTGAAGATTCAGATCTAATTTTTGGTATGAGTATTTAATAGGTATATACACAACTTTCAGTGCATTATTCTTTTTTATATAAAAAAAAGTGAAAAATCAACCTACCCTAATATATATATATATATATATATATATATATATATATATATCTGTGATGTCATTGAAATAAAACTCCATGGACAGTTACTATGCCAATACAAATTTATTTCGACCAGTCACAGATGTGACTCGCCTCATCGGATGGCTTCCAACAGAAATCAAAGAGATACAAAAACATTATCATTTAGGGAAAAAAATATATAATCAAATAAAAAATAACACCTCCATTTTTTTTTATTTGATAACATGTTTTTCTCTAAATAACAGAGTGTGTATCAACACCGGACATTGGCCTAGCGGTTAGAGTGTTCGCCAATGACCCGGGAGACCTGCGTTCAATCCCAGGTCGAGTCATACCAAAGACTTTTAAAATGGTACTTGATGTCTCCTTGCTTAACACTCAGCATTATAAAGTACGGATCAAGGATAAAGTGGTGCAATCCAGGGAAAGGAGTCACGCCCTCCCCTCCACCTTGGTGTAGTAGCTATCGAAAAGGAAGCCTTCAGGTCACCTTCGACTATGGTCGCCAATTTTACTTTATATATATAT